>CANTUT010000644.1:0-317500 GCA_947687605.1 Reutealis trisperma | reverse complement strand
CATCCTAAAATCTTAAAATATAATGTACTTTAGTCCTTCAAATATTATATTATAGAATACTTTATTCCCTCAAAATCTTTATTCCCTCAAAATCTAACACTTTTCATGAAGTTAATTTAGGGACTAAAAGTACTAATTTTGAAACAGTAGATATTAAAGTGTTAATTATAAGAAATTTCAATGGTGTTATAGTAATTTGCCCTTCCACTATTAATTAATTGTCCTTATGTTGATTGGATTTAATTTAATTGATAACTAATATTTTTAAAATCGGACCAAAGGTTGAATCAGTCTCCTTATTGGTTCGTTGTGTGACTGGTTCAACCGGTCTGTCTAATTTCATTAATCAATATGCTCTTTTTCTTTTTTTTAATTAAAAATTTTTAGGCTCATAATGGTATTGTTTATATGAATTTTGGTTGACTGATTTCAATTTTTCAATTTTTCTTATTTGGACCGATTTTTCAGTTCATAATTCATCTGGTCTTTTGTGATTTAAAAACCGGATCAATAACTGGTTTTCAGTTTAACTGATCTGACCAGTTCGGTTCTAACAACATTATGGATAGCTAGCTACCCATATTCCTTTTTTTTTTTTTAAATACTCCTAATTATATATGAATTAAAATTTAAAAGTCGAACAAAAATTCTAACAAGTAATTCTACTAATATAAATACATTATTTTAATAATTGTTTTCAATCACTACTATATTAATTTTCTCTATTCATTCAAATTTATTAAAATCAATTGTTTATTATTAATTTATTAAAGTTACACTACAAAAACTTAAAAAGTGAACCGAAAAATTTTATTACAAATTTAAAAATCACCTGAATCACTCAAGTGAATTTACTAATTAACTTAAATATAAAGTTATATTTAGCTAGGTGGAGAGCACAGGGGTGGCTTGACATTTTTTGGAGCCCTAGGCAAGTTATAAAAATGAGGCTTTTTAACTTAAAAAAGTTAATAAAATTAAACCATAAATTTACTTCTAGCCTTTCTAGATGCAAAATTATTAATTAATTTTTGTATTCAAGTTTAGCTAATAAATTATTTTTGATAGATAAAATTGTTAAACCATTTAATCTATCTTGAAACATATTTGTTTGTAAATAATTTTTTATAATCTTTAATTTTGAAAAACTTCTTCTTGCTGATGCAACTTCTTTCTGCATATATTTATTTAGAACTCTCTTTAAGATTGCACTAAACTTTCTATTTTCCTTTTTTTTTCTTAAGTTTTTCATATCCAGATTGATATTTTCTACTAGTCATTTTAAAAATTGATAAGTCTCCAAAAATAAAAAAAAATAATAGATAAACAAAACAAACAAGGATTGAGAGATAAACAAAAGCCAGTTGATATAAATAAATAAATTGAAATATAAATTCTTAAATAATAGAACTTGGAAAATCCAAAGATTTATTGAAGTAATAACAACCAAATCAAGACTTTGAACTATGAGAATAAAAAATAAAAAATAAAAAGAACTATAAGTAAAAAGATGGAGTAGTATGGGAATGATGGTGTGGTATTATTTGTGAGAACTAAAAAGTCTCACTTTACTATTAAAAAAAAAAAAGAGAGAGAGAGAGACATTGTAGAAGATACTCAATTAGCAATAAATTAGGCACTTATGGAAATCTAGTTTTTAGGAAAAAAATTGTTAATGGTGCTATTTTTTAAGAAAATATAATATAAATGCTAGTTACCATTTTTTTTAATATCCATTTCAATTTTGTACACTAATTTTTAGATTGTTGTAGTCTTTCTATTAAATTGTATTTTTTAAAATTTTAGCTTTTTTTCTCAATTTTAATTATATATATATATATATATATATATATATATATATATATATATATATATATATATATATATATATATATATGGGGGCCTTTGTAATTGAGGGGCCTTAGGCGGTCCCCCACCCCATTGAGCCTCCCCTAGGATAGCATAACACGAAAGTCAAAATCTTTCATCATACTTAGCTAGCTAATTTTATACAAACCTTAATATCAATTCAATTCATGTCTTGTTATCAATCATGATTGAAATAACTTACCAATTACTCCTTGAGCGGAAGCACATCAATTCATGATTGAATCACTAGTCTGTAAAGAATTACGAGCGGAAATTCTAAAATTCCACAGCTTAGATCCTTTTTCAGTCAATTGCAGAGAGTTGTTTTTGTTCTATTGTTGTGTTCTTTTATTTCATGTGTTTTGTTGTATATATCAGTTTACACACCAAAAACACATTCAATTACCCAAATAATCCTTTAAAGATTATTAGTTAATAATTATCTGATAATTATTTATTAGATATAATTATCTGATAATTATTTATTAGATATAATTATCTGATAATTATTTTTCAAATAATTATCTCTTAGATGATTTCCAAGTAAAGAAAATTATCCAAATACTAACAGGTCTAGTTTCTCATTATGTGCGAACTTGATCCAAAATATCCAACATCTCCCACTCGCATTTAATGGGAAACACAACAAATTTAAGAGAATAGATCCTCTATACTATGCAATAATTCATACTTAGAAAATAGGCCATACAACCAACATACTTTGAGAGCTCAATACTATACATCTATTAGGAATATATAGCTTCTCAATTATCTGAAATAATTTAGAGTAGTTTTTGAGTATGCAGTACCCTAGATTCATCATCTCTCACAATCTTGTTTGTGTTGTACTTTGCATTAAAATTATATTCCATCTCAGAGATAAATTATAATTGATTAAATTATAATTGATTGACCCGTGAATATAAGTTAATGTGATATTCAATGATCTTCCTCTTCTCACGATTCTCTCAACCTTAGTGTTTTTCTAGAAATGTCCTGCTAGACCATATCATTCATAATCATTTGGCAACATTCTAAGATAGCCAACATTAAATCAAGTCTCGAGTAACTGATAGGAGTCATGAGGGTACTTTTTTTAGGTCCACTTTTACCTCAAGGTCTCACACAATATTAAGATGAGATCTTTACTTATATTAACCTTGTCGATCAATTCTTGCACATGTGGTATGAATCATGTGCTACAACATTTTCTCCTTTCCTATGGAGTAAGTGTATTTCTCAAAAAATAATGTTGTATAAATGATAGTTTAGATACATTTAGTATTTAACTAGAGTTCACAAATCTACTCCTTAACAAAATATCTCACTGGAGCTCTTATATGGCAATGTAGATAAAGGTAGTGAAACTTAAATCACTTAATATTATTATAATGACCTTTAGACATTACACAAATAAAGGGTGTAAATGAGCTGAGCTATTTGCGAGCAGCTCAGTGTTCGACTGGATAAAAGTTCGTTCACATTCGGATCGCTTTATAAATGAGCCAAGCTTGAACCTTATTTTAAATCTCGGTTAATAAATGAGCTGATTGGACTTATAAACAGCTCGATTAATAGGTTTGTAAACAGCTTTATTATTATTATTATTATTATTATTATTATTATTATTATTATTATTATTATTAGCTTAATAATTTTGGCACTCCAAAAAAATATATTTTAACACTTCTATAGACTTTTTGCTAATTCAAATTGATTAAAATATATATACTCCTAATTATATAAAATATATTTTTTTTATTAATTAATATCTTTGTAATGCATGTAATGCTTAATTTTATGATTACATTTTTTCATTAATTGGATGTTCTTATTTTTATATTAGTTTTAAATAGTTTTATTATAGTTATTTTATTAGAAATAAATATTTAAAAAGTTGGATATTTTGATAAGTTATAAATAAAGTTTTATAATGAGTCGAGCTCGAGTTTAGCTAGATTACGTTGGGAAATATAAACAATATAAGTGCAATAACATCAATGCAATCCTTGAGATTCAGTATTCTCGTTAATACATCTCTAGAAATAGGCTTCCTTAGTGGATCTGCAATCATTTCTTGTATAGAAATGTACTTTATGTTTACTTCTTTGTGTGTAACCATATCTTTGACAAAATTATATTTGGTATCCATATGCTTGGTTTTACAATGGAACTTAGGGTCTTTTGTATAAGCAATAGCCGTTTGACTATCACAGTTGGTTAACATTGGATCAATGCAATTAGTAGTGAGCACTAGATGATCCAAAAAACTTTTAAGCCACAGCTTCTTGTACTGCCAAGGAAATACCACGAATTTGGCTTCCATCATGGATAAAGCTATACATGACTATTTCTTCTGATAGCCTCCCACTAGTCAGTATCAATATAGCCTCTCAAACGCAGATGATAACCTTGATAGCATAATGAGTCGTCAGCAATTCCCATCTCACATGCGGGGACTATTTACTCCCCATCCCCATCCCTGTGGGGATCCCTGTTCCCCACTAGAAAATTTTATTTTATTTTATCTTATCTCTTTTAAATTTTATATACTTTTAGATAGTGAAATATAATGTGTAGAAATTTAAAATTTAGATTTTAATTATGCTTAAGCTGATTCCAATATATTTAAATTAAAACTTATTAATATATGTACTACATATATTAATAAGTAATATATATATATATATATATATATATATATATATATATATATATATATGTATATATATATATATATGTATATATATATATATATATGTATATATATATATATATGTATATATATATATATATATGTATATATATATATATATATATGTATATATATATATATATATATGTATATATATATATATATATGTATATATATATATATATATGTATATATATATATATATATGTATATATATATATATATATGTATATATATATATATATATGTATATATATATATATATATGTATATATATATATATATATGTATATATATATATATATATGTATATATATATATATATATATATATATATATATATATAAAATTCATAAATGCTGAAAAATAAGAATAAATTAATGTAAAAAATATTAATAAATTCATATATATAAAGTATGAAAAGATGAATCAATCCAATATAAAATTCTTTAAAATTATCATGATGTGAAATAATTATAAAGAATGAGTGACAAAATTAGAAACTCTAATATATATGTATAAAGCTAATCAAGTAATATATATTTTAATATTAAGAATAATTATGTAAATATAATATTGGGTCCTTACGGGGATGGGGACGGGGATCCCCGTGGGGTGGGGAATACACTCCCCATTCCCGCCCCATCCCTACTAATAGGGAAGAAATATCCCCCATCTCCGTCCCCATGGAGATAAAAATCGGGTAATCCCCGCCCCATTCAGGGCAAATCCCCATAAAAATGGGGATTCTCCACCCAATTGCCATCCCTAATTGAGACATAGTAGATTACAAAACCTCATACCTCTTAAATTGGATGAGTAAACCACCTTTCCAAATAATTTCCTGGATCCTATCATTGGCAATAATGATCTGATTGATCATACGTGTCACTCGATCACCATAAAGCTCAACCACTAAATTCTCCAAAATTTTAATCATCCTTCTCATTATTCTTTGTTTATTAGCAATCCTAACAATTTTAGGAGTTCTAACAATTTTTGTCATCATTTTCTATAACAAAAATAGAAAATAATATTATTAATTTGCAATCAAAACACATATATTACTATGATTAAAAACAAATTTTAATCAAATTATATGTGACACAGACTTATTTGACCACAAAATAATTTTAGAAAAAAATTTATATTTTTAGAGGTGTAAAAATAATATTCTGAATTTTTAAAGTTATATTCAATTAAAATTAATTTTCACAACCTAAAAATTAATTTTCACAATTTAAAAATTAATTTTTATTAACCCCAAAAAAATTAGAATAATTAAAAATAAAAATTTAGGAATTTTCGGAAAGGAAAAATAGGCCCTAGGGAGCTGTGCAGTGCTCCTTGAGTGGCTGATTTAATTAATTTAATTTAATTTTTTAATCTGGCAACTCCAAAAACAACACATCATTTTTGGAAAACTGCATGTCGTTTTGTCAAAACGACGCGTCTTTCTCTTGAGCTTTTTGAACAACACGTTGTTCAGTGGCAGCAGTAGCTGCTCTTTCAGCACATCACGTGCCGTGCATGGTGTGTGTATGACACATGCCATCGTGGGACTGCTCTGGATATCGAAATTTTTTTAAGTGAGGGTTTTTAGGATATGAGTTCAATGGTATAGTTATTTTCACCAAATAAAGCCTCTATGCTATGGTTTGGAAAACACACATACACACTAAGATTGGGATAAGACAGAAGGTACTGTTCGTCGTCTTCTTCCTCCATACAGTCCCTAAACCATTAATTTCTATTTACTTTAGTCCCTAGAATTTCAAGAAGCAATTACTATGGCTACAAAACTCCAATTAATTCAAGCCATATACCGTTGGAAAGCTTATGAAACATACTTTCCAATTTTGCTATCCATTTACAAATTCTCAAGGGATTAAATGCAGAAATTAAAATCAAAGGACAGTCACAGAAATTTTAAATGGCAATTACTCACAAAATACTAAAAATTAATTTATGAAATTTCACACAAAAATTACTGCATACATATATTATATTCATATAAGAATTCAAAGTCTAATTCAAAGTACATCAAGAGTAATTTCAAACAAAATCATATAAGGACATTTGTGATGATTTTGTACCATTAAACTTAATCAACATTTAATTAGGCGATAGAATATTATAATTAGACTAAAATTCATGCCATTAAAGTTCTAATACGTATGAAATAACTAACTTACAGATTACATCTTAAGCGGAAGCGAATCGATTAAAAACTGAATCATTGGTTCATAGAGAATCACGAGTGGAAACTTTAAAATTCCATAACCTAGATCCTTTTTTTTTTAGTCCATTGCAAAGAGTTATTTTTGTCCTATTGTTTGATTTTTTATTTCATTTGTTTTATTGTATATATCAGTTCACACAATAAAAATACGTTCAGTTACCCAAATAATCACTTAAAGATTATCAATTAATAATTATCTGATAATTATTTATTCGATAATTATCTCTCAGATAATTTTGGATTAATGAAAATTATCTAAATATCAATGGGTTGAGTTCCCCATTATAGGCAGACTTGACCCAAAATATTTAATAATGATAAAATTCAAAATACATAAAAGAATGTATTGGTTTAATGTACATGATACTTTTAATTATAACCATTATTTACATATATGTATAGCATTGCTCTATGGCGTATAATAGCAAGCAAAATTATGGTTGAATGCAGTTCTGTAGGTGGGAATTGTTTGTCTGGCGGGTTACCCGACTTTATTGCAGATTGGAAAAGTCTTACAGAACTGTAAGTACAATGACAGAGTTTGAACTTTATTTTTTATGGGTCCAAATCAAAAGTATCTCTCTATACTAAAATAAATACTTTCAATTTTGAATGGGTCAAATATTAAAAATATAACTAAAATTTTTTTAAAAACTTTAAATATATTAAAATTTAAAATTTTGGGGAAGTCATGGCCCTTTCATATTCCTATAAAAATCCGGCTTTGTGTAAGTATGCTTGAGCATAGTTGAGCCACAATTTTAATTGCTAGATCTTGAAAAATTCATGAATTTGAGAGTTTTTGAATTTTCAGTTATGAGGTGAGTTTTTATGAAATTTTTAATTTTAATAAGTTGTGTGATCACTAGATTATTATTATTTTTTTTTTAACCACAAGAAACCAAATTCCCTTTTTTGTAAGAAAAAAAAATTATATTTCGTTAATTTAATTTTTATATAAAAATAAATGAGATGATCTAAATCCATTAAATAAAAAAATCTAGATTTTTAATTTTATAAATTTTGATAAATTCCAATTTTCTTTTGTAGAAAAGTTCTATATAATTTGGAAAATCCTCAATCCAAATGTGTTCATAAAATATACATATAAAATTTCTATCATTGTAAATATTGATTCAATATATATATATATATATAGAATGTCGAACAACGGTGCATCAGCATTCCAAAAAGCTTAAATCTGATTGTGTATCATTATGAACATTTCAGGAATCTTCTGGGAAATAATTTTGAAGGGAATCTGGCAGAAGGAATTTTTAAATTGTCAAGGCTTGAGAAGTTGTAAGTGAAGACCCCTCCCATGAAATGTCTTTTTTTTTTTTTTTTTTTTTTCTTAAATAAAAAACATTGGTGAAGATTGTACCTTGACATCCACTTATACAATATCAGTAGATTAAGACTCTAGTTATAATACGTCCTCTTTTTCATTGTTGGGTTAATTGATGAATGAATAAAATCCTAAATTTCATATTTTAGTAATTTTACCTAGGATTTTAGTTTTGCTAATTTAAAACAAAATAATAAAACTTAAGTCAATATTTATAAATTAAATTAATAATAAAATTAGAAAATATTTATATAGAGAGAGGATCTAGTTGCACAATTCTAATGACTCGAATCTCTCACAAATATCCTCCAATCAAATACAAGTAGCCCATTAAGCTTTTCCTAGATGAACAGCTCTAATGGTGCCTTCACCCTAAAGTACGGTGACTCATGTTAGAATAAGGCGATGGGCATGGCATGCCAAAGACATCACCCCTTCATAGTTCTCAAGTACTTGCATGGTGTGTGAAGACTAATACAAGAAAGACTGCTTCTATAATCAATTTGGATTTCTGCTCTCCTCTCCACTATTAGGATGTTGCTACCTATTCGCCTATTCCCATCTATGGCTTAGTTGAACCACTATAAAAGGGAAGATTACTCACTCATATAAGTAAGTGGGCTCTTACAAAAAACTCTCTATAAGAACTAGAAAGAGACCAATTCTTCTTCCTCGAGATTCTTTGATTTTCAAGCCTACTGATTTAAGTAATGAAGGCTCTCCATAGGGTCCATCTTAGGGAGTTCCTGATCCATTTTTTTCTTTATCTATGGGTTCCATTTTATCACCTTCACACTAACGGTTCTCTAAAAATGGAATGAGGTAATTTTATCTCATCAAAATGGTGCCATCTACAAGAAACAACATTAAAAAATTATGTCTCTCCCTCTATTTTTCTGGCCAAAAATACTAGATCAGGCTATAAAAAAATCACTCAATAGGTTCTATGTGATCCAATCATCTTCCATGTTGATGGAAGCTAAAAAATAACAACATCCACTGAATATCAAGTGCATTTCTTACTCAAAATCGACACAGGATCACAAAAAATATAATATCAAAATCACCATCCCTAACAAGAGGGTGGCTAACCACCATCAATTACCCCATTGTTAGTGGTGGCATGCTTCTCTATGAATGAGTCTAACATATGCCCAATGTACTGATACTTAGGCACACCCACACATGACAACCTTATCCTTATCCAAAGCGACATCATTGCCACGTGGCCTAATGGAAGAGTAAAACTTCATCGGTGAGGTGATGAGGTCCCACTGTTCGGGCTCCTCAAACTCACCTCACTTTTTGAGCTCCTTATCTTGCTTCACCTCTTGATCTCTTTATTTAGTGTAGATGCTCAGTCACCAATTGATCCAAGATTGACCGAGCTAATTAAATTGAACCAATTTAGCACTTTTTGATCTAGTTCAGGCTTTTCTCTTCAATCTTCAAGCCAATTAAATTGGTTCCCAAGGTTTTTGGGTGTTCTTTTTTATAATTTAGTGTCAAAAATTGCAAATTCAACTCGCAACACAAAGTTTTGGTACAGTCACCTTCTAGTTCAAGGGAAAATCACTCAATTAGGCTGTGAAAAGTAGATTCTTCAGTTTGTAGCTCATTTTTATGGATCTACAATATTTCAAGTGATCTTTGAGATTGTCCATGTCACTCTAGGCAATAATAACTATATCAAGTCTAGGTAAAAGACCACAAGGCAACTCCTTGCAAGGGAGAGAAAGACCTAGATAAGTCTAGGTGAAAGACAATAAGGCAACCTCCTCCAAGAAGAAGAAAGATCTTGATAATTTTAAGTAAAATACCATGAGGTAACTCCCTGTAAGAGTGAAAAGAAGTAATATGACTAGGCAAAAGTTTGCGAGGCATATTATGTGATGACCTCTAGGTAAGATAGATTTCTAAAGCGCTCTATCGATGAGGCATATTATATGAAGACCTCTAAGTGAGATTGATTTCTATATTTCTCTAAGAGGTGTATTATTATTTAAAGACCTCCCTTAATGAGACATATCATATGAGATCTCCAGGCAATGTAGATTTCTAAACCCTTTATCAATGAGGCATATTATATGAAGACCTCCAAATGATTTGGATTCCTAAAGCCCTTTATTGACTAGGCATATAATATGATGAGCTCCAGGTGAGTTGGATTTCTAAAGTCCTCTATGAGGCTTATTAATATTTAAAGACCTCCCTTGATGAGGCATATTATATGAAAATCCCTAAGTGAGGTGTATTTCTAGAACTCTTTATCGACAAGGCATATTATATGAAGACTTTTAGGTGAGGTGGATTTCTAAAGTCCTCTACGAAATGTATTATTATTTAAGACCTCCCTCGGCAAGGCACATTATATGAAGAACCCTAAGTGAGATGGATTTCCAAAGCCTTCTATTGATTAGGCATATTATATAAAGACATTTGGGTGAGGTGGATTTCTAAAGTCCTCTATGAGATATATTATTATTTAAGACCTCTCTTAGCAAGGCATATTATCTGAAGACATCTAATGAAGGACAATCTTAAAGCTATTAGAAATATTTAAGTCCACATGTTGTCGCATCAAAGACTTGAAGTTATTTGGAATCAATAAGAGCACACATTGTGGCATCAAAGACCTAAAGCCATTGGAACCATAAGATTACACCATGATGTAACAATCATAGAATGTTCTTTTACATACTCCATATATAAGCCCCTAGTTATGGCTCATCCTATAGTATCAAGCTCCTCAGCTCACTTCTTTATTTGGGTATTCGATTGCCTCAACATTAAGCTTCTCTATTAAAGCATTCGATTGCCTCAATATCGAGCTTTTTTATTCAGGTATCTGATTGCCTCAACATCAAGCTTCTCTATTTGGGCATCTATTTCCTTGACATTGAGCACCTAATCTCTCATCTCTATATGGCGTGCAACTATCTTCATATCAAGCTCTTAAGCTCACCTCTTTATTCAAGCACTCAACTCCCTCTCTATTTGTGCTCTTCAACTCATATCTCCAGTATTGAGCTCATTAACTAGTCTCTTCTCACCAAGCTCCTTAGCTTGCCTCTATAATGCCTACATTGATCACCTCAACTCACCTCTCTCTTTATTGAGCTTGTTAGCTTGCCTCTCTATCTTAGCATCTAGCTATCTTTAGATCAAACATGTATGATGCCAAAGATGTCACCCTTCCATAATCCTTATGTACATGTATAATGTCGAAGACTAACATAAGAAAGGTTACTTGTCCTAATAATTCAGACTTCTCCTCTCCTCTTTGTCATTAGGATGCAACCACCTCTTTGCTTGTTCCCATCTACTAGCTATGAAGCCTCGTCCAAACACCGGCCCGGTCCGCTAAAGGGAATCGGGATGCTCATTCGAATTTAGACTCACGATGGAACCCTCGAGTTCGGATTTGGTTGTTTTTGAAAAATAATTTTTAGGAGTCGCCACCTTAATTTTATTTAGTTGAGAATATATTAAGGAAAAAACCCAAATTGACTCCAATTCATTAATTTTTAAATTAATTTGCCCAAGAATAAAAATCACTAGCCTTCGAACCAGGTTGAGTTCGAGGACTAGGTTTTTGGTTTTAAATAATCTAAATTTGCCTCTTGAGTTTAACTTGACTTTGAAAATTAGATTTCATAAATGATATTTGTAAGATGATATTAAAGAAAATGCATGAATACGACATAAAATAAATGCATGGTGAAAATAAAATATTCACAAATTAATTAAAAAAAAGGGAAAAAGGGATTGATTGGGATTTGGATTTGAGATTTGGATTTAGATTCCAAACGTGCCTACGTACCCCATTGAATGGGGATCAAAACCCACGTAGTTCATTCCACGATTAAGTGGAGAGGTTTAGGGGTTAATCAAATTGATTGATTTGATTTGGATTTGAGAGAAAAAGGTTAATACCTTGACTTTTGGTGTGTAGAGGGTTTTACCGGACCGAAATTACATTTTATCGAGATCAGATGATTGGATTGATCGAGAGATTAATTAATTAATTAAAAAAATTAATTAACTAATTAATATGATGAAAAGGATAGAAAGATTAATTAATTAATTTGGATGAAAAGTGGATTAAGAAAAAGGATTAATTTGATTTTAGAAAAAAGTGATTAATTAATTAAAAGGATTAATTAATTAATTTGGATGAAAGGTGGATTAAGAAAAATGATTAATTTGATTTTAGAAAAAAATGATTAATTAATTAATTAAAAAGATTAATTAATTAATTAATTTTAATTAAAAAAAAGAGTTTTAGTTAATTAAAAATATTAATTAACTTGGTTAGGGTGAGATAATTAATTAATTAGAGAGTGGTTGGAGGGAGAAAAAGAGAGGAATTAGTAGATAACCATCAATACCAATTCAAGAGATGGAGAGAAATGAGGGAATGGGGAGCCTATTTATAGGCAAATGGGGTTGAGGGTAGTTTAGGTAATGGAAATGTGAAAAGACCATGAGGGGTAGGGTAAAAAATGGCTGAAAACTAGACTAAAAAGGGTAGAAGAGTCATTTTCTGTGCATAGGGCTACTGGAGGCAGAAAAACGCAGAGCCTAGCGCAGCGCCGCACCGCACCAGGCTTTTGCGGCATGCCGCACATGTGGCATGCAGCGCTATGCAAGTCTGATGCGGCGCCGCACGCTTACCGTGCGGCGTGCCACGTGGCGCTGGCATGTTTTTTGAGATTTCTCTTTTTTTTTTTTTTTTTTTTTTTTTTTTTTTTTTTGAGATTGGTTGATGGTAGGGAATTTGAAAAATTTGGATGTCTAGTGGCAATGTAAATGAAGTCTAAAAAATTTTCTTTCATAGTGGGACCATTGTACAGCTACGCATAATATGTTAAATTCAGTAAGTGCTAAGGCTGCGGTTAGATTCTGAGGATGTAAAATTAAGGGTTCACAATTGCCCCCTCATTAGAATTGGCTTTAAATAAAAGGTGATTATGATGATAGTGAATGTTAGGAAGAGGTGCCATGTTAGACTCTGGGCTTGTGTGTTCTTGTCATGTCCTTTGGGAGGAGGGCCTCTAGGATAAATGAAACTTTATCAATGGCTATCTATTCGCTCTTCACGTTGGTTGTGAAAATGGTCTTGGTGAATTTTAATTAAGGCTATCTATTCAGCCCTAATGTTATAAAATAAAGAGGTTGGGTGAATTTCAATCAAGACTATCTATCTGACCTTAATGTTGGAGATAAAAAAAGGTTTGGTGAATTTCAATCAAGGCTATCTATTTGGCCTTAATACTGAAGATGAAGAATGTTTGAGACAATGTTTGAGACAAATCTCAATCAAAGCTATCTGTCCAGCCAAATAGAGAAGGTTTTGTGAATTTCAATCAAGGATATCCGTTCGCCCTTAATCTTGGAGATAGAGAAGGTTTGGTGAATTTGAATCAAGACTATCCGTCCTGCTTTAATGTTAGAGATAGAGAAGGTTTAGTGAATTTCAATCAAGGCTATCTGTTTTGCCTTAATGTTGGAGATAAAGAAGGTCTAGAGAAAATCTTAATCAAGGCTATCTATTCGGCCTTAATATTGGAGGTAAAGATGATTTGAGTAAATCTCAATCAAGGTTATCTATTTGGCTTTAATGTTAGAGGTAAAGAAGAATCAAGACTATCTGTCCGGCCTTAATGTTAAAGTTAAAGATGATTTTGGACAAGATAATTTAGTGAAAAGAGAGCCTCGACATATGGCGAGTTAGCTCGCTAGATTCTGATGAAGAGCCTCGGCTTATGGCTAGTTGGCTCAAGATTTTGGTTGTGCCAAAGAAACTTGGGCTTCTACATGTGAGGGGTTGGGCCTTTCAGAAGGCTCAAAGGAACTTTGCTAGAAGTAGAGGGGCTCTGGAAGTCACACTTCATTGATTAGAGGTATCGGTCAACTTGGAGGAAGTACTGGTCAGCTTAAGGAGATGTAAATGAGCTTATTGGCTCAGTTTATGCATGAAGATGTATGATTGTAGATAATTGCATAGATGCTGGTGCACAGATGACGCATACATATTTCAGAATTCATAAACCTTTTACTTGACTTCTATGCCATGCATGATTTGTGGTGATGCTTGTAATGAATGGTTGCATGGATGCATGAGGATGGATTCACACATTTGCTTTGTGAATGCAATTTGTCATGTGACTTTTATGTTCTACGGAGTCATGCATTTTTAGATTGAAAAACTTGACAAGGTTGAGAAACTCAACTTGGGTTGGTATGAAAAAATTGCCATGGTGGCATTATGAGGAGTTCGAGGGCATTATGAGGAGTTCGAGGGTTGCTTCAGATTTTGGAATCTAGTGGCCCGTGGTTTCTGTTTTGGTGCTGCTGAGGAGGAGCTGTGCCTATTTTAGGGAGATAGGGAATATAGCTTGGCTACGACTCAAAGGCAACTCTAGCGGTGCTAGGGTTCAAAGTCTAGCATTCTTTTGAATTTTTCAGAGTTTTTGACTTACCTTAGGATGTTGCAAACCATATGATGGTTAAGTGAATTTGACCACTGTGATTGAGAAGTTCCATGATTCCGGTGACCAGAGGGGTATGAGGGGTGCAAAGGCTCAACATGAGGGCCTTGATTTTCTGTTTGAATGTCAATTATGGGTTTATTGATTGGGGTGATGCCACAGTGGCAGATGCAATAGAGGTATTTTGTGGTTATAGCTGTGCTGGCAAAGACATTGATGAGCCTCAATTATTTTGTTAAGGATTTAGAGAGATGAACTGTCTTGCCAGTTATTCTCCGGTGAGAAAAATTTATCTATTCTTACCCTTTTTGCTTTGGGTGTTTTATGGATATCTGTTTTAGGTTTTAGGTTATCTCGAAAGCATGGCTGATGGATCATTTTTAGGTGGTAGCCCCTGCTTTTCAATCTGCACATGTCTCACTGAGACTCAGTTAGAGGTCGGATAAGATGGTTACTTGCAGCTTGCCCCTGAAGGACGTTTTTAGCACTACTAATAGTAAAAGATTAAATCTTTCATGACTGGGGGCTATGGGTGTCGAGTGGTTTGCCTATTGAGCTTAGCTTGAATGCTTTCCACTAGGGATGAGTATCTTGAGGTAGGTGAGACAGACTCAGAGTATGCCCTTAGTTTTTCTTTATTGGAGTCTGTGCAGATCACAGCTCCCATTGCTAGAGCTATCAGGTGATGGCTGGCTAAAGGGTTATCATGCTGTTTATTTTGGGATTTTACTTGGGACCACAGAGAGGTATACTAGGTAGTTGATAAAGGTGGTTTGGCCAATTGAGAAAGAGTACCAGGTTGCATTGCTATGGGTGACATAGCTGAGGAAGGATGGGCTGCAAGAGAAGCCATTGGTGGAGTGAGGACTGCAATATAGACAGAGGGGTGACTCAATCTTTGAAGGAGACTTGAGGATCCACTAGAAGTGCGACACCACAGCTTATAGTAGTGACTCAAAGAGGGATATTGTGATAGAATTTAACTCTGACGGGGACACAAGAGATTTGGATCTTAAGAGGTAGAGGAAGATTGGCTAGGCCATGACTTCAGACATGACCCTCTTTTTTTTTTTGAAATAATTACAGGTTGATATGACTACACGAAATAGAATAAGCTATAGACGACTTTGAAAGGGCTATCCTTTATGATGGGTTTGTATTTTGCAAGATTTGATCATCATTAAATGATACATCTTTTATTTTTACTCTAATTTCTACCCGCCCTTTCAGATTTTCAGCTTAGCGAGCATTTTTTTTTTTTGGCAAAGGAATCAAGTGAATGATGTACTAGGCATAAAGAAAATGAGAATGCAATGCAACAAAATATTTTGTATTATGATTTAGACCGCACCCGAATCGGGCTGCCTACGTATCCCTTATATTACTTTTCTGTCAATTATTTTTCTCATTTTTTAGGGAGAATCAGGTTCACGTAATTCTAATTACATATGCATGAAAAAATAAAAAATGAAATGCAAATATCATTTTTGGATGATGTATCATTTTAGCTGATCCAGATTGTTAGGATGGGAGAATTCGTTTTCATCCATGTCTATAAAGATGGTGCCTCCATCGGATTGGATCTTCTTGAGCATGTACTGTCCAGCCTAGTTCAATTTGAACTTCTTCTTGGATCATGAATAAGGGCTTAGATTTCTCCCAGGACTAAATTTCCTTCTTACGAACCCTTGTCTCTCATTTTCTGGTTGAAATGCTCGGCTAATCTCCATCGATAATTATGATCTTCATTCTCCACAGCTTCTCCTTGACAGGTTTATTATGTAGGTTAGGATCTCATGAACTATGATGCTTAGATAATCCCTATCATGTCCTTGTCTTGTGCATAATAGCTCATGATCTTTTTCACTACTATCATGCAAATGTAATGTAAGAGATTTTTTTTTCTGTGCCATAATTAGTGGATCCTTTGGCCTTTTTATTTTATTTTTTTTGTATTTTTCATTTTTTTTTGTTCTTTTTTTTTTTAAATGTCCCATTTAAAGATGAATCGGAAAAAATCAAATCAAAAAGTTCAAACTTTTATTACTGAAAAAAGTCCCATCATAAGTACATTAAAGGATAAGCCTAGAAAGGCAAAATACAAACTCAGAAGGACAAGACTTGACAGACTCAAAAAGAAAAATTTAATAGAAAATGAACTCAAAAGACTCTAACACAGACTCAGAGGATTTGGATAAGGGCATAGCAGCACTGGCACTCTTCTCAAAATATCAGTTATTGGATGAAGCTTGAGATGGTCAGGTGAGGTCGGTGGTTCAGAGAAGGATAGGTGGTGGTGCTAGGCTTTGGGTTTAGGAGCAATTATGTCTCCACTATCAATGGGGTCTTGGATTTTATGCTTTAGAACCTAGCATGTATCAGTTTTGTGCCCTAGCCCTTGATGATAATCACAGTGCTCATTAGCATTATAACCCTTGGGCAAGGGGTTTGGAGGAGGTTGTGGTTCTAAATTTTTAACCATATTAGCCTCTAAGGCTTTCTTGTAAACAACATTGAGGGGCATGCCCAGCTCAAAGAAAGTCCTCCTTATTTCCAAATTCATCGACTGATAACAGAACACAACATTTACCTCTCCCTCTCTTTGGTTGGTGTTGGTGGTGTAGTTGTTGTTCTTATGATATCTCAAACTAGAGGATTCATCATTGATTCATCCTTATTGAATCAAATCCTCAATCTTGGTGGCAGTGGCAATGAGAGCATTGAAGCTAGGGAGATACTGTGTTTGCAGATGAGCCTGATATTGGGGGAGGAGGTTCTTGACGATGATGTCAATTTGCTCTACTTCAGATTGATGGTTCACCATTTGAGTCGCTTTTGTCCTCCACCTTGTAAGGAACACAGTAAAGGATTTTTTTGACCCTTGTTTGGTGGTTTCCAAATCTCGACGGGTGACATCCACCTCGATATTGTAGTGGTATTGCTTGACAAATGCATTACATATGTCATCCCAAGTCTTCTTATGATTTTTGTCGAGATCTAGTAACCATTAAATAGCAGCTCTGGTCAAGGTTTGTTGGAATAACTGAGCAAAGAGCTTGTCATCCACACTGAAAGGTCTCATGGCACCCACATTCATCTTGAGACAAGTTTTGGGAAATGTGGTGCCATTAAACTTGTCCATAAACGGCATTTTAAATTTTGGTGGAACTCATGCATTTGGGAAGAGAGCTAAAGAGTTAACATCTATCATGTCCTCGTGCTTTTTGACGTTCTTGAGCATTTTTTCCATGACCTCAACTTTCTCCATCAATTTCTTAGTTTCGGAAAAGCTAAAGAAATCTCCACTTTGAAAATGATTCATAGTGGGAGAGGGAGTGGTTGTGTTTAAGTCCATGGTAAAAGAGGTTGGAGTCTCAAGTGCTTTCTCTTTATTAGTGAGATTAATAATGGGAGGAGTAAAAGTAGGGGCATGGCTAGTCCTGGCTTAGACAGATGCAGGCTCGGCACGAGCAGGAGAGGGAGTGACAGTGGCATTGGTCATTTCCTTGACCTCATTGATGATGGACTGGTGTTGGGAGTTAAGGGCATCAGTAAAGGTGGTAGACTGGGCATTGAGAGCATTGGTGAAAGTTTCAGCTTGGGTCTGAAGAGCGGTGGTGAGTACAGCTTGAAAAGTTTCCTCCTGTTTCTTGAGGAGGCTGGTGAAGAAAGCACTTGTGGCGTCTTGATCGAAGTTAAAAGTATTGGCCATTGGTACCTTGAAACATAAAATAGATAGAAAAAATGGGTAAGAAAATAGATTTGTGAAGGAAAAATGGCATGAATGTGAAGGTGTGTCGAGAAAAGGATTCCTTCCATAGGGTTGGTCACTGGGTTTTTATGTTAACAGGGTGAGTGTGTGAGGTGTTTTTTTTTTTTTGGGTAATGGACCACCAGTTTCGATCTTTGAAGTGTTTGAGGGTTGACCTTGTTGAGCTTCTCATATTATGTATACATGATCTTGGCGTGATGTGTACTGAAAAGGGTTTCATAAACGTGCAAGAGTATCGATTATTACGGTATATGGAACCTAAGGTCAAAGGCTAGGACAATTATATGCACAAGGGTGAAGGGTGGTTTGATTTAAGGGTCCCCATCCCACTAGAGCATCGATATACCTAACCACATGTGAGGCAAAGAGCCTCGCGTGGGTCTAACAGTACTGATTGCTCGTTACACCACCGAAATGATTGGAAATTTGTCGCGGGGTAGAATGCTTTCGCTATCTCCCAACATATTCAAAGAGAGTTGTCAAGCCAATGCTACTTACCATCCAAAAGTTTTCTTAAAGCTAAGGTTTAGGCAAGGAGCTTTTATTATGAAAAGTAATGCATAAAAGCCAAATTATACTTAATGAGCCAAAATGAGATTATTTTGGAAAAATTTTGCTTAACCAAATAGTAATCCTCTTATTTTCCTTTTTATTAAAAAAGGTAGCAACCACTCCCCAGTGGAGTTGCCAGCTGTGAGTCCTTGCCCGAGCAACGGCCAGGTCTGCTAGAGGAAATCGGGATGCTCATTCGGGTTTCGACTCACGATGGAACCCTCATGTTCGGATTTGGTTGTTTTTGAAAAATGATTTTTAGTAGTCGCCATCTTAATTTTATTTAGTTGGGAAAATATTAAGGAAAAAACCCAAATTGACTCCAATTTATTAATTTTTAAATTAATTTGCCCAAGGATAAAAATCACTGGCTTTCGAACCAGGTTGAGTTTGAAGACTAGGTTTTTTATTTTAAATAATTTAAATTTGGCTCTTAAGTTTAACTTGACTTTGAAAATTAGATTTCATGAATGATATTTATAAGATGATATTAAAAAAAATGCATGAATACGGCATAACATAAATGCATGGTGAAAATAAAACATTCACAAATTAATTAAAAAAAAAAGGAAAAAAGGCATTAATTGGGATTTGGATTTGAGGCTTGGATTTAGATTTCAAACGTGCCTATGTACCCCATTGAATGGGGATCAAAACCCACGTAATTCGTTCCACGATTAAGTGGAGGGGTTTAGGGGTTGATCAGATTGATTGATTTGATTTGGATTTGAGAGAAAAAGGCTGATACCTTGACTTTTGATGGGTGGAGGATTTTACCGGACCGAAATTACGTTTTATCGAGACCAGGTGATTGGACTGATCGAGAGATTAATTAATTAATTAAAAAGATTAATTAACTAATTAATATGATGAAAAGGATAGAAAGATTAATTAATTAAAAAGATTAATTAATTAATTTGGATGAAAAGTGGATTAAGAAAAAGGATTAATTTGATTTGGAAAAAAGTGATTAATTAATTAAAAGGATTAATTAATTAATTTGGATGAAAGGTGGATTAAGAAAAATGGTTAATTTGATTTTAGAAAAAGTGATTAATTAATTAATTAATTAATTTTAATTTAAAAAAAAAGAGTTTTAGTTAATTAAAAAGATTAATTAACTTGGTTAGGGTCAGATAATTAATTAATTAAAGAGTGGTTGGAAGGAGAAGAAGAGAGGAATTAGTAGATAACCATCAATACTAATTCAAGAGATGCAGAGAAATGAGGGAATGGGGAGCCTATTTATAGGCAAATGGGGTTAAGGGTAGTTTAGGTAATGGAAATGTGAAAAGACCATAGGGGGTAGGGTAAAAAATGGCTGAAAACTAGACTAAAAAGGGTAGAAGAGTCATTTTCCGCATGTGGGGCCATTGAAAGCAGAAAAATGCAGAGCCTGGTGCGGCACCGCACCAAGCCTATGTGGCGTCGCACCAAGCTTTTGCGGATGCTGCACATGTGGCATGCGGCGCTGCGCAAGTCTGATGCAGTGCCTCACGCCTGCCATGTAGCATGCCATATGGCGTTGGCACGTTTTTTAAGATTTCTTTTTTTTTTTTTTTTAGAGATTGGTTGATAGTATGGAGTTTGAAAAATTTGGATGTCTGGTGGCAATGTAAATGAAGTCTAAAAAATTTTCCTTCGGGGATGCTGCCCCCGAACCCCACCCATTAACCAGTTAGCGAGACCACTATACAGCTCTGCATAGCATGTTAAATTCAGTAAGTGTTAAGGCTGCGGTTGGATGCTGAGGGTGTAAAATTGAGGGTTCACACCAACCTAGTTGAACCACTATAAAAGAGAAGCATACTCACTCATGCAAGTAAGTGGGCTTTCACTAACAACTCTTTATAAGAACTAAGAAGAGACCAACTCTTCTTCCTTAAGGTTCCTTCATTTTCAAGCCTACTCACTTAAGCATTGGAAGCTCCTCACCATGTCTATTTTAGGGAGCTCCTGATCCTTTTTTTTTCTTTGTATAAGGCTCTATTTCATCACCCTTACGCTAGGAGTTCTCTACAAATGGAATGAGATAATTTTGCCTCATCACGGTATATGTTCATTTTGCATAATTTTTTCCTCTAGTTTTTTATATCTATAGAAAATTCAATTGTTCTTATTTAAAAATGAAATTGAGGCTTTCCTAGACTAATCTATTTAAATAAATTCATTGATGAGGAATAAATCAGACTCTCATCTTTAGGCTTCAAACATGAAATTAGGCCCACTCCTCAAGAGAGTATAAAGCGACTTAAGCACCCAGAAGGAAAAATCCTTGAGGATGGCTTGTGGTGAGGATCATCGAGAGTTGTTTAGGATGACCCTTCTTTTGAAGGTACATTGCCAAGACGCTCCTTTGCTATATCGAGCTCCTTTATGAGATCCTTGCTTCTTAATCCAAGTCAACCTCACCATGTAAGGAGCTAGCTAGAGTCACTTATATGCTTAGTCATGCCAAAGTGCATGGTAACAACACTCAAAATTCAAAACACTTTAGCCACTGGTGCATTAAGACTGGACAAAAAACTAGATCTTGACATCTAGCCAAGGTACGACTTGACATGCGGTGTGCGATGCAACAACAAGAGCCTAACATCCAGGATATTGTTTGTCCTAAGTTGGCTAAGTCCCTTGCATACTAATGAGAATGAAATACTTGTATACCAAATCAACTCCTTTTCTTACTAGCACACATGGTATAGGGCAAACATTCTCACCTACTACTATTCTAAGTCTCATTCTATAACTTTTCATCTCTTTTTCTCACTAGAATATTCTATCAAGATAGATCATTACAACTTTAAGAATCAAGCAACTGATTTAAGCATCAGAGAGGTCTTGCCAAACACATACTTAAGACTTTGATACTTGTTTTCTCATCTTGTAGGTGTAAAAAATTGTTTTAAACTCAAACCCAAACAAATTAAAGAAATTCATCATGGTTCTTTGAAGATCTTTGGATCATCACTCATCATTTAAGTAACAATAAAACATTAAAATGTTTTAGCACATATATTAAAGGAAGTACATAAAAAAAATGATAATACACTAACCAACTTCAGGAATAATAGGATTTTGACTATTTCAATGGCATGTTCATTTTAAATGGAAAGAGAAAAAAATTAGGACATGATTCTTATATTTGGAAATTTTGATTTCATTTTGAATTTATTAACTTTGACTTTAAAGAAGCAATTTGATCTAATTCAAATCTAATTTATTAACTTTATACTAGTGTAAGTGGATATATATATATATATATATATATATATATATATATATATATATATATATATATATATATATATATATATATATATATATATATATATATATATGTATGTATGTATATATATATGTATGTATGTATATATATATGTATGTATGTATAGATATAGATATATATATATATATATATATATATATATATATATATATATATATATATATATATATATATATATATATATATATATATATATATATATATATATATATGTATGTATAGATATAGATATATATATATATATATATACATATATATACATATATATATATATATATATATATATATATATATATATATAGATATATATATATATATACATATATATCCACTTACACTAGTATAAAGTTAATAAATTAGATTTGAATATATATATATATATATATATATATATATATATATATATATATATATATATATATATATATAGATATATATATATATGTATATGTATATATACATATATATATATATATATATATATATATATATATATATATATATATATATATATATATATATATATATATATATATATATATATATATATATATATATATATATATACATATCTATATATAGATATGTATGTATATATACATATGTATATATAGATATGTATGTATATATACATATGTATATATATACATACATATACATATGTATATATATACATACAGATACATATGTATATATATATATACAGATACATATGTATATATATATATACATATGTATATATATATATACATATGTATATATATATATATATACATATGTATATATATATATACATATGTATATATGTATATACATATGTATATATGTATATATATACATATGTATATATATACATATGTATATATGTATATATATACATACATATATATATACATACATATATATATATATACATACATATATATATATATATATATATATATATATATATATATATATATATATATATATATATATAGTAAATGCTCACTTCAGGATAATTCAAAAAGTATAATTAGATATATAGGCACAAAATTCAGGATTTAATTTTGTGGTTAATGCTTTCTAAGATTTAATTTTCATTGGTTTCAGGTCGGTTAGTGGCCTAAGAAATCCTGGTTTAACATTCCCAAAGAAAGTAGACATGAGCAGTTTACAAACTCTGTGAGTTTACAAACATGGAGAGTATGTTTGGTATTCTCTATCTATGTCTTTAATTCCTTCACCATCAATATTTAACTACAAATGCTTATAATTAACATCTTTAACATGCCTACAGGACATTGAGGAATTGCTCAATTAATGGTACAATACCTTCATATATTGCCCAATGGTCTCAATTACAATATCTGTATGTATCCTTTTTCTATAAATTGAAAGCTTTCCTCCTTTTTAGGAAATAGGATTTCCTTGTTGTTTGATGCATGGGAAAATATTATAAAAATGCATAAACATCTTTTTGTTTGTTTTCTTTGATCTGCGCTGCTAGGTGTCACACTTGTCGCACCACTACGTTGTTAGTGTGACACTAGCAACATGCATGCCCTTATTAGATGTTGCACCTATCGCACAACTACATTCCTTTGATGTTTATTTTTTTATTTATTTCATTTAATTTATTTATTTTTTGTAATTTTATATGTACTTATGTAATGATAGTTTAGGACCATCCAAATAAGGTACTAACAAAATTTAATGAATATTAAAACTTTATTTGGATGTTCTAAATTATGATTACATAAAGTACATATAAAATTACATAAAATAAATAAGAAAATTATATAAAATGATTACTTCATATGAAATGATTGAAAAAAATTATATAAAAGAAATGTAGCAAGACCAAATTAACAAGACCATGCTATAGTGCTAAGTATGATGCTAATATTTGTTATGACATGTGCAACAACTAATAGGTTTTTCCTTTTTTTGACATGTGTTTTTCAACTAATAGGTTTTCCAAAAATTAATACCTTGATTCCACATAAACTTCTAAAAATCAAAGTTTCTATATATCTTGAAAGCGTCTCTACAATTTAAGACAAGTTTTCATTAATTTTTTAATTTTTTCAAAATTTGAAAAATTTTAACTAACTCTCAGAGTTTTGATAAAAATTTATGAGACACTTTTGAGAAATTTGAGGGATATATTTTATCATAAATTTTTAATATGAGGTTTTAGTTAATTAAAAAAAATGATCCTAATATGAAAGAAAAAAAAAGGACTAGGAATAACTGAATGGTCTAACTCTAATATATACTATTTGAAGAGTGCCAGCTCATAGTGATAGCTCATCATTAACTAAAATAGCTAACTAAAAAAAGACTATATATAGAAAACAATAAATAAATCATTACACCCCCCTCAAGATGGAGCCTAATTCAACAAAAATAGGCCCATCTTGGAAAGTAAAAATTTAAATTGTGCTATAGGAAGATATTTGGTAAAGAGATTTGCTAATTGTAGTTTGGTAGAAACATGGGAGGGATGCACAAACCTTACTTGTAGAGATTCCTGACAATATAGCAATGCTACGTCCAAATATTTGGTCCTTTAATGGAATATTGGATATTCAATTATATGGTTGGTTGCCTTGTTGTCACACAGAAGAGGTATAGGAAGTTGCAAAGGAATTTGGAACTCCTAAAGGAGCTAAGAAATGAATTGAAGTTCATAAGTTGTGGCAGCCAAACTTCTATATTTAGCCTTAATAGAAGACTTGCTTACAGTAGCTTACTTCTTGGTCTTCCAAGAGATAAGCAGCCCAAATAAATACAAAATCCTATGCTCCTTATTGTTAGACAAGTAGCCCAATTAGCATCTGAATAGGTAGTGAGCTAGAGAGAAGACTGAGCAGGAAAATATAAACTATTAGAAGGACATTGCTTGAGATATCTCACCAAATGGAGGGCTGTTTCCCATTAAGGAAGTGGATTTGGTAAATAGGCAATGGTCATAAGGGGATTGTTGGAGATCAAATTACTAAGTTTTTGAGTGAATTATTGGTTCCATTGTCTAGCTGCTTGCTTCAGACTATAGAGGGATTTAATTAACTTGCAGACTTTGTTGGAAGGTACATCATAACCATTTGGAGGTAACATATACACATCATCTTTTATAAAACCATGTAAGAATTCATTATTGATATCCAATTGATGAATAGGCCAAGCTTTGGCTGCTGGAATAGCCAAAAACATCTTAACAGTCATTAGTTTTGTGATAGGAGAAAAACTTTCTATAAAATCCTCACCCTTTATCTAGTTGTATCCTTTAGCAATAAGTCTGACTTTATATCTTTCTATGCTGCCATCTAGATTAAATTTAACTTTGTAGACCCACTAGAACCAATTGGTTTCTTATCTGGTGGTAAGTCAGTGAATATCCAAGTTTGATTAAGTGCTAGGCATGTAATTCCTGTTACATAGCATCCACACATTTTATATATGGCTTTGCTTGACTATAATTCTTAGGTTCTTGGATAGTAGTAAGGTTAGTATGAAAGTCATATGTGAATGATCAAATTAGTTAGCAAAAAATATAGGAAAAAGTTGTAAAGGATATAAAGGTGATGAACTAGCAGAGTGTGATGGAAATGAAGAGGTAGTTGTAGTAGAAAATGCAGATGTAGGTGGCTATAAAATTATGTGTGAGTCAAGTTTAGCAGTTAGAACATCATGTAATTAAATTGAAGAAATAAAATCTTGCAGCCACTTAGGCTAAGATCTTTGCCTAGTACTATGTCTTAAAGGAATTATAGGTTGAGTGGAAAGAATTAGTTCTGAAGAGGGTAAAATAGGAGTTGATGGAATTGGTTGTGAAGAGGGTAAAATAAGAGATGTAGTGGATATAGTGGATGATGGAATTATATAAGGAGATATAGTTAATGATGAACCAGATATTGGGATAGTAGATGTAGTAGGAGTTAGGTCAGGTATAAGTAGAGGTGAAATAGGAATTTCAAGTGCAGGAATTGTAATTGCAGGTATAGGATCTAAAGGGGCAAGTGCTAGAATTGCAAATTTAGAAGTGGTTATAGCTGTATCAGGTTTAAAGGTATCAATAACATTAAGCAAAATAGTAATAGGGTCAGCAACATCAATAATAGATTTATTTTTATAAGGGAAGTGATGTTCATGAAACACCACATCTCTAAAGATATAAATAGTATATGTATCTAGGTCATAAACTTTATATGCTTTTTTACTAGGTACATAACCTAGGAAAATGCATCTATAAGCTCTAAGATCAAAGTTGTTTTTATTGGGTTTGGTAGTTGTAGTAAAATAAAGGCATCCAAATACCTTGAGATTATTGTAATATGGACTTTTATGCACAAAACCTCATAAAGGGTTTTCCAACCAACCATAGGTGTAGATAATTTATTTAGAATGTAGGTAGCAGTTAAAATTGAGTCATCCCATAATTTTTTAGGCAGAGATGAATGATACATGAGGGCTTTGGCTATTTCAAGAAGATGCTTATGTTTCCTCTCCACTACACCATTTTGTTATAAGGTGTAGGGATGAATTTTTTGATGTAAAATGCCCTGAGTAGAAAAGAAAGACTGAGATTGATCACTAAGAAATTTAGAATCATTATCAGTCCTGAATTGTTTAATAGAAACATGAAACTAATTTTGGACCATAGCAAAAACTATTTGATAAGAGAAAAAGTTTTGAGTTTTATTTTTCATGAGAAAGGTCTAAAGAGCTCTACTTTGATCATCAACAATAGTAAGTATGTAGTGACACCCTGTAAGAGAAGGAACTTTGTAAGGACCTAGGACCCCATATGTCTAAATGCACTAGTTTAAAGTTTGCTATAGTTTGGATATGGTGTTTAGGAAATGGGAGTCGTTGTTGTTTAGCTAAAGGGCATACGTTACATACATTATTAGAATTTCTAGTCAAATCAAAAGACATAGGTAAATGTTCTAGCTTTGATTTAGAAGCATGTCCCATTCTAGCATGTAACAACTCATAAGATAAAACAAGAGTTCCTTTATTATAGAGGAGTCTTTGTTTTAACAAGATTTATAATAGCATACTCTTTGGAATATAACTCTTTAATGGTATCTACAAAGAAATTGGATTTATCCAATATGGACAACTGCTAAAACTTACTTAGTCAATAGGTCTTAAAAAGAGCAATGAGTGTCATAAAGGATGACTCTTATTTTCATGGTTTGTGTAAACTAAAATCAGAAACTTGTAACACTTGTGTAAGGGTCATGGTTGATGATAAAGTAATAGTACCAACATGGTCTACTAATCTTGTTGTTTTATCTAGCAAATGAACTTTGGTAGGGGTTTTAAGGTTTAGAATTGAAGTAAAACCAGTAATATCAAAATACATGTGACTAGAGGCACTTAAATTTACTATCCAAATATTTCGAAGATCATAATCAAAACAATATGGTGAAATGAGATGCGTGTCACATGCATAACTAGTGTAGTTTGCAAAAGCCCCTTCATTAGCTCCTTTTCCTTTCACGAATCTTTGCACATCTCTTTACACAACAGAATAAATCATAGTTGAAAGTTCATCTGGTGTAGCTTGCTCTTGTTGAAATGTTATATCCTCCAGTAGAGTATCACAGGCCTGTGCTGCTACTCTGTATTGCTGCCTTCCTTTTGATTTGTCACTATCCTTATATCTCTTTTCTTTTAGGTCTTCAAACCAATTAGGTTAGCCATGAATTCTAAAGCAGGTTTTTTTAGTGTGACCACTTCTATTACAGTGATCACAATATCAATTAGTCTTGTTTGTAATCTCCCTTCCTTTCCAATTATTCGGCTTAAAATTATCTTTGTTGTTATTTCTTCTCATATCTATTTTCTTATCATAGTTCCTAACAAACATTGCACTTCCTTCAATTGCATCTGCAGTAAAAATATGTATCTCTCTTTGTTTCTCTACTCTTAATGCCATTGAGTAAGCTTTGTTAATTATTGGTAGGGGATCCATAAGGAGAATCTGATTTCACATATGGTCATAGTTCTCATTAAGGCCCATTAAGAATTGCATTAGCTTATTTAGGGAACCTATTTCTAAAACAATTTTACTAGCACCAGAATTACAAATGGGTATAGGCATTAGACATACTAACTCATCCCGTAATTTCTTTAACTTTGTATAATATGTAGTAATTGACAAATTGCCTTGTGTAATTGAAGTAATTTCCCTCTAAATTTGATAGATCATTGGCCCGTTACTCTCTTGAAACCTTTCTTCAAGTTCTTCCTAAAGTTCCCTTGCACTAGCAGTATAAAGAAATGCCTCTGCCAAATCTTTTGCAATTTAATTCATGATCCATGAAATTACCATACAATTGATTCTTTTCCATTGTTCAAAGTCATCAAAATCTTCTTCTAGCATCTTACATTTTCCATTAATAAAACCAAGCTTTACCTTTGCTCCCAAAGCAATTTTCATATATCTACTCCATGTGAGAAAATTATTTCTAATGGGTGGCACACTTACTAAAACCATTCTTGGATGTTCTAAGCTTTGAAGCATTAAAGGATTACCATAATTTTGATTATCAGAATTCTTATCTCCATTATTGTGATGCTCAGGAACTCGAATACCATGAATTCTCTGAACAACTTCATCTTTATCTTCAATTTCATCCATCGAGGATCACAGTAGCTATATGAATCTCAGCTTAACTGATTAGTTAAGCAAATTTGCTCTGATACCATGAGAAAATTACAAACCCTAGATTTACAATAGAGAAAGTAAAGCAAAAGTAGAAGAATGAATATTCTATTCAATAGAAAAATCAGTCAAGTAGTCTGGTACAATTACTTACTTAACATGTTGGTCTAACTCTAAGCGTGTCCCCAATGCACTTTTTATATATATCAAACTCTTTATTATAAATAGCTATCTCAAAAACTAAAGCTCCAATACACTCTTTATCTTTAAAAATTAAAGAAGAGAGTTGCTTTAACTCTCCATATATAGAGAAGCAAATAACACTCTCTGTTCCAACTTCAATTAATGCAATATAAGTTTCTATATACTTTATTTAAGATAATTTTAGTACTATTTTTTTTATTTGACAAATTTAAAGAATGAAAAATTAAAATAATTAATGCTTATAGGATAAAGTAAAATAAAGAGCAAATATAAATAGTTTATTAGATTTAAATAAAATTTTTTACACTTTATCAATTAGATACTCTTTATTAAATAAAGTATACTTTTTAAAATAAAGAGCACTGTTGAGAATACTCTAATATATACTATTTGAAGAGTGCCAGCTCATCATCAAGTATAATAGCTAACTAAAAAAAGACTATACGGAAAACAATAAATAAATCATTACAATATCTTTATTCTTTCTCTTTTTTTATTTGTACAAGTCTACCATTATCAATTCTTATTACCACTTTATATGACCTATGATTGCAACTAGTAACATAGAAGTTGAAAAACATTAAAATATTTATTTTTTTATATACATAATATATATTTTCTCAACATTTCATATTTTTTTTAGAACATATCCCTTATTATATGTTAGAGATTAGCATATCCTTGTATTATATATTATGTCTTAACACGTATCTCATTTTCGTTTCTGTACAACATAGGATAAATACTATACTTTTGTGCTTTCTACGTTGTAACGACTAGCATGTATAGATTAATAATAGACTTTGCGCTTTGTATGTTGCTATGACTAGCATTATATTAATATATTTGTCTTATGTGTGTGTTTAATCTTAAGACGGCCAAAGCTTATTTCATCTAATGCTTTATGTTTTCTTGTACAATCTATTTGCAGTGACTTAAGCTTTAACAATTTAATTGGCGGAGTCCCACAGTTTAAGGATTCAAGTTTAATGGTGATGTATGTGACTAACTTTCTAGTTTAAATATATTTATAACTTTAAAAATTGAAATTTTTAATATTTTTTAAATAACTTTTAATATTGCAAGCAAACGATAGAAAACTAGCTCTTGGCAAAATATTTTCTAGAAAATGTTTTCCTTATAAAATATTTTCTAAAGACAAATTATTTTCCGCAAAATAAACGGAGCCTTAGAGCTGAAGGGTGTTATCAACCATTAAAGGTTATTTAGATTTTGCCTAATATATAGGTGTTATTGTTTCCCTGTAATTACATTCGGATCACAACTTTAATTGCTAGCTTCAAGGATGCAATCTCTCTACTTCATAGGTTGATTTAGTGCATCACATGGCATATCAACTTACTAATAGTAATATAATACGTCATACAATAATTGTTTTATAGGGTGAATATGATAATTAACTATCTATATCATATGGTATATATTGTAAGTAAAATATTGATTGTCATGTTATCATTGATTATTTCATAATATGATAAAAGAGGGTTTGCGATTTTGTAATTTTAAAAATTATAGTTTGGTGATCCCATGTTCAAGAGAAGGATTGTCGACTTAGGTAAGTCTATTGAGAGATAGGCTAAATAGCATTTAAAAAAAAAAAAAAAAAAAAACTTTTTTGTCTTGATTTACTCCGTGAATCTACTTTCCCCAACTATGAAAATACAGAAATATTTCATTTTCATTTGTTTCCTTCAAGGTTTGTTTTATTATTATTATTATTATTCCAAGTTAAAGGGTCTCTAATGAATTCTTGTTTTAAACTTAGATTTTTATCAAGAAATATGCTCAATGAAAAATTTCCTTCCTGGCTCACTGAGAAGCAAGACTATCCAATCATAGCGTGAGTACACAACTATAGCAAATCTGGTTCAATTTTTCTGTTACTTTTTTTTAATATTTTTTCTGCTTTAATTTTCCCAGAAAATAAAATGTGTTAATAAAAAAAATTACAAGGTAAATATCTGAATTGTCCTTTAAATAAAAAGGAAAGGAAAGAAATAATGAATAAAATTAATTTTTTTTTTCTTTTTCTGTCAATCCTTTGGAAAGAGAAGAGGATAATTGAATTTGAAAAACTTTAGGCTCTATTTGGTAAAACTCACGTGAAATAACTCAATTCAATTTTATTTTATTAATAAAAATAAAATTTTTATGTTTAAATTGTTCCCAATAGGTAAATTAATAATAAATTAAATTTATTTTATTTTCTTACTTACATTTAATTTTTTTTTAATTGATAATAATATTAGTTTTAGGACTGTACTTTCGATATAAATAATTAACTGATTATTAACAATAATTTAAAAAAAAAAATTCTGGTTTTTTTGTTTTTTTTTTTTTTTTCCTACTTTATTATTACATTCTACAAAAGCAAAAGGGGGAAAAAAACAAATTAACCAAACCAAACATAAAAAATCATCATTAATTTTCTAAAGCAATAATACCATAACTTTATCATCACCATAACCTTGCGCAGTTCTAAAATTATGGTTGGATACAATAAATTATTGGATTTTTAAATAATTTATATATTTAAAAGTTTCAACACTTATATTATTCAATCTTTAATATTTAATTTTTCTCAAATACCACCTTAGTGGTGGAGCCACCTCAATATATATTTCGGCACCGATTTTCAAATATTGTCTAATTAAAAAAATTAAATAGATGTATCAATTTTAAAGATTTAGAGTGTCTTTAATAACTTAATTTATTGCTTGATTTAATAGTTTTAGCACTTATGTATTTTAAAATAATTTGATAACATAAAATGATCCAAATTTAAAATTTTTAATTAAATAAAAAATTATTTAAAATGGTAATTTAAAATATTTAATTTAAAATTTTCATTAAACACGCTCAGTTATTAAATTTCCAAAAACTTTTTATTAAAGTGATTTTTATACCCTTGGCATATTCTTTAAAATTTTTATAGTCTTAAAATTTTATGTTAAAGCGACTTTTATACTCATAAAATATAAATAATAAATATATGATATTATTTTTAAAAACTACTGAGAAACATTATCGTAATATGATTGTTATTTCTATATATTTTTTATTTATGATTTTTATTTTTTAATTTCAAAATTATGTTTAATAATTAAAACTTAAATGTAAATGTCACAAGGTTAAATATGTCCAATAAAAAAGTTTAATAAATTTTAATAATAATAATTATCAAATATATTGATAATATTCAATACTTAAAATTTTAGTATTTATTATATTCAGCACTTAAAATTTATTACTTAGTTTTCAATGTTTAATTTTTAGTTTCACAAAACACCACCTTAAGTAAGAGGACATTCACATCTATCCAATATCTATCCACCATGTATTTATCATATTTTCAACACATTTTATATCTTTTAAAAAAATTTATATGCTAATATAGGTTATCTTTAATAAAATTAAAAATTAAATGTTGAATAATATAGATGATATAATTTTAAATTATAAAAATGTTTAAAATTTTAATTAATTAATATTATATTCAATATAAATTTTAAGTTAAAAATTTTGATTAACATTTTAAATAATTGTTAGTTTACTTGAAACTTTTAAAATAATAGTCATCAAATAATTTATAATAATTGAATACTAAAAAATTTAATTTTAAGCGCTAAATTATTTTTATTAAAGACCACTATATATATATATATATATATATATATATATATATATATATATATTTCACCCTACAAAAGACAAAAGGGAGAAAAGGGAGAAAGTACAAAATACTCTTATGTGGTTTGACATTTACCCTAGCCTATAGTTTGTCTTATTGGACACTTAAGTATCAAATTTACTAATACCGTTAATATTTAATCATTTAATACATTATATAAATTAAAAAAATGTTTTTCTCATACATAAAATTTCACCAAGAATCCATTTTTGAATTAAAATTTAATTTAATTTAATCACATAAATTTAAAAAATATTTCTAACGGAAAAAAAAAAAGAAAAAAAAATTTAAAAATTTAAACCATTCATAAATCTCAAATTTCACTAGTAATTTTTTTTTACACATGTTAGAAAATCAAACAAATCCGCATATCCCACAAAATCTTTTAATTTAATGGTCATATATCTTTATTTTTATTCATGAAATCAAAGTTAGAATATTCATGAGTAATTGTTAAACATAACTATTAAATTGATGATTTAATGTGATTTTATGATTTGTTTTATTTCATAAAATGTGTAAAAAATTTGTTTACAAAGGCTTAATCTAGCAGTATTATGTTCATATTTAATCTAAGCGAAAAATCCAGATTCAAGTCTCTATTTTCCTCATAGTCCAGAAAACTAATTAATAGTGTATCTAAATTAGTCCTCAAATTTTTTAGAAAAAGGTATCTCATCTTTAACTTCTAATTTTGTAATCAATAAATTTAAAATTAAGTATGCCAATGTTGCCTTGCAGAGATCTCTCACTAAATGATTTCACAGAAGTTCCACATCTGCACAATGAAAATGGAACAGTTTCAAATTCGCAAAACACAATTATTATGTAAGGGATTTAATAAATCTATATCCCTCAGTTCCTTTATTTGTTTTTTGTTTTTTTTTTTTTTTTGGAGTTTCAAATCTCACCCTTTGCCCTTTTTTTTTTTTTTTTTTTTTTTTTTTTTGTTTACTGATTGCATTATATGTTGGTGGTCATACAGTGAGCCTACCAGGTACATTAATTATATCTTATTAATTAGGCTTAATGTATCCATATACCATGAACACCACGACAGTTTGTAAACTTAATGATTTTATCTTAATTAGAAATATTATTTGCAATTATATCGTATTTAGACCAATTGGACAAAAAAATAATTAGCTCTCTTAGTGGTATGACACTTATGATTATTTGAGAAGAAGAAATAACAAATGAAGAAGAAAAATCCAAAAGTAAAGATTTCTATCAAGTTTGGAAGTTGAATGAGGAATGTTCCGCTGTAGTTTTTTTGAAAGAATTGTTAAAGACTTCCATGGAAAATGTGAGGCTTAGGTTTTAGGGAGAGAAAAAGCGATGAAAGAGAGAGAGAAAAAAAAAACTAAAAAAAAACACAAGTTAACCTATAGCAGAAACCTATAGTTAACCATTTGGAGTAAAAAAGCGAACATGAGTTTTTTCACTTGATAAAAAATTGGACATAAGAGTTAAATTCATTAAGGTTCTCTTCATTGCGGGTGTATGAGGTAGGAGCATACTCCAAGTGTATGCAAGAATTTTCATAACAATTAAGCCTTAGATTCCACTAATCATCCTAGATGTCATGCCACTAAGAGAGAGAATTATGTTTTGTCTAGCTAATCTAAATAGGGTACGATTGAAAACTATATTTATAATTGGAGCAAAATCATTTAGTTTATAAAAAGGAGTTATAATTGCAAAATATGGCAAAGTTCAGGGTATATGGATATATTAGACCTAGTAATTATGTTTTGCAATAGTAGAAATCTTCAACTATATATTCTATTTCTAACAAATTTATTTCTCTCTAATTCAGGAAAAACATATCTCAAATAGGAAAGAACTGTCATAAGAAGTGTATGTTTACTCCTTTGCAATCTAATTAAACACTAATAGTAAAGCCAATAATGTGGTTTATAATTAATAAATAATATCAGCATATATGCTAATAATTAATTATTATTATTATTATTATTATTTCTCATTGAGATTAAATGAGTTGAAATAACATTGTGAGTCACACACAGAAATAGTCATCCATTTTAATAACTCTCACTAAATTAATGATAATTTTCGTGGTTTGAATATTTAAATTTAAAAGCTCTTTCTAGATCCTTAAAATTAAGAAATGAAAAAACTAATTAAATCACACATGATATTTGTCTTAATTAATGTTTACTACAGATCGCTCCTTATCTATAAACTGTGGTGGTGAGGAAGTGAAGTTTGGAAAGCAAAACTATGAAAATGATACTGTATCATCATATTTCTATCAAAGTCCGCAAGGAAATTGGGCTTATAGTTTGTCTGGAGACTATTATGCATCAAACCAAGAAAGATATGGGTTTTATAGTTTTTATGAAGGCTTACTGACTGCTAATGCAAGTGATTACATTAAGAACTTGACCTGTGGAGTATCCATTCCTGAAGCACAGTTATACGTGAATGCTCGTGCTGCTCCTGTCTCTCTAACTTACTATGCTTTCTGCTTGCATAAAGGCAAATATAATGTCAAACTTATGTTTGCTGAAACTTTATTTGCGAAAAAAGAAGATTACAGCGAACTCGGGAAACGCATGTTTGATGTATATATTCAGGTATGAATATGATTTAATTAAAGTAATTGGGATATTACAGTTCCATATGCCCATTAGGAAAATTTTATATCTTTTTTTACATGCATTTGGACTTAATTGTGATATATAAAAATTTAATGGTATTGGAGCCTATTCTAGGATTGAATATATATATATATATATATATATATATATTTCATCACATTTATTTAGAAATTAATTAATAATTTTAATTCCTTTATTAACATAAGTGTTATTAGATATTAAAGTTTTAAATTATTTTATAATATAATTATGTCGACAATAAAGTGTAATTTCTAAATATTGACTCCACTTTTTTGACATTTATTTTTGTGAACTGAATTAAAAGATTGATATAATCACTGTAATTTTATAATGGAAAAAAAATATATGAATAGTGTCTAAACATTTTAATTTATGCTATTTTGATATTAAAATTTGTTTTTTGTTGAGTCCAATGTCTGAATTCGCATTTTTCTATCTTATTATTTATTATATTTTTTCAAATACTTTATTTCCTTTTTTTAAATATGCTATATTATTATTTATAGTTTTATTTTTCAGAAAGCAAATATAAATTAAAAAAATAACGAAAATGAAGAAAGAAGAGAAAATGAAAAGAAAAATATAAGGTTTTAAAAAAGGATATTTAAGTGAATTTATTATTTAAAATAAAATATATAATTATTTCCTGTAAAACGTTATAAAGACACCATATTGTATACAGATTAGCAAATTCCAAAAAATAAAAAAAAATAAAAAAAATAAAAAACATGTTCAGACACAAAATAACAAAAATTAAAAGGTTTGAACGCCATTGATGCAATTTTCCCTTTTAGAAAAAGGAATTCATGGTTAGTAGTATATAGAAATCACTTAGATCGAAGTATTAACCACTAATGGATGTTTCTAACTCAACCAGACATTATACATTAAAAAAAATATCCTTTAAAATTTCTTCTTTTAATGATGGTTAACTTGCTTTAGTGCCATTGTACCTATTGATTCAGGATGAGAGAGTATTACAGGATTTCAACATAAAAGAAGAGGCTGGAGGTGCCAATAAAGAATGGCCGAAAATTTTCCCAATTACAGTAACTGATAAACCTTTGACAATCGATTTCTTGTGGACTGGCAAAGGAACTCAGTATGACTCTTCCGGAATATTGGCTCAAAATGGACCTCTCATTTCAGCTATTTCCATAACTCCTGGTACAATTAATTAATGTTTCACTTTCTTAATTAATTGATTCTCTTCGAGCTCACAATTCACCTCATAATTGCTACTGCTTTTGGATTTGAAGCTCCTAAAAGACTATCAGCTTGGGTAATAGCGGTGATCGTAGTAGGTTGTGTTCTTTCTCTGTTGATTTTATTAGCTTTGATGTGGACAATGGGATGGATCGGAGACAGAGAGCTGCGCCGTAAGTACAACCATAAGTAATTATATAATCATCCATTTTTTATTGAAATTAATATACCAATAAAAGTGCTAATTTTGAAGTAATTGATATTACCTCCGTCCCAAAAAAATTATCTATTATTCATTTTTAAGGTGTTTCAAAACAGTTGTCCATTTTAAAAATAGTTATACAATTTGTCTATTTCATCTTTATTAATTGAAAAGAGTGTATTCTCAAATTAATAATAAACGTAGTAATAAATGACTATTTACAAGAACATAAGTGGAAAAATATAATAAAATGTATAAATTTGCAAGAAATTAATAATGTTTTCTTAAACTGTGTGAAAAAAAAAAGTGAACAATTTTTTTGGGATGGAAGAAGTACTATAAAGCATTAATTATGATAAAGATAAAGTTAGTTTTTATAAGTATTTTTTTTTAATGTTTTGTCAAATGAATTTGGGTAGAACTTATTTCCAACACAATAAATAAACTATAATAAGTCACTACAAATAACAAGAAGCTACTATTATATACTCCCTCTATTTTAAAAAAAGTGGTCAACAACTAAAAATCATAATTTTTAAGGTAATAATAATTTTATCATAAATTGCCAAAAAACCCCTATTAATTACAGTATAAATTTATAAAACATCTCTCATACTTGGAAAATAGAATGGTAAATTAGCCATTTTACCATATATTTTTTTATTGGGTTGCTAAATGGTCACTTATTTACGAACAAAACCTACTTTCTTAATGGCCAATTTTTTCAGAATGGAGAGAGTACACTATAATAAACCACTAAGTTATATACTCCTTTCATTCTGAAAAAAAAGTAGTCATTAAGGAAAAATCATCATTTTTAAGGTAGTAATAACTTTATCATAATTTATCAAAAAAAAACCCCTATTAATTATAGTATAAATTAGGGAAATATCTCTCATAGTTGGAAAATGGAAAGGTAAATTAGTCATTTTACCATTTTTTTTGTTGTTAAATGGCCACTTATTTATGAACAAAACTAACTTTTTTAATAATCACTTTTTTCATAATGGAGAGAATATATATTAACAGCTCAAATAGGCATGTGTTTAGAGTGCTCAATCTACATTATATACACTATTGTTTATTTGAAATGCAATTCTAAATATAAATTGTTTTCTTTTAATAGAATTTTCATATTGACAAGTTTATTAGTTCATTTAACTACTTATTTGATATTTATTTGGAATAGAAACGCGCATAAAGATTGGAGAGAGGACATTCACTGTTAAACAGATAATTGATGCCACTAAAAAATTTAGTCCAACAATGAAGATTGGCAAGGATGGTAATTTTGGGATAGTCTACAAGGTTGATTTTATTTCTTTTATTTTTTTTTTTGCTTAAAAAAACTTCTTTAAAATTTTGGTTTTTGGAGGAGAAAATAATTAATAAGATGAAAATTCTTCCTCAATTTAATAATTTTGCAGGCTGAATTGCCAAATTTGACTCTAGCAGTGAAGAAGCTATTTTCTCTACCAAAAGCAGATGCACAAATAGGAACAGAAGTTTATGCTAAAGGTTTTAAGTTGAAGCATGAAAATCTTGTCCAATTGCTAGCTACTTATTCACGAAAAGGCCTACACTTATTAATTTATGAATATATGAGATATGGATCGCTTGAACGGGCCTTATTTGGTAATTTTCTTTTATTCCATGAACTCAATTTCCTTAGGATTAATACATAAATTAGCCCTGAACTTTGCAGAAAAATAAAATTACTCAACAATGCCGCATCTTTTAATTTTTCATTCTTTACTTACTGTATTAATCATGTAAAATACATGTTTAGATGTGAAATTGCATACAGGTTATTTACTAGAATTAATGATTTGTGTATATTTGTCACTAAAATAAAGCGTTAAGTATTAAGTTCGATTTGTGTATATTCACAACTAACCAACCAATAATTTCAATTATTAAGTGAAATTAAATATTGAAAATATTAATAAACATTGCATCCAAAATTCAAATGTGTTTTTCTTGATATTTGAATTCGCTGCAGATCCTAAGTCTTCAATGCAACTTAGTTGGGAAACTAGATATAGTATTTGCCTGCAAATAGCACAGGGTTTGGAGTATCTACATGCAAAGAATCCACCCATAATTCACAGAAATATCAAGGCCAGTAATATTTTGCTTGATGAAACTTGTAAGGCTAAAATCTCAGACTTTGGATTGGCAAAACTTTATGAGGAGGATGATCCATTCAGATTCATTGAAGAAAGTGGCACTCGGTAAGCTTGACTTTTAACACTATATTTAGATTCGGAGTGTATAGTTGAGAAAGCAAGAATGAGTGGGCAGAGATAAAAAAAACGTAAGTGTGATCTTTTTTATTATACACTCCAATTTTAGTGTGTAGTGAGGGCGTAAATGGGCAACATTAAGCCTCTGTTTAGTAAGAATTGAGAAGCATGGAAAATGGAAAGAAAATGAGTTTAGTTATATATATAAGCAAGTACATCGTGGGAAGTAAATGTATGTTGACATACATGCTTTTAAACAAATTAAATCTTCTCTTCAAGCGAGTCTGAGAGTGTACCTATCATGCTTTCAAACAAATAAATGTATATTTATCATTATATATTATTTTGTATTTTAATAATAAAGATATATATTTTATAATTCTTACACTTTATTTTATAAATTTTTCCACATCTAAATATCTTTCCAAACAAAGGGAATATTAAATTTTTAATTTCTCACTATTTCCCATCCTCTTTTGTCACTTAAATTAGTAACAACTAGTTTAATTTAGCGATTGTCGTGAGCAGTTAGCAGTTAATAATTGTAAACTGAAATTCTAACAGCTAGAAATCTTAACATTAACAATTTCATTACATTTATGAACTGTTCATTATTACTTTAGGAGTCTGTTTTGACCTACCTATTTATTAATTAAACACTATAAGTTAGCAGTTAAGAGTTGATCATATGCCAAATGTTGACTCTCAACTGCTAATTAAAATGACTCTAAGGATCCATTTGGATGAGTGACTGAGACCAACATTTGCTCTTTACTGAGTTTGAAGTATTCGATAAAGTCTAGAGGTGAAGTAGCACTTTAAAATATAGAAGTCAGCTGTTCAAAATTATAATTGAATCAATGAAAACTATAATTTCCAATTGTCAGCTAGCATTTAGTTCTCCAACCGCTAGCTACTAGCCACTGATAACTAACCTTAATCACCACACTGAATAGTTCATGAATTATAATTGAATCTTTCCACTCTCCCAGCTCATCCAAATACACAGAGCAGAAAGTTTTGGATGCGTTATATAATATTAATACTTAATATTTGGTACTATCAAATCAATAAAAAATAAATAGATAAACAAATTAACTAATGCTAATTGTGAGTTTCAATATATATATATATCAATTAAATATTTTTGCCTCTTTGAACCTTACAAATGATTTCTCATTGTTTCTTGCAGTATGTACATGGCACCTGAATATGCAACTCGTAAAGCTGTAACAGTGGGTGTTGATGTCTATAGTTTTGGAGTCCTTCTTCTTGAAATCATTAGTGGAATAAAGAACGATGAAAATCTTTCAAAACATCACGACCAAACTATTTTTCTTTTAGAAAAGGTAAGAATGAAGCTCCCTTATCTATAATTTGATCTTTCTTTCAAGAATACATTTTTAGAAATTAATAAAAAAATTACCACAAGAACAAAAAACAAGAATCATGACAGTAGATTATTACCATATTTTTCCTTCTAATTAAAATAACCATATTATTTATGTGTTCGACAAAACATGAAAAAATATAAACATCATATCTAATATATTAACTCATATTTTTTTCACTAATAACTCTAAATTTTTATGAATCATGACATATATAGAGCATTTTTTTCTATGCAGGCTGCCAATTTATATGCAGTGGTAAAAGATGTGACGCCACAATACAAAAAAGTTAAATATGAAGATTTAGTGGATAAAAAATTATTAAATACAAGTTATTCTGAAGAACAAGTTGTCACCATCATAGATTTGGCAATGTTGTGCACTGATCAAATGGCTTCTCTTAGACCCGCAATATCAGATGTTGTGAGTGTGCTTGAAGGCAAAAAAACTGTGGAGAATGTTTCTAAGGATAAGGTCAAAGACTCCTCCACGGTGTAATATTTGGAGTCTTATAATTTGGTGTGAGATTTGCAAAATCAGGATTTGGAGTTTGTTATGTGTGATTTGTTAAGTGAGCTTGCTTGGTTTTATTCAGTCATTACTATTTTCTTTTGCTTTTTAGCTCCAGTGCCCTTTGTTATCTGTATTTATTTTACATCCGTCCTTCTAAAGACTAATGAAAATGTAGTGGTTTGATTATGTGTTATGTCATAGTTATTGTGGAATTTTCTTTTTTATAACAACAAAATCTTGAAGTTAATTATAGCCGACTAAAAGTAGTAAGTAGAGAGAAGAAAATGGACAAGAGAAAACTATTTCAAATTTTCAAATTGCAATTACATGCTGTGATATTTATAAGTTTATTATATCAATAAGCCTAATTGATCATGTGTACACTAACCTTATACTAGTCATATGACAAGACTATAAGATAAAAGCAAGAAGGACATTAAGTTGTGTACTTAGGTTGGGGGATGTTGAGCATGCTAAGTGTTGTGCCAAAAAATACCCTAAAAATTTCAGGATTAGGCAACAAACCGCAAGTGTACGAGGTTGTTGTAGTTATGAGTATGACACCTCAAGGTCATTTCTCAAGGAGGGTTGTGTAAAGCTAGTGCAATTAAAAACAAGAACGAAATAAAGAAAAACAAATCCTAGACACTTTAATCAATCGTTGTTTTGAGAAATATTAAAAATCAAAACTAGAAGCAATGAAAGTAAATAAAGCAATTAAATATTAAGATTTAAAGTTGATTTAGGAAGTCTAGGGATCATATTATCCTAATCCTATGCTAGGCTAATTAATAAAATGGTTTATTTTGCCAACTTGAATAACTACTAAATCAAATCTAAACTCAGTTTTGAAATCAATAACTCTCATAATCTCAGTTTATAACTTAATTAGAATTAAGCAATTATTATTCAAGCATAAACTAGGTAATGCATTTTTTATTAATACCTAAGGTCCAATCGCATTTAGTTCTAGTATTAAAATCATCTCTCGACCTTATTCAATACCTAAGATTCATTAAAGAGTTGGCTTAATAATTTATGAACATGATAACAACTCAAAAGGAAAGTGCAAGTTAAATCCATTAGATAATTAGTCCAAACATATTCATTCAAAAGGAATCATTCTCCCCTAGACAAGATTAATTTATTTCTCAACCATCAATTCAATCACATAGCAAGTCTCAATCATCATCATCATCATCATGATTAAACAACCAATAATTGTAAAGGTAATTAAATTGAATTAAATTGAAAATAGAAGCAAGAAACTCTACTGTCTAAGTTAAGGTTTTTGCTATCCAAAAACAATATTCTGCTGAATTGAATCAAAAGCTCTAAGAATCCAAAGACAAAAACAAGCCTAACACTAATTTTTTTTATTGGTTCAGAGAAAATAAGAACTTCAAAATGGAAGTTGAATGACTTTTAGAGAGATTCCCTGAAAAAGTCCTTCACTTCTCTTTATATCCTAGGGTTACGAGAGCTAGGTAATACCCTTTTCACCTCCAACAACTGAAAAACCTTGAAAAGAAGAGAAACTTCATTTTAGCCTATCAGATAATGCATGCCTATGCATTAGGTAAATGCACGGTCGTGCATCACTTACATGCATCTTCCTACTTCCTTTCTTCTCAAGATAGAACCAAATTTGACTTACATGTCTGTACACTAGGATACATATGGCCATGCACCTTTTAGATCTCACTTTTCCTCTTCTTTCTTCACATAGGTAGAATACAAATTGACTTGCACGGCCATGCACCTTCACTTTCCATAGCTATGCAAACTTTAAAGCCTTCTGTTCAACATCCTTTCCTTGATTTTCATCTGTAATTGAAATCTAACAATCTAATTCCTTAGAAAAACACTAGAATCTCAAGCAATTCTTGAGAATAAATATGATTAGGATATAAATGAAAAATAAAGAAAAAGTAAGAAATTTTCAAGGATTTATTTCACAAATTGCCTCAATATGAACACTATATTTCAACACAACACATTCCCCCAAACTTGAATCTTTGGTTGTCATTAAGCAAACCAACAAAGACAAGGGTAAACTATTGCTCTAATAATCGAGAAATGCAACCATAAAAATAACAATAATCTATCTTTTGACTCCTATTAAGTCTCTCTCTTTTTGATTCAAAACAAACCTTGCTTCAACTTTGCTCAATTCATCATGAAATTGTTACACTTTAGATAGGCATATACACATAACTCATCTTCATTGTCTCTTTTAATATATTGTTAAATTAAATACCAAATCTCATAAGCATATTGAAGCAAACAATCTCCACTAATGAAATTCACAATTCAAAAGAGATCAAGAGGACTTTATGAGGCTTGTAATGGGGTTAACAATGGTAATTAGGCTAAAAAAAGAAAGGCTACATGAACAAATTATAAGATAATCATGTCAAGTTCAAAGAAAGTTTAGGTTTCTTCCGTTTAGAATCAAGAGAATTATAAGAAAATTCATTCTAGCTTAATTTTTTCAATCTCATAATCCTCATCTTTTATTCACTAACATCTCATAAAGAAAAGCAATAATAATAATTAGGTTTTTATTTTTTTTATTTTTCTTTTTATTTTTTTCATTTTTTATTCCTTGTTTCCCCTAAACTTATTTTCAAGTACGTAGCCTTATATTTCTTTAATAATTCCCTTCTTAAAAAACCATTCTTAAGAAAAAAAATTAGAAATAAATTTAACATGACCATCTTACCAAAAAGGGTACATGATAATTAAGATTTTCTCATATAAAGATAAAGAAAGCTAAAATTAACATTTGTCACAAAAAGGGAAAAGTAAGGATGACATAAAATAATGGTGGTTATAAGAAGTGGGTTATCACAAACAATGTCTAGATCATTTCTCTTTTTTCAAGTGAATTCATATTTTGCCTCAAAAGTTCATAACCGCATGTTCTAAGATAAGTGAAACAAATAAAGACAAATAAAATATGCATAAGCCCTCTTTAAGTAATCATACACAATTCCACAATAATCGCACGAAGAAATAAAGCAAAGTCTCAACAAGGAATATTTTTCACCCAAAAGATAAAACCTAATAAATAAATACCTTGATAGATCATTTCATACATTGATCGCAATCCATCTTCGGCCTTTATCACATTTAGCCATCAAAAAAACTAAAGCTTCAAAATAGACATAATTATAAACTAACCATGAAAAATTAAAATAACTTAAATATTATGCAAGTTCCCAAAATAACAAAAAAGACAAAAGATAATTAAAAGAAATAAAAGAAAAATATAAAAGTTTTCCCTCACACTTAAAATGAAACATTGTCGACAATGTGGAAAGACTAAGAAAAATGAAAGAACCGTCAATGTGCTAGTGCGGGAGGTGGATGTTAGTCCAAACACATGTGAGAAAAAAGAGCATTGAATCTAGCATCAATAGTGGTCTCCATCCTATTGAAACAGGCTTTCAACCCATGGAATCGAGTCACCATCGCATTAACCTCAATTCACAAAATGCTAGTATGTAGTTGCTGAATCCTAAGTAGGAGGTGCCAATATAGGAGGTATAGATGTGGAATTGGGCATAGGCTCATTAGCATTGTCATGCATCATTCCATTTTCATCACCATCAGTATCTTCCTCTTCTTGGATTTCAATTCCTTCTCTTCTCTTTGAGGAACTACCTGCTTCACTCGTCGAACATTTGAGAACATATCACCTACCTTCTTTCTCAACCATTTGCATGTTCATCAATGTTCTCAAATTAACTGTTATTGCCCCGCTCACCAGCTCCAAGTTAGTATTACTAATATCCAAAAGACCCAAGCCTATTGCAATTTTGGTAATGTATCCCCCAACACAAATGTCGCCTCCCTCAGTATTATTATTATTATTATTATTATTATTATTATTATTCCTCTTCTTCATCATCCACTCGTGGAGGCAGCGACTCAAGTTCTTCTTCTCTACCTAGACTCTTCATTATTTAATTTATTCATAAATAGTATCACATTTTATTTATACATTAACTAATAAACTACATAAATGACCCCATTTCTAGGGAGTTCTTGTGGAAGAGAAAATACTCTTCATAACAATTAAGCCCTAGATTCCATTGATCATACTAGATGTCATGCTACTAAGAGAGAGTTATTTTTTGTCCAGCTAATCTAAATAGGGTACAATTGAAAACTATATTTATAATTGAGCAAAATCATTTAGTTTATAAAAAGGAGGTATAATTGCAAAATGTGGCAAAGTTCAGGGTTTATGGATATATTAGACCTATTAATTATGTTTTGCAATAGTAGAAATCTTCAACTATATATTCTATTCCTAACAATTTATTCCTTTTTAATTCAGGAATACATATCTCAAATAGAAAAGGACTATCATAAGAAGTGTATGTTTAATCCTCTACAATCTAATTAAACACTAATAGTAATGCCAATAATGTGGTTTATAATTAATGAGCAATATCAGCATATATGCTAATAATTAATTATTATTATTATTATTATTATTTTCTCATCGGAGGTTAAATGAGTTGACATAACATTGAAAGTTATACACAAAAATGGTCTTCCCTTTTAATCATTCTCACCAAATTAATGACAATTTTTGTGATTTGAGAGATTTAAATTTGAAACATCTCACTTTGCAGACTTTTAAAATTAAGAAATGAAAAAACTAACTAAATCACATATGATATTAACATAATTAATGTTGGTTGTAGATCGCTTCTTATCTATAAATTGTTGTTTTTTCTTTAATTAAAGGAAAAACTTATTGTTAGAGATTAGCCAATTCAAGCTGTTGAAAAAAAAAAAAAAAGAGGGATTTAGAGAGATTCTTGTTGGTTATCAATTCATAGAAATTGACTAATTAAAAAAATAAATAAAAGGAATAGAAATCTATTGACGATTTAAAATTACCTAACTTTACTTACTGTATTAATCATGTGAAATACATACTTATGTGTGAAATTGCATAAAGATTATTTATTGGAACGATTTGTGTTGCGCAATTTCTACAAGTGCACAGGTCGTGAACAAGTAATATAGTAGTGAAATAAGTGTCAATGCTACAAGGAAGGGTTGACAATTACCAAAATTATTGAATATTCTATTATTTAGACTATCATTCAAAAAGTCTTACGATTTAAATTAAACTAAATATTCAGTGCTATTGCATAGGTAAGTAGAGTGTAAATATTCGAACTAAAAAAATCAATTCAAGATAAAATTCCCAGATAAGTGGTGGGGTCACAATAGTCCCACTTAAAAATTACTTTCTTAGACAGAATATTATCAAGATAAGCAATTTAGTAGTGCAATAATTCGAGTAAAATACACTGAAGGTCACTAAACTTTTGCTTATTTTCAGTTTTGATCATTAAACTTTAATTTCTTATAATTTAATCACTAAACTTTAATTTTTTTCACTAGTGGGTCACTAAAATAATTCCGATGAAATAACTCACTAGAAAGTTGATATGGCATTCTAAGTAGGATGACACTTCATCAAAATTGATGACTAAGCATGCCACATCACATTGAGAGGTTTTTAAAATTTAAAATTTAAAAAATCATATTTTAAATTAAAAATTAAAATTAAAATATATTTATTTGTGTGATGTGGGATGCTTATGTCATCAACCTTGATGACGTGTCATCCTACTTGGAGCACCACGTCAGTTTTCTAGTGAATTGTTCATCGGAATTGTCTTAGTGACCTGCCGGTGAAAAAAATTAAAGTTTAGTGATTAAATTATAAGAAATTAATATTTAGTGACCAAAACAGAAAACAAGCAAAAGTTTAGTGATCTCTACTGTATTTTACCCGCAATAATTCACTAAATCCATACCCAACAATAAAAAATTTAATTATAAAATTATTTTAGACAAAATTTAAAATGATTCAACATATGTAAATCCTAGGATTTAGATTTCATCAAATAATTACCTATGGTATTCTTATGTTTTCTTGGTTGGTTTAATTTTATTAGAATTAATGATTAGATTTCTCATAATTATATGAAGTTCTCTCTCAAAATAAATCATAAATATTCATGTTGATCTTATGTCTACTCTCGTGATCACAAGCAATTAACATAAATCCATTAAATTTTATGGAAATCTTTTTAACAATCACAAAGGAGTGTTCTTATCTCTAAGCAATACATACCTTAAATCTAATATCTTAATAAACTAATATTATGCTTCCACTCTTGCTACTTCATATAATATATTTAAACATGTAAATAGTGATCAAGTATTCACAAGCATTAAATTCTAAGATAAAAGATTAATTCAAATAATCAAAACACTCAATCAATCAAACATAGAACACCATAAAATAATCAAGAAATTACATCTAAATCCTAAAAAAATAAATCTAGCTACTCATATTTAAAAGGGAAGAAACAATTAATTTAACAATCAACATAATAAAAAAAACATTATAACAACTTATAATTAAATTCAAGAATAGAGTTTAGAAAGAACTTATTTTGGGATATAATTTTTGATGAACTCAAGCTCCAAAACTCCTCCTCTTGATCAAAATAATAATAAAAGAAATTTACTCTAAGAAAACTTATGTAACTTCTCTCTACATCGACTTTTTATTCTACTTGAATTGTGATTTTGGAAAAAAGAGATAATGCCTATTTATAGGCAAATTTCACCTTCTTTTTTAACTATATTGCATCATTGACCGTATCATTATTTTCATGACATCATCATCTGCATCATTTATTTCATGACATCATCGCCTACATCATTTATAAAATGATATTATTGTCTGCATTATTTATAAAATGAAATCATCGCCTGAGTCATGTCATTATCTATTGTATCATTGTGATATTATTTTGATCTGCAAAAATAAAATAAAAATACTGAAAAAATGTTATAATTTATTTATAAATTGTAGAACTATTTATTTCTCAAAATAAGTAACAATATTATTGCATTATCAAGAATTAAGCTAAAATTTGAGTTTAAAAAAAATAAAATAACTCGAACAATGTAGAGTTATCAATTTGTGTATTTTTTGTCACAGGATAAAAGATTTAGGGCAGGTAATTTTTTTTTTTTTTTTTTTGCAGTTGATGAAAATTTACACTATATCTTTTATTGAATAAATTTTATATATTTCATGTAATAAAGAATTAAAGGTATGGAATATTTTTTTAGAAAAAATATTCAATGTATATGATATACATGATAAAAATATATAATAAATTTTACATTAACAACAAAGGGATATTCATTTGAAATTAATGAGTTCGATTTTTAAAACTCACTCTTTGCTATTAACCAACAAATAAGTTCAATTTTTAGAGTTCATATTCAATAAGTGAAATTAAATATTGAAAATATTAATAAATTGGTTAGGTAAAAATCAAGGAGAAACCCCCCAACTCGCTTTGCGAAGGAAAGAGTAAATGCAAAGCAGTTTGCTTGAAATTATTGCTTTTCAAGCTCTAAAATTTGGTCTTTTGAAGTGTGGGGAGGTCCTCTATATATAGGAGGAGGTTTGAAGCATAGAAAACATGAATTTCTAATGTGGGATTGCAAAAAATTAGATTTTCGCTGGAGTTGCCTCAAAGAGCTTTGCAACACCACAGAGCTTTATGCAGCATTGCCGTACTCGCAAAGGCCTTTGTGGCAATGCCGCAGCCTTTGCAGCAACAGGCCTATTTTGGCTTGTTTTGCTATTTTTGCTCGTTATTGCTCGTTTCTCGTCCGTTTTACACGATTCCAGTTGCGTTGTACTTATTACTCAGTCTCTGATGATTTGAAAGGGTTCAAAGAAATATTTTAATTTTTTAATTTTGAGAGTTTTTAACTTTTGAAAGTTTATTCACTGAGCCTAAGTACTTCTAAGATTTAAATGCATACTAGAAGGTGCAAAATTAAGGATTCACACATTATTGATAGCAACATTAGATTCTAAAGAGATCAAAGGTTTTCCCTGCACAATATTGGCAAAGGAAGGTTTTGGTAAGCACTTTGCTAGTTTAGGCTCAGGATTAACCAAGAACATCTCATTATGGCTAAGGAAATCCATATCTAGATGAAGAGAAGAAGATCATAACAGTCTGACAGTGCTGCTTGACCAAAAATTATCAAATTTATTTTTTGGATTTTTAAAGTATCTTATTTGAATATAAATATTAGATTATGAGATATCTATTGATATAAGTATTTCCATAAACATAAGAGTATAAGTTTACTAAATTTTCAAGTCCTATATACAACGTGTGCTAATTTTTATTTCAAATCCTATATATATTCAAATATGATTATTCCAAAAATCTTATGTGAATAAAGAACATGTTATTCAATTCTAGGATCTCTAGTCTATCCTTAATTTTAAAGACAAATACCTTCCTCTCAAGAACTAGCTAGAGTCACCTTGTCTTCTAACTTTTCTAAGATCAAGCTTTAACTCTTTCTAAGCTAATTCCTAGAATCCACAGATGATATGGTGAGTTGTCAGCTTAGTAAAATCATAAGAATGTATGACAAGCAAGGATAACAAGAATGAGCATATCAATGATTACACATATGAAGCATTATGAAGTGCTAAGTAGTTATTCAAATCATAAGAAATTCTTTAGAAACTCATAACGAGTTTACTAGTATACCTTGCAGAAGGAGTACAATTTCAAAAATAAAGTTATTTACATAAAATAATACTTTTTTTACTTAAAATATTCACCTTTCCTTTTTATAAAATATTTATTTAAAATTGACAGAAACATATTCTATAAGTTAGGTTCAATCCATAACATTGTGTACCTTGTATAAACCATAATCAAAAGTCCCCACCATATTAGCACCATTGCAATAACATTGTGATATATGTAATAAACCATCAAATCACATAGAGTGAACTCATATGCTCCTCGTAAACTGTCGCTGGCTACTACATACCCATATAAACATCATCACATGCCTGTGTGAATCATTTTGAATTAGTTTATAGACTCGGTTAGTTGAATCCCTATTGCACTTGATCTAATGAATACCATCATTAGTTGGGTTTCTGTCAATCTCATTTTCATATCATTCATAAATCATAAATCACTTCGGTAGAAAATTTTGTATAAAAATTTATATACATATAAATAAACCAGTAGGTTACAAGAAATGATTTATACTTTATTCATAGCTTAGCTCAGTACTTTGATTACAATTGGATGATTTTGGTCCAAACGACCTTCATCAATTTCAAACATTATTTCAGCATATGGCCTCAATTACATAGAAGTAATTCAATCATGATAAATCATCAATTCTTACAATAGAGTAATTCGATCTTAAGGACCTCACTTAAATACAATCAGTTGTAGCCCAAATGGAATTGCATTTTTAGTGAAACTTATAAAGAAACACATATTAACTACATGTTACCCATCAAAGATGATGGTAACTATAATACTAATGAAACTAACATAGAAGAGATCAGTAAAGGAATGTATTTCAATAAACATATGAAGAAGGAGAAGTTTCATTATAATATTCATGCATTTTCTTAATTTAAAAAACTTAAAGAATACATGTTCTTATAATCTTACCTCTTGGTTATATCCTTTGATTATGCTCTTTGGCACCTCTCAAATTTCATTTTTAACTCTTAAATTTTCAAGCCTCAATGGGTACCATTTTCTCGCTTAGAGACCCTTATCTTTTAGGCACCATTTCCCTAATATGAGCCTTGATCTTTACCAATAGTAGCTATCCTAAAAATAAAGATTAAAATCATCACAATCAAAATCTCCACTGGTGACTCCTTTAAAATTCTTGGATTACCCCACAATGATGCATCATCACTTAGACCATGATCATTATCAAATTCCATATTATCCATTTTAGGCTTACTAAATCCATAAATATATCTTTTAGATCCATTTATAGCTCTTCTAAGAAATCTAAGAGAATCATCTACCCTTTTAAGTTTTGGAATTCATTTACAATCAATTACAATCTCAAAACAACATTTACAGAGAGAAGATTATGGCACAAAGATAGAATTCTTGAAAGTTAAATCTTTAAGGAGAGTATTCATTCTTTAATACAAATGAAATTGAAAGGTTATGAGGTCTTGTAAACATAAAGGAAGCAATTGAGGTGTTGGTTATGATTTGACATAAAGCTGGTCAACAAAGGATAGGAAAAGATTTTCTTTTATTGGAAATATAAATCTTTTGTGGAAATGGTAAACATCTTCTTCTACACACTTCCTAACCTTTGGTTCACCTCGTATCTTTCTAGGATACCAAGTCTTTTCATTAGATATATCATCTCTTCCTTACAATACATGTTTATTTAGATTGATGGTTGACTTCCACCTTGCTTGCTCCAAGCTTATTTAATGCTCTTCACGTCTTACAATGTCCTCGATTATGACCTTAGGTTTAAAGCTCGTCTCATGCCCACTTTGCTCTCCAATGAGTAAAACGTAGCCATATGCTTACTCTCATTGGCAACCTAGTTTTCATACTCCTTTTATGTCGTACTTCTCATTATTTCTATTATCTCACAATATTAGGGGTGTGCATAAGTTGATTTAGTTTGGTTAACTTATGAAAAGCCTCAAACCAACCAAATCAAATTATACTGATAGGAATCAAATAAGAGTACAAAACCAAAATAAACCTCACTGATATAAATGGTTGGTTTGGTCCGTTGATCAATTTATTAATTCAATTTGGGTTTTGTCTTTGGGCCTTTAATATTTAAGCCCAGTTTAAAATAAATTCAACCAAAATTTATTAAGAGTACAAAACTTAATTTTCCACTTTAATCATCTATGTAAGTTGCATTAAAATGAACTAATATCAATTATCATCACTAATAACTAGTTACTTGATTGGTAGCATGTTAATGGTTATACAAACAAAAAGTTATATACGTTATAAAATACAAAAATGAATAGATTGCTACTTCTTATGTGCATCTGGGCAACTAGAACAAATCATGATTAATGCTATTTAGTTATAAAAGTGATCCTATGCAATAAAAAATTAATTCTATTTATAAGGATGAATCCAACTTGTAGAAAACAAAATCCTACAGTATAATAATGCAGTGTAGGAGGAAAGAAATCAATAGCAGGAATAGCAGTAATTGTAGCATGAGCTACACAAAATAACAACAAAATATCAATAACCTACAGAAAATCAAAACAAAACGAAGAAATGGAATTAATCATTCAAGTTGGAAAAACATATACATTAGTTTAAAAAGCAAATAGAGACTTAGGGTTATAGTTTTCATGTCATATCTAGAAGGAGTTGCTTTAATTAGCTACAACTAAAATTGTGCTCCACCACATATTAGAACAACCCAAGAATCTTAATTGCATCAGAAAAAATAAGTGGTGGAAGCATCATCATTGCCCCAATAAGTGAAAATAAAAGCAATACAAAAAAGAAAGTAAAGTATTCTAGTTGTGTTGTACTTGTAGCAAAACTTTTGATCGGAGGTAGTTCGGCAAAATTTAGAGGAGGTAAACCTTTTTTTCCCCCCTCAAGTAATAATAATTATTTCATTACGTTAAGGTATATATATCTAATTTAATCATGTTAAAATAAGATAGTAATAATAATATTTTATATATAAATATAAAGTTTCTTATGATTAATAAAGTGAATATACGAATCTAGGTAAATGCACTATATTCTATATAAATTGGGAATTAATTTTAAATTAAACTAAATTTGGAATTTTTATTTTGAAATGATTAATTTTATAGATGTTTAGTACACACAAATATGTAAATTCCTCGTGCTTTTAATGTAAATTAAATTTACTTTTTTAGGTAGAGACAATGATATTAGAATATTGAAGAAATAGTGGATTTGCACAACCTATTCCAGTTGACGAGCTGCATCCAAGAGTCGTTGCTTTATTGCGAAAATCTAATTTTTATGACCTCTCTTGAATCTCATACTTCAGTTTAGATCACCATTTGATCATAACTCTGGTTGAGATATGGAAACTAGAGATGCATACTTTTCATTTGCCATAGGGAGAATGTACTGTCATCTTGCAAGATGTTGGCATATACATTAGACTTTCTATTCATAGTCATGCCTTAATTAGTATAAAATGTATAAAAGATTTATAAGTTAGTGGGTGTTGGACTTAGTACAAGCCAATTAGTTTTGTACAAGTGGGTTCCAACACTTGCTCACTTATAAGCCCATATATGTACAAGTCCATGGACTTTAATATAGTATCAAAACTTCATGCTCAAACAGGCTGGATCCTAGGAACCATATTCAAGCCCGCCGTTGTTGGACTGATGATGATACCAGTTCAGATAGAAGCTGAAAAAGAGATGCCAGCTAATCTATTTATAAGTAAATGTCAACCGACCTGTTAATGTCGGCTACAGGCTAAGCTCGGTTGCACTTGAGAGAGTGTGTTGGGAAATGAATCTCACATCAAATAATAACAAAATGTATAAAGGATATATAAGTGAGTGGGTGTTAGACTTAGTACAAGCCAATTAGTTTTGTACAAGTGGATTCTAACACTTGCTCACTTATAAGTCCATATATGTATGAACCCATGAATTTTAATATTGGACTTAGTACAAGCTAATTAATTTTGTATAAGTGAGTTTCAACACTTACTCACTTATAAGTTCATGTATGTATGAATCTATGGATTTTAATATGGTATCAAAGTTTTATGCCCAAACGGATTGGATCCTAGGACTCATGTTCAAGCCCCCTGTTGTTAGACTGTTGATGATGCCAGTCCGAACCAAAACTGAAGAAGAGATGCCAATCGGTCCATTTGTAAGCAAGTGTTAACCGATCTGCTGATGTTGGCCATGGGCCAAGCCCGGTTGTACTTGAGGAGTGTGTTGGAAAATGAATCCCACGTCAAATAATAACAAAATGTATAAAAGATTTATAAGTTAATGGGTGTTGGACTTAGTGTAAGCCAATTGATTTTGTACAAGTGGGTTCCAATACTTGCTCACTTATAAGTCCATATATGTACAGACTCCTGGACTTTAATATTTGGTTCATGGACTAACACAGTGGGTTTTAAGTAAAATTATTTGATTTAATGTTTTTTATTATCACTTGTACATGACTCCTTAAAAAAATGTTTATTACCAAACTTTTTATCCTATGAAAATTAAAAAATAAAATCAATAAATCTTATTGGGTGCTACTGAAATTAGGGATTTAGCTAAAATGTTTAAAATTCATATCCAGGTGAAAAAATAAATTTACAAAAAATAATGAAAAAAATAATATTCTATTAATATTATTAAAAAATTTATTGCTCTTAATTACAGTGATTAACTTTGCTCTTACCATTTTAAATTTTTTATGCTATTAAATTATTCTTAAGTAGAATAATCTAATAATGTTTTGTGTAAGTACATATTTAATTGATAAAATTGTAAATAATCTTAAATTACAAATGAAAAATTATATGTTTTAAATTAAATTCAAATAAATTTATTAAAAAAATTCAAATTCAAATTCAAATAAAGTTTGTAATGAGATGTATTTATTTATTTAAAAATTATCATAACTTTAAATATTTTTATGAATGTTGACCCACTAGTTTTGTGCTGAGGTAGATATGGAATTCATCGACTGAGCCTCCAAACAACTTCAAATTTTAATTCTTGTTTGATTTCATCAAATTTTCAGTGTCAGTGCTTTTTAATTATATAATATCATAATTCAATAAAGACATACCTTAGAAATTTTTATTTAATCGTACTGTCAAATATAATTAAGATAAATTAATGCATTTTCAAAGAATTTAGACTTTTCAAAATTATAATTTTTGCCTCATGAGAATTGTATATATACTTTTTGATGCTCGCCCAGGCAATTCAAGGTCCAGATTGGAAATAAAGTCTGTGTGAATCATGATAAGATAACTATATGATAAGATAGTTATTATCTGTATTTAAGTAAGAAGTTTTAGTTGTATCAAATACTAAAACTGTATACTTTATATTCTTTGTAACCTACTGTAATTATTCAATCAAATACAAAACAATCATTCTTTCATCTTTGCATTCTCTACGTAGTATCAAAGCCTCTAACCTAAATCATTCCTAAATCTGTTTATTTATTTATTTTTTCATTGGCTGGTTTTCTTGTTCCAGTACCTATTCCTTCCTTTGTCCCATCAACTAGTCATTCTCTTTCCATCAAACTCACCTCTCGCAATTATCTCTCATGGAAAACTCAGTTTCTTCCTTTTCTAAATTATCATAAACTCTTTGGTTTCATTTATCATACAAACGGGCACCACCATCTGTTGGTTTTGTAAAATTTCCACATCGGAAATTTGAAGAAAAATGGGAGGAGTCTTTAGTTATAAATAGACTCCTCCTCCCTTTAGTTTTTCTTATCCCAAAATTGCCCTTTCCTATATTTAGGCAATTTTCTTCTCTCTCTCTCTTTTGTAATATTTCTTCAATTAGTGAAATATTATTTTAGTAGTATCCGAGGACGTAGGCAAAATTGGCCGAACCTCGTTAAATTTATAGTGTTCTCTTTATGTTATTTTGTGTCTATTTAATAGCTATTGTCGGGTATAATTGTGGTGAATTATTGTGCTATTAAAATTACTTGTATTGGTTAAATTCTGTCTAGGAAAGTGGTTTTTAAGTTTGACCGTTGTGACCTCACCACTTACCTGGGAATTTTTCCTTTGGGTGATTTTTAGTTCAATCGTTCACACTCTAGTCACCTGGATAATAGTTCTCAAGGTGAATTTTATTATTATTGGTGGAAATTAACCCGAATTCCACAACAATTGGTATCAGAGCTCTTGGTTTATTTTAGTATGCTCTGTGGTTGCGGCTTAGGCTGATCTTCCACATCAGAAAAAATTTCCTTGGGCTAATTGGTATTCCGCATTAACAGCTATTAAATAGAATTTGCAGCAAAAATGACAGATAGTACAAAGGCATCCACATCTTCATCATCGTCAATTTTGGCAAGAACTACTGTAGCAAATGCCAGATTTGCAGTGGAGATTTTTGATGGCACCGGTCATTTCGGCATGTGGCAAAGTGAGGTTCTAGATGCTCTTTTTCAGCAAGGTCTAGATATTGCCATTGAAGAAGAAAAACCAGAGGAAGTTGAGGAGAAAGAATGGAAGACTATTAATAGATTGGCATGTGGTACAATTCGATCGTGTCTTTCTAGAGAGCAGAAGTATGCATTTTCGAAAGAAATTTCTGCAAATAAATTGTGGAAGGCATTGGAGGAGAAGTTCTTGAAGAAAAGTAGTCAGAACAAGCTCTATATGAAGAATAGATTGTTCCGCTTTAATTATGTACTCGATACCACTATGAATGATCACATTACCAGCTTTAATCAACTAGTGACTGATTTGATGAATATGGATGTGACTTTTAATGATGAAGATCTAGCTCTGATATTGGTGGGATCGCTTCCTGATGAGTTTGAGTACCTTGAAACTACTCTACTTCATGGGAAGGTTGCTGTGTCTCTCAGTGAAGTAACTGCTGCCTTGTATAGTTATGAATTGAGAAAGAAAGAAAAGCAAGAAAATACAAGTGTAGAAGCTGAAGCTCTTGTTGTTAGAGGCCGTTTGCAGAGCCAGAATAAAGGAAGGAGAGGGAGATCAAAGTCAAAATCCAGACTGAGTAAAGATGAATGTGCCTTTTGTCGAGGAAAGGGGCACTGGAAAAAAGATTGTCCCAAGCTAAAGAATAAAGGCAAACTTGAAAAGGGAAAGGCTGTCTCAGAGTCAAATGTAGCTGAGTATGATGAAGCAGATTCAGACTTTTCATGTGCTACTACACCATCAACCAGTAGTTCTAGCTCATGGTTGCTAGATTCAGCTTGTAGCCACCATATGACCCCAAATAGAGAATGGTTCTTTAATTTTAAAGAACTAAAAGGTGGAGTTGTCTACACAGCAAATAATTCCCCTCTTGACACACATGGGATTGGTTCAATTCGCTTGAGGAATCAGGATGGATCAATCAGAACCTTAACAGGTGTTCATTATGTGCCAGATTTAATGAGATATCTCATCTCTGTGGGAACCTTAGAGTCAAAAGGTTTAGAAGTAAGAGCGAAGGATGGGATAATGAGGATTATCTCTGAAGCACTTGTGATAATGAAGGGAATTCGAAAAAGAAACAATGTGTATTACTTTCTGGGTAGTACAATTGTTGGGATAGCAGCAGTAACAGCTTCTACTAATGATCAGGAGTCATAAGCAACCAGGTTATGGCATATGCGTTTGGGGCATGCTGGAGAAAAATCCTTGAAATTACTAACAGATCAAGGATTATTGAAAGGAGCATGGGCTTGCAAATTGAATTTTTGTGAGCATTGCATCAAAGGGAAGAAGACAAGGGTGAAATCTGGAACAGCAATCCATGATACTGAGGGTATTTTGGATTATGTTCATTCAGATGTATGGGGGCCTTCCAAGACAACTTCTTTGGGAGGAAAACACTATTATGTTACCTTTGTTGATGATTTTTCCCGAAGAGTTTGGGTGTATACGATGAAGACGAAGGATGAGGTGTTGGGAATTTTCCTTAAATGGAAAAAGATGATAGAGACTCAAACAGGTAGAAAAGTCAAACGTCTACGAACAGACAATGGTGGAGAGTTCAAAAATGATCCTTTTTTGAAAGTCTGTGAAGATGAAGGTATTGTCAGGCACTTCACCGTCAGAAATACACCACAACAGAATGGGGTGGCTGAGCGTATGAACCGGACATTACTGGAGAAGGTTCGGTGTATGTTGTCCAATGCTGGGTTGGGCAAAGAATTTTGGGCTGAGGCTTTGGTATATGCTTGTCACCTTGTCAACCGTTTACCATCGACTGCTATTGGTGGTAAGACACCATTAGAAAAATGGTTTGAAAAACCTGCTACAGATTATGATTCTTTACATGTATTTGGTTCCACTGCATATTATCATGTTAAGGAGTCAAAGCTGGATCCAAGAGCAAAGAAGGCAATATTCATGGGGATCACATCTGGTGTAAAAGGCTATCGTCTTTGGTGTCCAGAGACAAAGAAAGTAATCTTCAGCAGGGATGTTACCTTTGATGAATCTACCATGTTGAGAAAGGTAACTGATGAACAGACAGATGGTACTCCACAGCAGGTGGAGGGTACTTCCAAAAAGGTGGAGTTTGATAGTAACATAATTATCCCAGCCAATAAAGAAAATGATGTTGACTCTCCTATGGTAGAAGAAGAGTCAAATGAAGAAGAGGTTCAGACCCAAGAACCTCCACAGCAACATGAAGCAATTGCACTAAGAAAAGGAAAGAGGACCATTAGACAACCTGCTCGTTATGCTGATATGGTCTCTTCTGCATCACCAATTGCAATCGATGATGTTCCTACCACTTTTAATGAAGCAGTTCAAAGTTCAGAACAGAAAAAGTGGAAGATCACCATGAATGAAGAAATGCAGTCCCTTCAAAAGAATCAGACATAAAAACTAGCTAGTCTACCGAAGGGAAAGAAGGCAATTGGGTGCAAATGGGTATATGCAAAGAAAGATGGATTTCCTGACAAGAATAATGTTCGCTACAAAGCAAGATTGGTGGCTAAAGGCTACGCTCAGACGGAGGGAGTTGATTATAGTGAAGTATTTTCTCCAGTTGTAAAGCATTCCTCCATCAGAGTCTTATTGGCTTTGGTAGCACAGTTGGATTTGGAACTAGTTCAGATGGATGTAAAAACTGCACTTTTACATGGAGACTTGGATGAGGAAATCTACATGACTCAGCCAGATGGATTCAAAGTTGCTGGAAAAGAAAAGATGGTATGCAAATTGGAAAAATCGCTGTATGGATTGAAGCAATCTCCAAGGCAGTGGTACAAGCGATTTGATAAGTTTATGATAGGGCAGAAGTATACAAGAAGCAAATATGATCATTGTGTGTATTTACGCAAGCTACAAGACGGATCCTATATATATCTTCTTCTTTATGTTGATGATATGTTGATAGCTTCCAGGACTCAGACAGAAATTGAGAAATTAAAGACTCAATTGAATAGGGAGTTTGAGATGAAGAATCTTGGTGAAGCAAAGAAGATTCTCGGCATGGAGATTTCAAGAGATAGGAAATTAGGAAGGCTTTGTTTGTCTCAAAAGGAATATTTAAGGAAGGTACTAAAACATTTTGGCATGAATGAGAAGTCAAAACCAGTCAGTACACCACTTGCTCCTCATTTCAAGCTTAGTGCATCCATGTCACCAAAGAATGATGCAGAACGGGAATACATGTCAAAAGTACCGTATGCAAGTGCTGTTGGTAGTTTGATGTATGCAATGGTGTGTACGAGGCCTGATATTTCACAAGCAGTTGGGGTTGTAAGCAGGTATATGCATGATCCTAGAAAGGAGCATTAGCAAGCTGTGAAATGGATTCTACGGTATATTCTGAACACCGTAGATGTTGGTTTGGTATTTCAGCACGACAAGCAAGAAGGTCAGTACATAGTTGGGTATTGTGATTCTGACTACGCAGGTGATTTGGACAAACGTCGATCAACTACTGGTTATGTGTTTACTTTTGCAAAGGCACCAGTTAGTTGGAAGTCCACTTTACAGTCAACAGTGGCTTTGTCTACTATAGAAGCAGAGTATATGGCAGTTACAGAAGCTGTGAAGGAGGCAATTTGGCTTTAAGGGTTACTTGGTGAACTGGGAATTGAACAGAAGCACATCAAAGTGCATTGTGATAGTCAGAGTGCTATTCACTTAGCAAAGAACCAGGTTTATAATGCAAGGACGAAGCACATTGATATTCGATATCACTTTGTACGAGAGATTCTAGAAGAAGGTGGAGTCATAATCTAGAAGATCCGGACCACTGAGAATCCTGCTGATATGTTGACAAAAGTAGTTACAGCTATCAAGTTCCAACACTGTTTGGACTTGATTAATGTTATCAAAATTTGAAGATTGGCGCTTCAAAGCGCATTAGATGACACTACTGAAATTTGAATTTGTGAGAGAATTGTTTGGAATTTTCCAAGGTGGAGATTTGTTGGTTTTGTAAAATTCCCACATCGGGAATTTGAAGAAAAATGGGAGGAGTCTTTAGTTATAAATAGACTCCTCCTCCCTTTAGTTTTTCTTATCCCAAAATTGCCCTTTCCTATATTTAGGCAATTTTCTTCTCTCTCTCTCTTTTGTAATATTTCTTCAATTAGTGAAATATTATTTTGGTAGTGTCCGAGGACGTAGGCAAAATTGGCCGAACCTCGTTAAATTTATGGTGTTCTCTTTATATTATTTTGTGTCTATTTAATAGCTATTGTCGGGTATAGTTGTAGTGAATTATTGTGCTATTAAAATTACTTGTATTGGTTAAATTCTGTCTAGGAAAGTGGTTTTTAAGTTGGACCGTTGTGACCTCACCACTTACCTGGGAATTTTTCCTTTGGGTGATTTTTAGTTCAATCGTTCACACTCTAGTCACCTGGATAATAGTTCTCAAGGTGAATTTTATTATTATTGGTGGAAATTAACCCGAATTCCACAACACCATCATCGTTTCCTTCTTAAGAGAACGCTGCCAATCTTATTCCCAATCCTCAATATACTGAATGGTTTCAAAAAGATCAGCTCCTTCTTTCATGGATACTTTGGTTATGCTATTTACACTAATCTTTGGCCATATAATAACAATAAGTTCTTTTATCGTAGCAAAAATATGTTTATTTGGGCAATTCACCAACTCATGCTGGTACAACTGCCTAGATATAAAAGATGCTCGCATATATGTGGCGTGTTGGGACCGCGAACACCATCGAAAACTCCACATTAGTATGATATTGTCCACTTTGGGCTAAGCCCGCACGGATTTGTTTTTAGGCTCCTCCCAAAAGGCCTCATACTAATGGAGTTGGGTGGACACTTATATTCAATGTCATTCTTCCTTATTTTTCCGATGTGGGACTTGGGTTGATATCCCAACAATCCTCCCCTCAAACCAAGGACCACACAGCTGCTCATAGCCCTCGCCTCCAGCGATAATCCATTCCATTTGTCTTGTACCACCGTTTATCAACCAACGGGACACGCCGCCTGACCACCACTATATCAGGAAGACTTTCAACACAAGTCACCGAATACAGATCTCCAATCATGAGGTTACACCGAGGGGGCTTCCCACACACAACGCAGTCCACCACCAGCTCTATTTCTGAACCTGGGCTCTGATACCACTTGTTGGGACCGCGAACACCACCGAAAACTCCACATTAGTATGATATTGTCCGCTTTGGGCTAAGCCCGCACGGATTTATTTTTGGGCTCCTCCTAAAAGGCCTCATACTAATGGAGTTGGGTGGACACTTATATTCAATGTCATTCTTCCTTATTTTTCCGATGTGGGACTTGGGTTGATATCCCAACATGGCGAAACATGCTTTCTTTGATGAAACTCAATTCACATACAAAAATTGCTCAGTTCAAGACAATCATGCCACTTCTCATGTTTCAAAAGGAGCTCAAACATTGCTCCCATCACAGATACCTTTTCACACGGCTTCAACAACTTCGGCTTTGTCTTCTATTCCCTTTTTATCACCTTTACTCTTTCAGCCAAGTTCTCAATTAAATGACACACACTCATTCCCTTGTACCACTCCACAATAGCAACAACTCGATTCTGTCCACAGGCCTTCAAATCCACGTTCACCCCAATTCCTTTCCATTATCCCTCGTCCATAAATTAATTGCGGATGATAACCTAGCCACCTCAGCACCATCAAATCCTTCTCCTTATCATCATCATAGTCACCTTCCTCACTGTCCTCTATGCCTGGTCTAAAACTTGTTGATTTAACCAAATACAATACACTACAACAACAAAATCAAACACCTAGTGTGCATACCATAAACTAACCCACACCTACTCGAACCCATCACATGGATCTTCCACCCTCCACTTTGCACAGACGATAGGCCTTGGTAGCACTTAAAGAGAAACCACGCCTTAATTTCTTATAACATGAACTATGTACTATCAAACAAGCTATTAAATATAATGAATGAAAAAAATGCTATGTTCAAAGAGATGAATGCATTGCAACAAAATTCCACTGGGACATTTGTTCTAAAACATGCAGGTACTAACATTATTGATAATAAGTGGATTTTTAGGATTAAACGATGAAAAGATGGAACCATTGAATGGTATAAAGCCTGTTTAGTAGCGAAGGGGTGTACTCAACTTTCAAGTGTTGATTTCAAGGAGACATTCAGACCTGTTATTAAAGCAATAACTATCCGTCTCATTTTGGCACTTGCTACTATTCACAAATGGCCTATGAAACAGTAGGACATTTCCAACGCCTTCCTATGTGGTCATCTACAGGACGTTAGTTACATGTCACATCCTAAAGGATTTGTAAGTTCCTCCAATCCTGACTATGTTTGCAAATTAAATAGGTCATTATATGGATTAAAGCAAGCCCCAAGGGTATGGTTTTTTTGGCTGACACACTATCTTCACTCTCTTAGTTTTTGTCTCTTCAAAAGCTGATACATATTTGTTCATTTTTTATCAACATAATCAAGTTGCTTTTCTCCTAGTTTATGTTGATGATATCATCCTCACTGGGTCATGTTCTCAGTTCATAGCCCATATTTATTATAAAATTACAGCAAGCATTTCCAATTAAAGATATGTGCCAGTTACATTATTTCCTCAGTATAGAGGTTGATATTCAAGATGGTGGAACACACTTAAATCAGCAAAAATATATCCACGACTTGCTGAATAAAACTGGTATGCTGAATTCCAAGCCGTGCTTCACTCCTATGGCTGTCACACCACCACTTTCTAAATTTATGGGTCAGCAAGTATCTAATGGTGATGAATATCGAAGAATTGTTGGGCCACTTCAATATATTACCATCACATGTCCAAATATCTCCTATAATGTTAACAAACTGTCAATTTATGCATAACCCAAATGATGTTCATTGGCAAGCTTTGAAGATGTTGCTTCAATATTTCAATGGTACACCATCTTTGAGCTTATTATTTTCAGGTGATTCTAAAGTTTCATTGCAATGTTATGCTAATAGTGATTGGGGAGGAGATTCAGATGATAAACGATCTCCTACTAGTTATGTAATTTTTCTTGGCACTTCTCTTATATCATGGTTATTCAAGAAACAACCTACCATTGCCCGTTCTTCAACCGAGAGTGAATACAAAGCCATAGCTAATGCTACCTTTGAAATTCTTTGGCTCAAATCAATACTTCAAGAAATTGGTTTTCCTATCAGCAAAGGTACTCTTTAGTGTGATAATAGTGGTGTCACATACTTGTCCTCAAATCCAGTTTTTCAAGCTCGAACTAAGCATATCGAGCTTGATTATCATTTCATGCATGAACAAGTTGCCCAGGGATTTATTGATGTTCTGTTTTTATCCACCAAAGATCATATAGCTGACTTACTTACCAAACCCTTGTCCACGCCCCAATTTTAGCCACTTAGTGATCACCTTCATCTACATCATAGGAAAAGGTTTGCAGAGGGGTGATAAGATAACTATATGATAAGATAGTTATTATATGCATTTAAGTAAGAAATCTTAGTTGTATCAAATACTAAAACTGTATACTTTATTTTCTTTGTAACCTACTGTAATTATTCAATAAAAAATAGAACATTCTTTCATCTTGCATCAGTTACATGTGTGGATTGAAGACTTATTTGTATAAGCCCTTGTGTAGATTCTATTATGGTGTCCCTCCCACATGAAGGGACCCACATGTATATGAAAAGAAGAAAAAAAAAGGAGGGGGTGGGAAGGAGGTGGGCACCGACTTATCAAAATTCGATGCCTAAATTCATTGAAATATTACACCTTGCATGCATATAAAAGGGCATGCAAGGCTCATAACATTCGCACACATAGCACTTGCATAAATTGCAAGAGAAGAAAAAGAGAGAGATAGTTTTTCAGAGTTTTGGAAAATAATTCCTAAAAAGGGGAGTGACAAAATAGTGAGAAAAATACTTTGGGGTATTTTTGGGAAACACGATGAGTGTTACTATTTTGGTGAAATCTCATTTAAACTCTTTTGTACCTACTATTTTTAATAGCGGAAGTTTTATTCAGAGTTTGTCCCGTAGATGTAGTCCAAAATTAAGGGTGAACCATGTTAAATTGCTGGTGTTATTTTTGTTGATTATTATTATTCCGTAATTATCTTGTTGATTATACCCGCTGTGCCCAACAAGTGGTATTAGAGCTGCTTGGTTGATGATCCTAGCCATTAATATTCTTAGGATGCTCTGTGGTTGAAGCATAGACTAATCTTTCACATCAGAAAAGATTTTATTGGGACTGAATAAAATTGCGGTCTAGTGCAATGTGATATTTTGAGAAAAGAAATATACTGCACAGAAAAAAAATCTAATAAATTTTCTGGTGCAATCTATTTCGAAAATGGTTATAAAATTAGAATTTTGATGAATAGTAAAATAGTAATAATGCAAATTTTTTGCATGGTTACTATTCCAACTCGGCTATTGTTTCAACTCAGTTACTATAACAGACAATTTCATCACTATAGTAGAGTTACTATTTAAGTCCATAACTGTAGCAGCCCAGCCCGTCACTACAGCAGTCTAGCCCAGTTACTATTGGTCCAGCCCAAGTATTGTTCATACGGTACTATTCACTTATACAAGTACTGTTCACATATACGATACTATTCACGTATACGGTACTGTTCACCTATACGGTTTCTGTAGCAAGTGTTGAAGTTATGGAGGCAAAGACAAGTAAAATGATCAACTTAAATGGCACAAATTATCACATATGGAGAAACAAGATGAAAGATCTCCTATTTGTAATGAAATTGTATTTACTGATGTTTACTACAAATAAACCCAAAGACAAATCAGATGAGGAATGGAAGTTTGAGCATGAGCAAGTGTGTGGTTTTATCCGGCAGTTTGTCGAAGATAACATGTACAATCACATCTGCAATAAGACTCATGCAAAAACATTGTGGAATAAGCTTGAGGAGCTGTATGCTTCTAAAATTGGCAACTATAAATTATTTTACTTGACAAAATTGATGCAAGTAAAATATCGTGAAGGCACTTCTGTGGCATATCACCTTAATGAAATGCAAGGGATCGTGGACCAGTGGTCAGGAATGGGCATAAAGTTTGACAATGAAGTACTTGCTCTTATGGTGCTAACCTCTTTACCAGAGTCATGGGAGACTTTGAAGATCTCGATTACTAATTTTGCACCTAATGGTGTGGTAAATATGGAGGCTGTTAAAAGTGGTATTCTGAATGAAGAGACGAGACGGAGATCACAGAATTCAACCTCTTCATCACAGCTAGAAGTTTTGGTTACAGAATCTAAAGGAAGAAGCCGATATAGGGGATCAAAATCCAGAGATAAGAGTAGAGGGAAGTCAAATAAATATGTAAATATTAAGTGCCATCACTGCAAAAGGAAGGCGCATATCAAGAGATTCTGTCGACAATTCAAAAAGGAGAAGAATAAAGGCAAAGAGAAAAAGCATAATGAAAGCAGTGATGATGAACAAACAATTACCATCAATGAATTCAATATCCTTCAAGATGAAGAACTTGTCAATCTTGTAACCCAGGAAGCCAGTTGGATGATTGATAATGGTGCTACCATCCATGCTACATCACGTAGAGAATTTTTCTCATCATACACACTTGGAGATTTTGTTGTTGTTAGGATGGGAAATAAAGGCCCATCAAAGGTTGTTGGCAGAGGAGATGTTTGTTTAGAGATGGAGAACAGCACAAGGCTAGTCCTTAGAAATGTGAGGCATATTTCAGATATGCAGTTGAATATGATTTCAGTAGGTAGACTATATGATGAAGGTTTCTGCAACACCTTCATGAATGGTCAATGAAAACTCACTAAAGGTTCCTTGGTAGTGGCCAGAGCTAAAAAGTACTCATCACTCTATGTTATGAATACAAAGCTCTTCAACGACAGTGTGAATGCTCTGGAGAAAGATAATACAGTTGAGTTATAACATAAGAGACTAGGTCATATGAGTGAGAAAGGGATGACCTATCTGGTCAAGAAGAATGTGCTATTTGGGATAAAGCAAGTGCATTCAGATAAATGCACATATTGTTTGGCAAGAAAGCAAAACAGAGTTGCTTTTAAAATTTCTACTCCTTCCAGAATGAAGAATGTGTTGGATCTGATACATTCAGATTTGTGTGGACCAATGCCAAAGTCACTTGGTGGTACTCAATACTTTGTGACTTTTATTGATGATCATTCTCGGAAGACATGGGTATATACCTTAAAGACAAAATATCAGGTGTTAAGTGTCTTCAAAGAGTTTCATGCCTCAGTTGAGAGATAGGCTGGGAAGAAAATGAAGTGCATTCGGACAAACAATAGTAGAGAATACACTGGACCATTTCATGCTTACTGTAAAGAGCATGGTATTCAGCATCAAACGACACTACCTAAGACGCCACAGTTGAATGGCTTAGTTGAGAGGATGAACAGAACTTTGATGGAGAGAGTTAGATGTCTACTCTCACATGCAAAGTTACCTAAGATGTTTTGGGGTGAAGCTCTTTAGACAGCTGTATATGTATTGAATCGCTCAACTTGTGTCCCTCTCAAGAATGATGTCCTAGAGAGAGTTTGGTTAGGAAAAGATGTTTCCTATAATCATCTGTGGGTATTTGGTTGTAAAGCATTTGTTCACATGCCTAAGGATGATAGATCCAAGCTTGATGCCAAAACAAGATAGTGTATATTTATTAGCTATGGTCAAGATCAATTTGGCTATAGATTTTATGATCCGGTTGAGGAGAGACTCATCAGGAGCCGTGATGCTGTATTTGTTGAGGATGAGACCATTGAAAATATTGACAAAATGGAGAAAGATATTCCTGATTCCAATGGTGACTCATCATATTTGGAATTAATTCCTCCAACACCAGTGCCAAGAGAGGTTGGAGATGAAGACCAGAATAATCCACCTGATGAAGATGATGCTCCTATAGAAGTTGGTGTTGAGAATGTTGAAGATGAATCAGATGATGAAAATGATGATGATGTTCACCATTAACCACCAACACCTATGGTTTCCCCAGTTCCATTGAGAAGAAGTGATAGAAGAAGACAACCTTCTATCAGATATTCAGCAAATGAGTATGTGCTGCTGACTGACGAGAGAGAAGCAGAAAGCTTTGGAGAAGCTATGGATAATGAACACAAAAAGAAGTGGATTGAAGCCATGCAAGATGAGATGAAGTCCTTGTATGAGAATAAAACCTTTGAGCTAGTAAAGTTGCCTAAAGGCAAAAGAGCTTTGAAAAATAAATGGGTGTTCAGGGTCAAGCATGAAGAACACAGTTCCAGTCCCTGATACAAAGTCAGACTAGTTGTTAAAGGATTCAACCAAAGAAAAGGCATTGATTTCGATGAGATATTTTCACCTGTTATGAAAATGACATCCATTCATACTATGTTGGGGTTAGCAGCAAGTCTTAATTTGGAGATTGAGCAAATGGATATGAAAACTACCTTTTTACATAGGGATTTAGAAGAGGACATATACATGGAGCAACTAGAGGGTTTCGAAGTTAAAGGAAAATAGGATTATGTCTGCAAGTTGAAAAAGAGTCTATATGGCTTAAAACAAGCACCGAGATAATGGTACAAGAAGTTTGAGTTAGTTATGGGGGAGCAAGGCTACAAGAAGACTACTTCAGACTATTGTGTTTTTGTGAAGAAATTCTCTGATGATGATTTCATTATTCTTTTGCTCTATATGGATGATATGCTGATCATTGGCCGGAATGTTTCCAGAATCAACAGTTTGAAGAAGCAATTGAGTAAGTCTTTTACCATGAAAGACTTGGGGCTAGCAAAGCAAATTCTTAGCATACGGATTATCAAAGATAGAAGAGCCAAGAAGATATGGTTGTCACAAGTGAAGTACATTGAGAAAGTACTTCAGAGGTTTAATATGGACAAGGCTAAGGCAGTTAGTTGTCCTCTTGCTAATCATTTTAGATGAAGTTCTAAACAGAGCCCTTCAATAGATAAGAAGAAGGAAGAAATGAATAAGATTCCTTATGCTTCAGCAGTTAGAAGTTTGATGTATGTCATGGTGTGTACACGGCCATATATTGCTCACTCTATTGGAGTAGTGAGTCGGTTTCTTTCAAATCCTGGTAAGGAACATTGGGTTGCAGTAAAATGGATTTTTAGATATCTTCATGGCACTTCCAAAGTATGTTTATGCTTTGGAGAAGAAAAGCCTGTGTTAGTAGGCTACACAGATGCAGATATGGCTGAAGATGTAGACTCAAAAAGTCTACTTCAGGTTACCTGATTACATTTGCAGGGGGAGTTGTGTCATGGCAATCAAGGTTACAGAAATGTGTTGCACTTTCTACTACTGAGGCAGAGTTTATTGCAGCAATAGAAGCGTGTAAGGAGTTGCTATGGTTAAAAAAGTTCTTAAATGAACTTAGTATACAGCAAGACAGATATCAATTATTTTGTAATAACAAGAGCGCTATTCACCTTGGGAAGAATTTCTCATTTCATTCAAGATCAAAGCATATTGATGTGAGATATCACTATATCAGAGATGTACTGAAAAAAAAAAAAGCTATTACAGTTTGGAAAGATTCATACGGAAGAGAATGGATCAGATATGTTGATAAAGATTCTACCAAGGGAGTCATTTGAATACTGTCGATTGGCTGCAGGGATGATGGAACCCTCCATATGATCGAGAGGGGGAGATTTGTCGTGGTGTCCCTCCCATATGGAGGGACCCACACGTATATGAACAGAAGGAAAAAAAAAAAGGGGAGGTAGGCATCGACTTATCAAAATTTGGTGCCTAAATGTGTTGAAATATTACACCTTGCATGCCTATAAAAAGGCATGCAAGGCTCATAACATTCGCACACACAGCACTTGCATAAATTGCAAGAGAAGAAAAAGAGAGAGAGAGTTTTTGAGAGTTTTGGGAAATAATTCCTAAAAAGGAGTGTGACAAAATAGTAAAAAAAATACTTTAGAGTATTTTTGGGAAACACAGTGAGTGTTACTATTTTGGTGAGATCTCATTTAAACTCTCTTGTACTTACTATTTTTAATAGTGAAAGTTTTATTCAGAATTTATCTCGTGGACGTAGCCCAAAATTAAGGGTGAACTACGTTAAATTGCTAGTATTATTTTTATTGATTATTATTATTCCGCAATTATCTTGTTGATTATACCCACTGTGCCCAACTAATTCATCTATAATTAGCCCATAAATCAAGAGCCCAAGCTCATTAAGAGATCCATTTAGAGTAAAAACCCAAGAGGATAGTTGTTTACAATGGGCATAAAATAGGTTTTTCATATTTCACCGATCCCTATAAATATCCTCATAAATATTAGTGTGAGATCATCAATGACTTCAATACAATACAAATTCTCTAAAATTAATTCTTGTGATATGAGTCGATGGCAAGTTCAACATATATACTTGAATCCTTCTTTTAATTGATGGTTCACAGAAATCTAAATATCATATCCCTAACAAATGATGTTGAAGCTTTGGCAATTTTTAGAGTATGATTTCTATGCACAAATCTTCAAATTTGATGTTGAAGCCAATTTAACACTTATATAAAGTAAATCTAGGTTTATTTTACTATTCATATAAATATAAAAAATACCAAAAATAATAGAATAGTACTAAATTTAAAAAAAAAGAAAGTGCCTAAAAACAGTTATTGTTATTGTAATTCCAGAAAAAATATCAAAAATAATTGTAACAAATAGTGATTTCTAGATTTGTCAGTATTGTGACAGAAATCTATATTTGAATAATCTAAAGATTATTTGTTTGTTGTTATATTTAGCCAGCAAACAATACTTCTCAAAATTATAATTTTGCATCGAAATTAAAATTATACTGAATTTTGATAAAAAATATATTTTATGTAAGCTAAATTATATTTTCCGATAAAGGCTTTTGAAAATCAAAATAATTTTCGTATTCTACAGCCAAAAATTCAATTATCAATAATATATATATATATATATATATATATATATATATATATATATATATATATATATATATATATATATATATATATATATATATATATATATATATATATATATATATATATATATATATATATATATATATATATATATATATATATATATATATATATATATATATATATATATATATATATATATATATATATATAATCATTTAAAAAATAATTAAATTAATTTCATATTAAACGTTGGTGAAATAAAAGAAAAATATAGAATCAAAGAGATTAACAAAATAGTTAAAAAGATTTGGACAGACAAACATGCATGTTGTCAAATGATCAGTTTTAAATTAAATTTATTTCTAATATTTAAATAAAAATTCTTCCTTTAAATCTTTTACATGTAACCTTCGTGGAGGACTAATTTTCATTATATTGCTATTAAGTCAATCCCATAATTCTTTTTTTATTCTTCTACTTCATAATAATCGTAGTTAATGGTCAATTCTATTTACAATTTCCCTTATATATATGAATCTTATATGCCTCTTTGACCAAAAAAAAAAAAAATCTTATATGCCTTGAGCAATATATGGGTAATAGATTATTGGGAATTGGTCTTTTTTTTTAATTCTATGTTTAATAAATTATGTAATAAATTTAATAATTTATAAAATGGCTTGTTGACCTACTCGAGTAAGTCATATTAATTAATGTTTATTCTTACGTATGTAACAATTTAATATTTGCATAAATTCTTATATTAGTTATTCATGAAATAATTACTATTGAAAACTCTCATATATATATATATATATATATATATAATAAATTACATGATTAAAATAACAAGTAAATAAACAAATAATCATATTTATATTCTTATAAGAAAAATAATATTTTTGAAATTATCATATTATGTTTTAAGTATATTGAGAAGTATTAATATTTTTGTTTTTTTATTTAGTTAATTAATTTTCTTGATAATAAAAAAAAGTTTCCTTCCACAATAAAAATTAAAAAGGAAATTTATTTTATAACATATAAAAGTGAAAAAATTTATTATGATATTTTCTTACGTAAAAAGTCATATATTTACCAAATATAGTTTTTAGTATCTTATTTTTCTAAAAAGTAAAAAATATAGAAAAAAATATTTCTATGTATTAAATTAAAGTAACAATAATAAAGAAATATATAAGAAAATGAATAAGGAAATGAAAATTAAGACTTATGGAATTATTAACTTAAATAGACGTACTGAGTTATAATTTAACAATAAGTTTATATTTCTTTAAACACTAGATTCGTAATCGATTTATCTTTATCTAAAATTTAAATAGAATAAGGTATTCTAATCAAGTTTAATAATGAAAAAAAGGTCAATAGGAGTGTCAAAAAATAAAAGAAGAGTGCTAATACCACTTCTCTTATCTAATATATATCTTTATCAATGTAAGTATTTAATTCTAATAAAATAATATCATTCATTTGATATTTACTAAAAAATTATTATTAATATTTATTAATATAACGACATTAATTATATTTTTCCTAATTAGAATATAAGTCAAAAATAAATCTATTTTTAGATTTTATGAGATAAAGGAAGCACCATACAATTGAGCATTTAAATACACATCAAAACTTATTATTACACAATATTCCTGACCATGAACAAATAATTATTATTGTAATTATGACACTAATAAAAGTTGATATTGACAATTATTTTTAAATTTTATTTTTACATCTCTCGACTTTGGTGCAATAAATTTATTTTTTCGATGCTAAAAAAAATTATTTTTAATGTTTAAAAAAATTATCATTAAAATTAAGACAAATGCATTATAGAATTTTATTAATTGATGCTAATTTGATATTATTGTAAAATATTTGTTTGATAGTTGAACTTAATTAGCTATGTCTATCTAAACAGATCAAAATAATATTACATATGCTATATAAACCAAAATATCACCATTACTGCCACTTAAGTGAACTAATAAGATCCTCTGATCATCCTGTTTATGTGGTCAGAAGTTTAGAGGCCCCACTTTAGTAAGACTTATAAAATACACACTAACACAGCAAATTATAGCCAAAGAGGCACAAAGCAAAACAGAATCAGTGATAAAGACTCACGTAAAGGTCGCAATAGATACATGTTGAAAGTTCGTAAAAACTTGATTTAACATATAGGCTAGTAATATATGTTCGCTGTAGGGAAAATTTTGTCTGTATATATTATCTGTATATATTACTGGATAAAGAAATGAACGATCTACTTCATGCTACATTGCAACTGGCAAAACTTAAATTGCTACCCTACCTTTTGCAGCACATTTTACATGGTTACACAAGTTCAAAACAATAAAATATGAAAACATAGTTGGTTAAATGCAGATGTACTTATTGGGCTGCATCTTCGGAAAACCGAGCATCAAAAGGGGCAGAGGAGTGAGCATGCCCTGCCACACCACCGGCCGTTCCTGAACCATGTTGCAGTTCAATAACAAGCCATCTTACAGCTTTACTCATCTGCTCCAACCGAACAGCACTAATAGGTGGAAGGCTCGTTGTTCCAGACTTCCCTACCACAGATCCAGTGGCTTCATCCACCAAGCATTCTGATCCTATCCTCTGCTTCACAGACTCCACAAACTCTTCAGCTTGATCACATGCCACCCTAAACAACTCCCATCTCTGCTTAAAATTTTCCAATGCAACATTTGTGGCTGCTGTTGTTTGAGCACCAGCAATCTCCTTTGCCTCAAGTACATTAGCTGCGGCAGCCACAAACTCCTGATATGCATTGTTTAAAGAATCTACAATAGTATCCATTACAGCTCGCTTGTGCTTTTATTCAACAAACTAGCCCTTGCCAGTAACTGCATAAACTAAGACACAATAAGACATCACAAACAAAAGAGCAAAAATTCTACCATTTGAATCTTCAAGCTAAATTCATAACAAAATTATTGCTAGTATCAACTTCTTACAGTATCCAATAAGAAACTCTCAAGTTAACACCGCAATAACCTTTGAATACACAGAATAACTTAGCATAATTCAGAATTCAATGTATAAATAAGCAACAAAAGGGTTCATAAGATAGTTATTTACTGAGTACATACTCAGGACAGTTAAACTATTGAGTACTGTCACGACCCGGCTTTAGGAGCCGCAACGTTCCTAGAGCATAGGTAGGTGTAAGGCCACTGAAACCCAAATCAACAGAACCAACCTTCCAAATAAACAGCAAACAAAATAAAGAACATCAACATTTATCCAATCTGAGATTAAACAGAACTAGACCTGCATTCCTTTTCATCCAGAATAACAGGGAAAAAAAAATCAACATCGCAAATTAAAACATGGAGATAATGAGAAGTAAACAACCAAACGGAACAAAGATTAACCAGAAACAACATTTTTCAAAACACTAGACCCGAATCAACAAACCCAATTATTAAGTTATCGGGTAACAAACCCCAAAAGCAACCAATCCAAAATCAAAGGCATCATCAACAGCTTTTGTATCAAAATTTCCCAAATCAAATATCCAATACACTCAAACCTGAAAACACTGATGAAAACCAGTAATCCAAAGACAAAACAATCACGGTTTCAAAGCATAAAGTCACGTATGATTCCTCGAGCAAAGTGAACTCAAAACAAATAACCAGACCGGATTACTTCAAAAGCATCATAGATCAAAAGAGATAGATAAGTATTACCAATCAATTGATGAGAATAATCGAAACTTCAAACAAAATAGGACCAGACCCAAATCGGTTTCAATGAACAATAGCACCAGACCCGACTTCCTCCAAATCGATTCAAATAGCACCACCGAACATCAAAAGGGACCTGACCCGATTTTATGTTTTATGGGTGAGTATGCGAGAGAGAGGGAAACGGTGGACCCGTGTGGCTTGAGAGAATCGGGTGAAGGAGGTGAAGAATTAAGGAGAGAGCTGGGTGCTTGTTTTTTGTCGTCTGTTTATGGTGGAGAATGAGTAACCCTTTTTTTGGATGTCGCGCAGGTAAGAGTCATTACTGGAAGGGCAAGGAAGGACAGAGATGGGAATAGAAGTGGGAAAAAGGGAAAGTGAATATGATAATTTTGTACTAGTTTGCGGCAGGAGTGAAAGAAAAAGGGTAATTATTGGAATGGTATATTTTAAAATTATAAAAATAATTTTATAATTTATATATTTAAAATAAAAAAATAATATTATTTAATATATTTAATATGTCAAAAATTTTACTAATATTCATTATATTTATGTAATTTAAGTAATTCATATATTTATATATTATTTATTTTTTGTATAAATTATTTTTTCTATAAGTATAAAATATGAGTAAATCTAGTATCAAAATAATCTTATAACTTAAAAATAATATAAAATATATATATATACCTAAAAAATATAGTAGGTAAAAAAATTAATTATGAACATAAATGTAATTAAAACTCAATTACTCCTCTCTACTAATTAATAGAAACGCGCGATCGCGCGCGCACACACACACACACACACATATATATATATATATATATATATATATATATATATATAATAGCTTAAATTAATAGGAGCATATATGTGTGAATGAACAACAATTATATGAATTATTGTTTGTGGTTGCCAGATGAGTATGGGATGACACAAGAGTTACTTAGGATATTATTATTATGACGATGATGATATGATGATGGAATAGGTAAGCATATGATTAGTGTATGACGGCTGCTGGCTTGTTAATCGTTTATGTGTTGCTACCAGTTGGATTAGTGCTGCTAGGACTACTGTGACCGTTATATTAGATCTAAGAGACAGTATTTGAAATCGAAGGGCTAGGTACGAGGGATCAGCTCCCCAAATTTGGGTTTAGAGTATTTCTTGTGAATTATTCCTCATCCTTGTATGACTTTACAGTTTGAATGTTTAAGTGGCATGAAAGCATAATCATTTCATGTTAGAGTGAATTTAAAGCACCATCATAAATATTACATACATGTTTATAAGACATCATGTTAATATATAAGTTAGCATGATTCATTGAGTCGAACGCTTATTTCTATTCATATTATTTTTTCAAGTTATGGAATGAGCTCATGAAGAGTCTATTAATTAAGTTAATCCACTTTATTTCTTTAATTGAAATATGTGTTAAATTTATTATAAATTGTATTATTATTTAGAACTCTACATTGCCAACTTAGTCATTGTAAATTATTTTGGTCGTCTTTGTAATCTCTTTTATGTTGTGAATGCATGGTTAAGCAGAAGTTATTTTGTTATAATATATTGAAAATTAATGATATAATAAATTGCAATGGCATTGAATGTAAAATTGAATGAGTCTACTTAACCTATAGGCATAAAATTATGATTTAAAATGGATTTAGTAATTAATTTGATAGTTTGTCAACTAGAAAGTTTAAAGCTTACTACGAGTACTGGTAACTACGTACCTCACCCGTGTCCTAGTGCCGATCACGTATCCTTGAATTTGGATCGTCACACATTTCTTTCAATTGCATGAATGAAGAAATGTCTACCAAAGCAAAAAGCAACTTTATTTGAGCTTCACCACCGCTGCGCATGAAGGCTTTACCTTTATCCATTGCCGTTGCAGCCATTTGCGAGTTTGCAAAATTGATTTGTTGAGCTTTATACTAGTATAAGATCAGTGGTGGATATTTAGATTTTGGGGTCTTTGTTTCATTCTTTTGATTTTATGAAAAAATTGATTGAAGTTCTCGGGTTATTGAAGTTTTTGAAATTTAATCTTGCTGGGTTTTTGGTCCATGATTTTGATTCATGTAATAACAATATACCATGAATATTAATTCAATGTATAGATTTCGATTTCAAATGTTGAAGAAGGGAATTAATATTTCATTTTGATTTGGGATTTGGCGGATAAAAAACTTGTTATTGGTCTTTGAAGAAAGTAATAGAAAAGGAGAAAAGAAAAATGAATAAGAAAAAGAAAAATTAAAAGAAGATAATGAAGTGATAGGATAATAAGAATAAATAATATTTTAATTTTTTAACTCTTTTATATATTATTTACATAATATTATATTTTTAATTGAGAGAGTGTACAGGCTTTTTTGGGTTTAATTACACTTTAAATATAAGCTCATTCGCTAATTCAATATAATTCGATACAAGAAAATAGCTTTTGATCTAATTGGACTAATATTGAGATCACGAGGATTAATTTAAACCTTAAGCCATTTTGTAATTCTATATGAGGGCAAAAAGGTCAATATAAGATAAAACTAAATGGAGGGTTATGATCCAATTGTTTAGGGTACTCAAATCCAATGGTTGAGATAAAACCAATACATTTTATGAGTATATTTTTTTAGAAACATCAGTTAAAAATTAAATTAAAATTAAAATCAAAATCTTTCCATAATGAACATAAATTTGATAAAAATTAGAATTTGTATATTAAAATATATTTAATAATGAAATAAAATTAAATTTTCAAAAAGAAATATAAGTAAAAAAAGAATAAATAAAATTAATTTATATATATTCTTTTGAAATTGTTTGCTTTTTGGTGAGAAATAAAATTTTTTGAGAAATCTAAATTTAAAATAAATTTTTATATTTTCTGAAAATTTTATATATTTTGTAAAACATAATAAAAATATGTTGGACAAAATACAGTATATACAGTCACTACAATGCTCATATAAAAAATATAATGTGCATTTTATCTAGTTCATGCCTAAGGTACTACCCATCTTGAGTCAGGCATCTCAAATTTAACTTAATTTAGAGACTGGGTCAATCGAGTCACCAATGCACTTGGTCTAATGGTATCTTTCCTCATTTGTTGGGGTTTTATTTAGGGGTGGGCATTAGTCTATTTGGATCAGTTCAGTCTTAAAAAAGCCAAAACTAACTGACTGATCTTCATTGTTTTTGAAGACCGAACCGATCCAAATTTCATATAAAACCGATTTACTTTTTAACTATTTTAAACTGTTGGTTCGGTTTGGTGATTTTAGTTTGGGCTTGGCCTTTGGGCCATTCATTTTCATGGACTTTTTAACAATTATATCCAATTTTTGAATAGATTCAGTAAAAATTAAACTAAAATTAAAACTTACTAAGATAATAAAATGAACATAGTGAATAATTCAGTTTAATTACAATTTGTAACTAAATAAGAGAATATAAACAATAATAATGGAGCTTTAAGTACATAATTAATAGTTGAATAAACTTACCCCACCCCCCGCTTTAAAAAATTAAAATCAAGTATAAGCTTTGTCAAAAATCAATATGAATAGAAGTAAAAAATTTGTCAAAAATCAAGTCTGCAAAACAAAAGGAATTAATCAGTTTATGCTTTAAAAAATTTATAGCATACATATGGGAAAATTCATTGTGGACTCAGGTTATGCTTTTTAAATTCATATAGCATATGGTCAAGTTAATTTAACTTCATCTTTAAACTACAAACATTTAACATATTGTGCCATGCTAGTATTTAACACAACATAGGTATTCATTCAATTTTAGTAGGGGTGGAAGCTTCATTATTGCCCAAATTAAATACAAATTCACAGAAAAAGGCTTAGGGATAATAACATATCATATGAGATGAAATAAGTAATGATAACTATGCTATATATCATAATAATTGAATAACCAAGGATTGTCTACACAAGTTAGTACATCACATGTTTTAAACCCACAATTCAAAGTAGTTTATACCCTCATCATTATCCACAAAACATAAAATAGAATCACAATTAGGCATGACTTACCAGAAGTTAAAGGCTTGACCAAGTGCATTAGCCAATTACAATCAAAACTTACTAGTTCAGAAGTGAAAGGTTGCAAAAGCAATAGCCTATGCCTCCAATTTCACTTAGTAGCATCAAGCAAGAAATCAACACAGATAAAAGAGTATAATCCAAAAAAATAAACAGCAATCAACTCACAAAGGGTTAAAGAACTTTACAAAAGTTGCCCCAAAAAACTAGCAGCAAGCAACTACCTAGAGAATAAATATCAATCTGCACAAAAAAAAAAGGGGTATATTTGCTAAAACAATAACAATTTGTATCTGCATTATTAAAGACAGAAGAATATCAATAAACTATAATAGGAAAGCTTCCATAGAATGAAATAAACATAAGAGACCAGAATTAACCAAAAAAAAGTTAGTTGCTTCCAACCACAAAATGACCCAAATCTACATTTGGTAATTCTGCATATAAAACGACTAGCAGAAGTGTAGAGATTAAAAAACAACAAATAAAGGCAGAGGCTGCCACCTTTTTCAATAGTCTCAAGTTCATCAATTGTTCCCTCAATAATTAGAGGCTGGTTGGATGGCCTTATCCAATCTTGTGCACAAATCAAAGTCTCCACAATCCTTAGGGTTAATGAACTCCTAAATGTATCAAGTATCCTACCCCAATGCTAAATGTACTTTTAGAAGCCACGGTGGATACAGGGATAGCCAAGATATCCTTAACTAATTTGGACAGTATGGGAAGCCTTTCAAAATTTAACTTCCACCATTTAAGGACATCCAATTTCTCACATTCCACAGTTGATTCACTCAAATAAATATCTAACTCAATTTTTTCACTTCCACCCTAACCTTTTTCAAGTTTATATTGCTTAAATTTGGATTTAAGAAAGGACATAGAGGTTTAGACAAAGGAATAAGAAAAAGAGGAATAGGAAGTGCTTATGCTTTGTGAATCTAATTGAGAGGGATAATGATTTGAAGCATAAATTTTTCATACTTGGTATACAATAATGTCAATTCAACCTTAATATTGCTAAACAAGCTTCCACCTTGATTAATCTCATACATTTGACCCATAAAATATTCAACAAACTCTAATTTCTCCCTAAGATCTAGGACACTAGTAAAGAAAATAACTTTATTTATCTTACCAGGATCTCCCCAATACTTGTCATATTTTGATTTCATATTTCTTCCTAGGATGACAAGTTCAACATCAGGTGATTCACATATTGATTTCAACATGAAAAACAATTTAGAAATGTCTGAGAAAAAAGAGTTTGAGGTGAAATATAATGAACTATAAACTTTCAAAGTAAGATCATCAAAAACCTTCAAACAGTCAGCAAGCTTTTTACAATATGCAAAATTTGAAAAATCAAGAACACCATTTTGACCAAAATCAGCAATAAAATTAGACTCTTATATCTAAAACCTATCAAATATTTTGTTATATTCATTGACCACTTTAAGCATCAAATAAGTTGTGTTCCACCTGGTAGGAATATCTAAGAGCAAAGAGCTTTTGCATTTAATAGCAAAAAAATCACAAATTTCTATAAACTTCCTAAGCCTAGCAGGTGAATTCCTAATATGCCTAACTGCATTTGTTAATTTCTTAATAGAAGAGTCAGCTTCTTTTAATCCATCTTGGACAACTAAATTAAGTATATGAGCAATGCATCTCATGTGCAAGTATTTACAACTTGAAATGCTTCCACCCCAATTCATCAATCTTTTTTTAAGAAAGGCAATGGCAGTATCAGTTGGTGCTGCATTATCAACAATAATAGTGGAAATATCGTTAAGGCCCCAATCCAACAAATAAGTCTCAACAGCCTTACCAATATACTCACCCTTATGACTAGACATAGGAATGAATGACAGTATCTTTTTATGGAACTTCCACTCATCATTAATAAAATGTGTAGTGATACACATGTGTAAACCCTTAATTTTACACCCTTATGATTTGGTAGCAGTTTGACACTTACTAAGATTAGTACACTATGCAGGGTCAGTACAACGATCCCGCTAGTCAGTTAACGTATAGGGGTAACGCCCTATTGAAAAAATGGATTTTCACAAATTTGTACCTCCAGATGACTAGCACTCAATTATAAATCCATAGAATCAAATTGGACTTCAATCAAATAAAAAAAGGGCCAAAATAGGACAAAATTGAATCAAATCGAAATCTAGAGCAAATAGAGCCAGGTGGCACTACACCAAGCTATATTAATATGTTGCAGCCCCACCAAGTGGCACCAATGTGCAATCAGCGTGCCTCCAATGTCGCTGGGCTTCCTTCTTTCCTGTTTTGCCCTTATATTTTTTTCTTATAAATAGGAGTACACTCCTAGTCATTTGACACATGGTTTCAAATATGAAAAATCTCTAATTTTTTTCAGTTTTAAGCCAAAATCTGTCAATTTCCACAACCAAAATTATTTTCAAATTAATTTTAAATTTTATTTTTTATTTTCAATTATTATCTTTTTGTTTCTCCTTTTGTTTAATTATTTATGTACAAGGTTTATCTAATGATATCCTAATCAAAGGTGGAGCTTAGATCTGGTGTGAGACTTGCTTCGTTCGTACAAAGAAAGCGCAAAACCAAGGTATAATTCCTTATTTTAAGATTTCTTAAATCAGATCTAGAATTCTCTTTTTTTATTTCTTCCCTTAGGTTTAAAACTGAAAAGATCTAATCTTCTTAATTTTAAATCTGAATTAAATTAACAAATCAAATTAACCTTTTCCAAAATCCCTCATTCGTAAAAAGGAAAAATTGTATGGGGTTTGATTCCCATTCAAAGGGATATGCAGGCATGGCAGTCTTTTAGGCATCAACCCCAAAATATTTTTAAAAATAATTTTCCCTTTTCCTTCATCTTTCTTTAATGAGATTATTTCTATTTTTTTTAATGTATAATTGTGTTATTTCTTTATATCAATCTCTTTTTGATTTGTGAATTCTTGCAATTAGTTGAAGAATGTGTGTTTTTCCTAATACCCATAAGGGCTAGAAAAAAAATCATCTCTTTTATTTATTTTTAATCCATTTTTGTTTATAACAATTATTAAGTATATTCTATTTCGTTTATTGTTTTATAACTATCATGCATTGTATTAATATTATTGCTCACACATTATCCTTATTACTGTTTATGTATTATATAAATTATTTATGAAATCAATCCTAGTCATTTTGTATTAAATTTGCAAAACTAATCATTTTCTAAATAAACCAAAAACTTAATTTTTGAATCCTTTTTAGTAATCGAGGACTAGTGCACTTTTTCTATTGGGATAAAATTGGAGTCATTTAATTAGGTTTTACCTTAACTTTTTTCCAAATAAAAATAAAATTAAGGTGGCGACTCTAAGTCAATTCTCAAAATAAACCAATATGAACCTAAGGGTTTCATCATGAGATTTTTCCCAAATGAATATTTCAATCCCCTTTAGTGGATCAAACTAGTGCTCTGGTGAGGCCTCAGAATTCGTGACTCCACTAGGGACCACCTTCTTTATAATAAAAGAAATAAGCAAACTAACAATTGATTTGAAATCAAAGTTTGACACTTTTAATACATAAATGACATTCATGCATCATTTGCATAGGCTCTTTTCCTACAAACATAGTTTTAGGAAGACAATAGATAATGAGTAGCATCAAGTGGGTAATCCACTTTGGGTCTTTTCTCCAATAAAGAAATCATCCACCCTATGATGAATTCTTTGAAGTTTTTGAAGATGTAATGAGTATGCACATACTGTTGGACTCATGTGAGGCTCCTTGACTCATATGTGGTTAGGTATATCGCTGCTCTAATATGATTGCTATGTACATGTCACCCTTACCCTTTTAATGTAATGAACCTAAATCCTGACCTTAGGTTGTATGTACCCTGCAACCTTCATCCAAATACCAATATATGAACCTCAATTTTTAACCTAAACACTTTAACCACACACCTCAAAACACCTCACCATAACCTTTAACCTTACTTGCCATTAACCCTAGCCTTTAACCTGAAAGCACCTCACCTTAACTTTTAACCCTAAATACCATGGCCCTAACCTTTAAACACCTCATCCTATCCTTATCCTAAATACCAAACATCCAAACCATAATCCACCTCAATCCATGGTAAAAAACTCAAACTTATGGTAAAAATAAACCCATCCACGGTAACTCCATTTGCATCTAAAATCTAAACTAGCTTTACCCCTCTACAATCTTTATCCAAGCTTAACACTAACTTAGCTTCATCCTTATCCATAGTCCTTACCTAAGCTAAGTGATGACTTGACTTCATCTTTTACAATACTATCCAAACCTATGGCCTATCCAATCAAACCTTTCATCCACCTGTCACCAAACCCATAGTTCACCCAACATCCAAATTCATAGTACATCTATAACTCAATTGCAAAACTTATAATCCCTCTATCCTTGAGGCTAAACTCTGACCTAGCATTCCAAACTAAACTTTAACCACTTAAAAGCTAAGTCTTGATCTAGTTCCAAAGTTAAAATAAGACTTAGCTAATATCATACACCTCTACCCTTATCTTTACACAAACTCCACTACCTAACTATAAGTTTGACTCACGTCCCCTAACACTTTAAGACCCTAGTATCAACAACATCACCTAAAATTCATTCCTTATCTAGAAACCAACCCATTATCTTAAAGTTGAATACTTTTGGCCCAATATACCCTTAACCTCTAAAAACCTATACAGCCACCCTAAAGCCCAATACCTTTGGCCTTATATACCTAAAATTTAGAGCCCATCATACCTTAAACCTTAAAATAGTCAGTACACCAATCCATCAAAGTCTACTTGCCTATATTTCCATCATTTTTTTCATCCTTACCCATTCACTTATTGAGTTTCTTTGGCTTTGTTTCAAGGTAGCAATAGCCAACCAGATTGACATGGATACCTTTACCACACTTATGGCTAGCTATAGTAAGAAGTAAAAAGATCATTTCTAAGCTATCCTGATTGCTCAACAGATCTAATTTAAATAAAATATGAAGGAACAAAGGTAGGCCATCATTGAGGAAGTTCGAGATGATTAACCAAGTAAACCTCAACAAGAGTAATCTCAACCATAATCCGAACCAGGCCTATCTTGAGAAACCTATCAATACTCAAGCCCTAAGCACCACTACCCACTCTAGCTCTTCCTCTCTCTTAGATCATTTTCAAGGTGGGGAAGCTTTCTCTCATTTGGACACTAAATTACTTATGGGTAAACTTGAAACTATGGAGAAAACCATCAAATTCCTAAAGCACCATAATGAATTAATTGATATGGATAGCTTGACCTTGTTCCCTAATGCCAAGCTTCCTCTTAAAATTAAAATGCTAGAACTAGATAGATTTGATGGAACTACATGCCCTAAAACTCATATGAAGATATATGCAGGAGTAATGAAACCTTTAGGACTTAGTAATGAGCTCTTTGCTCAAATGTTCCAACAATCACTAACCAGAGTTGCTAGGAAATGGTTTTTTCACTAGACAAGAGCCAAAAAAGAACATGCGATGATATCTTCATGCCTTTGTCTAGCAATATGATTACAATACCAAAGTGGATGTCACTAAGCATGACTTGGAAACCATTAAGCAACTTTCAGATAAATCATTCTCCATGTTCCTTATAATGTGAAGGGCTAATGCTACTTAAATGGTAAACAGACTTATCAACCAAGAACAAATGGATATTATTGTTAAGAATCTATTCTCGACCTATCAAGCCCACTTGTTAACACAATACCTACCCACTTTCAGAGCTTTAGTTGCAATTGCATCAAAGGTTGAAGATTGCATCCAAAGCAAAACCATGATGAGGAATTTGAACCTAACTCGACCCCTTCTTACCTCAACCCTAAGTGGCATGATATGAAAGAGTTTAATCCTAACTAATCTAACCTATTTGAGATTGAATCTCAAGTTTAAATCTAAATCTGAGTCTAAATCTCAAAATATGAGTCAGAGTCTATTGTCTTATTTTTTGTTTTCTATATTTTTGTTGACCATGTCAGTTCCTTTTTCGTTATCTTATAATAAAGTTTCCTTTATAGTAATGTATCTACATTTTCTTTTCATTATTTATACATTAATTTTCTTATCTTCCTTGTTTAGTTCGACATGGATGAGCTTAGGAAAAAAAAAAGAAGAAAAAGAGAAAGAAAAAGAGAAAAGAGAGAGAAAAAGAAGAAAAGAAAAGAGAAATAAACAAACAATCAATTTCATTATCAAATCCACCATAATTAGCATAGATCAATATTCGAGGTGCCATCATTCTCACAAATCAGTAATCACTTCACTGGCTTCTATTAAAAAAAAGATCAAGTAATAGAGCTCTTATTAAATAGTTGAAGCGCAAAGAATAAGCAAATGTAATTACATCAGGTAATCAAATAGTGCACCTTAATAAGGGGTAACAAGATCGAAGAAGACCATCATCAAATTTAAAATTCAAAGGTTAGAGCCCTTTAATATGAAGAAAAGTAGTAGCGTAAATTATAGTGAAATGTTTTCTTTCAAATTTCATTAATTCAAGCTTGCTAAGTTGAAAATATGAAAGGACAGCTTAGGCAGAAGTTATAACTATAGAGAGACAAAGGCAAAGATAGAGAAAACTCATCCTAGTCATCTTCCTTCGTGTCTAAAATTGTCAAATTGTCTTCAATCAATCTATCTCGTCTCAAGTCCTTCAAAGTCATCCTCCGTTATTAGGGGGCTCATCCTCTAAAATTGCACTATCAATCCATCCATGTCCTATATTGGGAGCATATCTTTCAAGGTTGTTATCCCTTTTTGTCAATCCATCCCATTTCTTTCCATATTACATACCATTAGTCTATTAAGTCCCTATCTCTTAAGTTGTCTTTTTTTTTTTTTTTTTCCACTAGCCTTTTAGCCATTCCTTAGGGCATTCCACCTAAGTTGAGCTAAACTAATAACAAGTCATTCCAAGTGTCTATTTAATTTCAAATAGCAAGATAGCTTGAATTGCTCTTTTCCATAAATCATGCTACAAATGGCAAAATCATACAACCTCCCCAATCCTTTTCAGAAGTTTCAACCTATCTTAAACTTCATCCCAAACCTTATTGGCAAATCATACCATCATTTCAAGCTCAAGCCTTATACTACCCTTTTCTTGCAAAATCTCATCATAAGTGGAACCAAAAATCCCAAGTCTATCAAGACTCATCATCCTTGAATTTAGTTTCCATGGCAAAACCAAAGTCAAGGCATATCTCCCAAGGCCTATCATCCTCAAGTTGATTAAAAAGCACCCGAACCAATCAAGGCCCATCCCATGCCTTTTTGGCAAACATCTCATTATTCTTGAAAGATTAAGCCTTATTGGCAAAACACATGATCCCTGAGATCAAAGTCTCTTAAGGCTTATAAACCAATCTTAGCTTAATCCTCTTAGATTGATGCAACCATATCAAAGGGCAAACCCCTATCTTTGAGCCTGCAGTATCTTTATGACTAAAACCTATAGCATGATACCTAAGCTAAAGCCAATTATCTTCTAAAGAGGTCTAAAGCACCCTTGTAGAAAAGCCTAAGCTCAGAAACTATTCTTAAATCTCAAATCTTTTAACCAAAAGCCTACATTGCGAAGCCTAAAACTAAAAGCCTTCATCACGAAGCCTAAGGCCAAAAGCCTTCATTATAAAGTCCAAACTAAGGAGCCTTCACCACATGAAGCCTAAACCAAAAAGCCTTCATCATGAAGTCTAAACTAAGGAGCCTTCACACACGAAGCCTAAACCAAAAAGCCTTCATCACAAAGCCAAAACCAAAAAGCTTTATCATAAAGCCCAATCTAAGGAGCCTTCACTATAAAGCCAAAATCAAAAGCCTTCATCATGAAGCCGAAGACCAAAAGCCTTTATCATGAAATCCACTCCTAAAAGGCCTTCATTTATAAAGCCCATTATCTCCTCTAAGGCCAAATCTGACTAAGTATTCCAAATTGATTTCCTAGCCTGACCTTTCCTCTAAGCAAGACTTAGCCTTCTAGTTTGATCTCCTACAAAGTTTAACACTCCAACTTGATCTCTTTGACACATTTTTAAGGCAAAATCTAACCAAACCTTTTAAATGAACTCCCTAAGGGCCATAACTTGACTGAGCCTCTAATCTGACCTCTTATATAGCCAAACCAAACTGAGTTTCCAAATTGATTCTCCTTAAAGGCCATAATTGAATAAGCCAATTGCCAGACTTGGCCAAAGACTTCAGTATGAACTTCTTTGAAGACCAGCCTGACAAAATTGATTTTCTCCAAAACTAGACCTAACCTAACCTAACCTTCTGACCTAATCATCTCCAAGAACTTGACCTCCTTGATCAAGCTTTCCAATTCAGTCTCAAACCAAACCTTCTTTGAAGATAGACCCATTTAAATCCAACCTGACCTCTTTCAACCATACCCCACTTAACATCCCAAAGTGACTTCTTCTTAAGCCAAACTAATAGCCATTAGCTAAGTAGCCTCATACTTGATATGACCCTAAGCTAGCTATTCAATTTAATCCTAAATCCAAAGACCATGCTTGACTAAGCCTTTCATGCTGACTAGCTTGATCTCTTCCATACTTGGCCTAACTTTATTAAATGACTTCGACGAAGGCCGAACCAATAGCCTTTGACTAACCTTTTAACTAGCCTCATACTTAGCCCAAATCGAGTGTGACACTATCATCCCCAAACTAGTCTATCTAAACAAAATGACAAAATCACTATCCTTTGTCATTTAAAAGTGGAGGCACCTCCTTTCTATTCACCTTTCCAAAATGGGGGAATCTTTCTCCCAAAAACTTAGCACTCTCCTACCAAAATAACCGTTTATAAGTTCAAAGTATCCAATTATTGCATAGTTAGATGCATTTCACACTAGAACAGATCATTAATTAGACTCTTGAATCAAGATGAATCATCAATCTAAACTAAGAGAGGTCATCAATCCAATTTTCCAAAGTAAAATTGATTATCAATCTAATAAAACCATTATCAATTAGAGTTCCCAAACCAAGACTAGGACCATTGACATCTCTAACATTAAACCATACCTTAGTTAGGTATCTCTTTTAATTAGACCCATCCTAGGATAGCCTTAGGATCATCAACATAACATAGTTTTAGGTTTCTCTTTTAGAACTTTTAGACCATCCTAGGATAGCCTTAGGATCATTAACCTAATACAGGGCTAGGTTTATTTTTCAGAAGTTTTTAGACCATCCTAGTATAGCCTTAGGATAATCAACCTAGCATAAGGTTAGGTTTTTCTTTCAAATGTTTCATATCATCCTAAGATAGCCTTAGGATCACCTATAAATGTCTAATAACGATTACCTAGGCATCACTATGGTACCTATTTTTGCCCTTTTATCAAAATCCATCATCTTCACTCATAAATGTCTAGTCATGATCACTTAGGCATTCCTGTTGTTCCTTTTTTTACCTTTTTTATTCAAAATTCACCAATTTTACTCATAAATATTTAGTAATGATCACCTAAACATCCATATGGTTCTTTTTTTCACCTATCCTTTAACTTTAAAATTCAACCATGCCTTTCTCCCAAATATGTCCAAATAACTTAGACATTCCTTTAGTTCCTTTCCCATCAGAATAGCCTTTTGCTCAAAGCCAATTATAATGAGGGGGTAGCTGTGAATCCTTAATTTTGCACTCTTATGATTTGGTTACAACTTGAAACTTGCTAAGATTAGTGCACTACGTAGAACCAATACTGCAGTCCCCTTAGCTAGTTAGTGGGCAAGGGTTAAGGGGGCAATGCCCTATTAAAAAATTGGATTTCCTTAAATTTTCACCTCCAAATGATTGACACTCAAATGCGAACCCATAGAATCAAATTAGGCTTAAATTGAATAAAAAATGGGCCAAAATAAGCCAAAATAGAATGAAATTGGGTCGAATCAAGATATGACGCAAATAGGGCCAGTGGTGCCGCCGGCGCACCATCAGTGCCACTGGTCTTCCTTCTTTTTTGTTTTGCCCATTGATTTTTTCTTATAAATAGGGATACACTCCAAGTCATTTAACACACAGTTTCATATATGAAAAATCTTCAATTTCTCTCAATTTTAAGCCAAAATTCTATCAATTTTTAAAATAAAAAATTATTTTGAAATTAATTTCAAATTTTATTTTTATTTTTAATTATTATCTTTTTGTTCTCCTTTTATTTAATTCTTTCTATGCAAGGTTCACATTCGTACAAAGAAAGTGCAAAACTAAGGTATAATACCTTTTTTTGAGATTTCTTAAATTAGATCTAGAATTCTTTCTTTTATATCTTATCTTAGGTCTAAAACTAAAAAAATCTAATCTTATTAATTTTAAATCTGAATTAAATTAACAAATCAAATTAACATTTTCTAAAACCCCTCCTTCATAAGAAGGAAGAAGGAAAAACTGCATGGGGTTGATTCCCATTTCAAAGAGATACACAACCATGCTAGCCTTTTAAGCATTAACTCCAAAATATTTTTAAAAATAATTTTCCTTTTTCTTTCATATTTCTTTAATGAGATTATTTCTATTTTTTGTGTATAATTATGTTGTTTCTTTTATATTATACTCTTTTTTATTTGTGAATTCTTCCAATTAATTGAGAAATATGTGTTTTTCCTAATACCCACAAGGGCTAGAGAAAAGATCCTTTCTTTTATTTATTTTTTATCCATTTTTGTTTGTAATAATTCTTACGTAGATTTTATTTTGTTTATTGCTTTATAATTGTCATGCTTTACATGAATATTATTGCTCACACATCATTCTTATTGTTGTTCATGTATTATATAAATTGTTCATGAAATTAATTCTAGTCATTTTATATTAAATTTGCCAAACTAATCTTTTTCTAAATAAACTAAAAACATCGTCTCCGAATCCTTTTAGTAATCAAGGACTAGTGCACTTTTTCTATAAGGATAAAATTAGAATCATTTAGTTGGGTTTTACCTTAGCTTTTTTCTAAATAAAAATAAAATTATGGTGGTGACTCTAATTTAATCTTCAAAATCAACAAATCCGAACTCGAGAGTTCTATCGTGATATTTTTTCCAAATAAGCATTTCGACTCCTTTTAACGAATCAAACCAGTACTCAGGTGAGACCTCACAACATATAATTTATTATCTGAATGCTAGTCCAAATGTCTATTGTTAGACTTACTCTTTGAAAATGAATCTTAATAAATGACTTTAATTTAGAACTTTCAGAGACATACATGTTATAGTTGTCCCTAGTGACAGTCCTTCTAGATGGAATTTTAAACCTAAGACATATTGTGTACATGAGTTTTTTAAAACCCAATCTTTATACAAACCTAAAAGGCAACTCATCCACTATAATCATGTGTGCTATTGCCTGCCTAATAGCTTCTGGATCAAACTTCCAAGTTCCTAGATTTCCTATTATGCCTTATTCCCCCTCAATCAAATTCACAGTTTCACTATCATCAATAGTAGTTTAAAATGTTAATACAGATTGTCTAACATGGACAAAAGCAAGGTTCTTTAAACATTTTAACATATGATTTCTTAAAGTGGAAGCCCATTTTGTTTTTATGTTAGAAGCATATACTTTAGGACAATAATTACATTAAGCATATATAAGTTTACCATGAGAATTGAATGACTTACTAAAATGGTCCCACATAGGAGACCATGAATCAATTTGCTTCCCCTTTTATTTTAGAAGGCAAAGGTGGAGTACTAGCTTCCACTTACATTGGCTCAGTTTATTGTTGAACTTGAGTGCTTCCACTTCAGTTGTATGTTTGATCAATATTCATCTACAAAATAAAGAAATTATTAATTAGTTAGTATGAATAACCAAAATAAATAAAATAGACAATGAAAAAGAAACATGGATCATTTGTCAAATCTATGTAAATAAAAAAAAAACTTTAAAAATGAAGGTTATAAATTTAAAGTTCAAGGTTTTACCTTGCTTTTCAAACAGGAGCACAGAATATAGAATAAAAGAGCTAGATCCTTGCATACACTAAACAAAAGTTAAATATCATTAGTGAAGTCCATAGATTTCAAAATAAAAATTCTAAATGTTAAATAAAAATAAGTAAGAGATTTTTACCTGAAAATTAGGGATTCAAAGAGAGGAGAATAGATTTCTATGGAAACTTCCACTAGAAAGTGTTAGAGTTTCAAAGCTTCCACCATATAAAAGAAACGAGATGTTTTAGAGGAAAGAAGTTGAGATTTGAACATAAACAAAAGATTGCAGAGGGAAGAGGGAATAGATTTCTCCAGAAAGTTTTAGGGAAAGCTTCCACCATACAAAAGGATATCAGAGAGAAGGATAGGAGATTTCTCTAGAAAAATGATGGGATATCACAGAGAAATCTATCTGGAAACAAGGGGTTTTCAAGAGAAAAATGATGGGATTTCAGTATTTCATAGAGAAATCTCTTCGGAAGTGAGGGGCTTTTAGTGAGAGAAGTCTCTGAAAATAGAGGGAAACAAGATAGTGGAGAGAGAGAGTTGAAAGTTAGAGAGAAAAATAGTAGTTGAGAAATGAGAGATTAGGGTTAAAAATTTTAGGTACTAAGGCTAAACGGTACCATATAGAATTAGGTTAAATTGTAAGTTCAGTTATTTGGTCAGTTCAACTATATTCTCACCAAAACCAAACCGAAAAATGAAAACCAAAAAAACCTTAAAATTTAAATTGAACTGATCTAAAATCACCAAATTCACCAAACCATAGTACAATTTTGGTTCAGTTCAGTTTGGTAAAACAGTTTAGTCAATTTTTGTCCACCCCTAGTTCTATTATGCCTTATCATGGGCTTGGTCATAGTAAAAGAAATTAAATTCAAATAGAGTTAATTAGCTAGAATGGCTTTAGTTATATAACATCATTTTGGTCTAATTGGCCTTTTATAATAAAATAAACATATATCAATGACAAGGCTTCAATGAACAATAAGCAATATTAATAATCACAGTCTTAATGAATAGTTTCAATGAACAATTGGCAATAATAAGGTTCACATTTCAAATTGGACAATTTACAATAAATAATTCATAAAAGAAGCAAATAGGATCATTCCATATTTACCTTTTTCATTATATCCTTTTGATAACTCTCAATTCACCTTAATTTACTTGTGATTCTGCAAAATCCTTGGTTCACCTTCACCTATACATAAAATTTCCAAATCACATATCAACTAATCAATTCAAGTCTTAATTATCTATCCCTATAATCTAATCTTAGAATCCATTCTAGGAATATAACAACATTTATTGACTAAAAGATATATAATTCTTTTACTATTTATTTCTAACAAAATCTATTGAATTTTCGGCACCATCTATTATAAAATTAAACTAACCTATCTGAAAAATCAATAAATTCAACTGTTAAACAAATATCACAGCTCAATGGACTAGCCTAGACCTACAATACACTAATCCCATCCTCCATCTTAGATTGTTGTTGTTGTTGTTATTGCCATTGCCATCACCATCGTTGTCATCTGAAAAATCAAAAAATACACCTATTAAACAAATATCACAGTACCATGGTCCAGCTCAAACCTACAATACACTAATCCCATCCTCTATCTTAGTTTGTTGTTGTTGTTGTTACCTGAAAAATCAACAAATTCAACTATTAAACAAATATCACAACTCAATGGTCTAGTCTAGACCAATAATACACTAATCCCATCCTGCATCTTGGTTTGTTTGTTGTTATTATTGTTGTTATTGTTATTGTTGAAAATACAAGAGTATATGAAAATCATTTTCATTAAAAGAAAATAAAAGAAACACTAAAAACAAAAAAAATCTCTAAAATAATTAAGGTTCCAATAACACTATTGGTTAGAAACATAAAATAATGAATAAAATGAGACTTCACTAGAACATTACTTCATAGCATTTGAGCTTCAAATGAAAAGGAATGAATAACTGTGTTGAGGTGAATTTTACAATTTTTGGTCCCTTGAACTTAAATTAAATCATTTTACACAAGCTGAAAACTTCATGTAAATTTATGTTCATTAATTATATCCTTTCTAACTTAATTTTCTTATTCATTTCTCAATTCACTAAAAATGTCAAATCCTAAATTGCAATTTTGAACTATTTATAATCAAATTCAGATATTGTGTAGAATTGAATTATTTCAATTTCTAAAGACATAGAAAACTTTTAATACACTCTGAAGTTATCTATAACATTTACAATAACATATTCATGTAAATGTGTATGCTCATATTCAAAAGATTAAGTATTTAAAATTCAACTTACCTAACAACTATTCATATGCCCTCTCTCTTCAATCTCATTCTCATCCTCTATGCCCTTTCTTTTTTTCTCGATTTGTCTCTTCTCTATATTATTTTTATGCTTTTTATTATTTCTTTATATTTTATATTTTATTTATTGATTTATTTTGGGATAAGGTAAAAAAAAACTCAAATTTGTTATGTAAATATGTCCCTCATTTTTAGAACAAATAACTTGTAACATATTTTTTTCTCATTTAAACACTTATATCTAATTGAGGTTTTGTTGTTGTTGTTGTTGTTCTTTAATTATTAATCTTTGATAAACAAGTCAAATATTTGTAAAGAAAATACAAAAGTATATAAAAAGTGTTTGCATAAAAAGCATATAAAAGAAACACTAAAAACAAAAAAATCTCTAAAATAATTAAGGTACCGATAACACTATTGATTAGAAACATAAAATATTGAACAAAATGATACTTCACTAAAATATTACTTCAAACCATTTGAACTTCGAATTAAAAGAATTGCATAACTGTGTTGAGTTGAATTTTACAATTCTGGATCCCTTAAACTTAAAATAAATCATTTTACACAAGCTGAAACCTTCGCGTAAATTTATTTTCATTAATTTTATCATTTCTAAATTAATTTTCTTGTTCATTTCTCAATCCACTAAATATCTCTGATCCTAAGTTATAAAGTTGAACTATATAATCAATTTCAAATATCATCTAGAATTGAATTACTTCAATTTTTACGGACGTAGAAAACTTTAACACACTTTAAATTTATCTATAACATTTACAACAACATATTCATGTATATGTTTATGCTCATATTCAACTTACCTAACAACTATTCATTCTAAAAAATTATAGAACCTAAAATGGAAATTAAAGTTCTATAATCAATTCTCCTATTTAGAATCCTTTAAATCTAATTGAATTAAAAACTAATTGCAAAACTGAGAGCAATCATTGTTTCCCCGTGAAGAAAAAAAAATATGGATGGCCTAGATGGCAGCTAGCTCGCTATAATTGATGATGGTGGCTTTGTGTTTGTTAGGTAGTGGGCAAGGCAGATATGGCGGTGGTGACATGGAATAGTGGTCAGAGGTCAGATTCTCTCACTGACAGTCATTTCTCTCTCTCTCTCTCTCAATTTTTCTCTCTCCCCTCTCTCTCTTCCTTTGGAATCTTTTTTTTTTTCCAATCTATCTCTTCTCTCTACTGTTTTTATGATTTTTATTTTTTAATATTTTAATATTTTATTTATTTATTTTTGGGATAAGATAAAAAAAAAAAAAACTTAAATTTGGCTTGCAAATATGCCCCTAAACCTTTTGGAATAAATAACTTGTAAAATATTTTTTCTCATTTAAACATTTCTATCTAATAGAGGTTTGTTGTTATTGTTGTTTAATTATTTACCTTTGATAAACAAGTTGAATATTTGAAAAAAAAAAAAAAACTAAGAGTATATAAAAATCATTTGCATAAAAAGAAAATAAAGAAAACACTAAAAGCAAAAAAAAAAAAATCTCTAAAATAATTAAGGTACCAATAACACTATTGATTAGAAAAATAAAATATTGAACAAAATGAGAATTCACTAAAACATTACTTCATACCTTGAACTTCGAATGAAAAGGATTGAATAAATATGTTCAGGTGAATTTTACAATTCTGGATCCCTTAAAATAAATCCATGGGCCTGTACATATATGGGTTTATAAGTGGGCAACTATCGGAATCCACTTGTACAAAACCAATTGGCTTGTACTAGGTCCAACACCCACTCACTTATAAATCTTTTATACATTTTGTTATTATTTGATGTGAGATTTATTTCTCAACACACTCCCTCAAGTACAACTGAGCTTGACCCGCAACCAACATCAACAGGTTAGTTGAAACTTGCTTATAAATGGACTGGCTAGCATCTTTTCTTCAACTTCGATTCGAACTGACATCATCATCAGTCCAATAACGAAGGGCTTGAACATGGATCGTAGGATCCAGCCCGTTTGAGCATGAAACTCTGATACCATATTAAAGTTCATTGGCCCATACATATGTGGGCTTCTAGGCAAGTGTTGAAACTCACTTGTACAAAACTAATTGGTTTGTACTAGATCCAACACCCACTCACTTATAAATCCTTTATACATTTTGTTATTATTCAATATGGGATTAATTTCCACACATACCCTTTCAAGTGCAATCGAGCTTGGCTCGCGGCCAATATCAACACGTCAGTTGATAATTGCTTACAAATGGACTAGCTGGCATTTCCTCTTTAGCTTCGGTCCAGATTGACATCATCATCAGTCTAAAAATGGGGGCTTAAACATGGATTCCAGGATCCAGTCCGTTTAGGTATTAAACTCTAATATCATATTAAAGTCCATAGGCTCGTATATTCATTGATTTATAAGTGGGCAAGTGTTGAAACACACTTATATAAAACCAATTGACTTATACTAAGTCCAACACCCACTCACTTATAAATCCTTTATACATTTTGTTATTATGCGATGTGGGATTCATTTCCACACACATTTTTTCATAAGCTGAAACCTTAATGTAAATTTATGTTCATTAATTATATCCTTTCTAACTTAATTTTCTTGTTCATTTCTCAATTCGTTAAATATCTCAGATCCCAAATTATAATATTAAATATATACAATCAATTTCAAATATCATTTAGAATTGAATTATTTCAATTTCTACATACATAGAAAATTTTTAACACACTCTGAATTTGTTTATAACATTTACAATAACATATTTATGTAAATGTATAAGTTCATATTCAAAGGATTCAAGTTTTTAAAATTCAAGTTACCTAACAACCATTCATTATAAAAAATTTAGAAAAATGGAAAATTAAAGTTTTATAATCTATTCTCCTATTTACAATGCTTTAAATCTAATTGAATTAAAAAATTAATGGTAAAACTGAGAGTAATCGTTGTTTTCCTGTGAAGAAGAAAAAAAAAATTAAGATGGTCTAGATGGCAGCTAGCTCGCCAAAATTGATGATGGTGGCTTTGGGTTCGTTAGGTGATGAGCAAGGCAGATGTGGTGGCAACGACGCGGAATAATGGCTAGAGGTTAAATTCTTTCACCGATAGTGCTTTCTATATCTCTCTCTCAAATTTTCTATATATATATATATATATATATATATATTCTTTCATTGATAGTCCTTTCTATCTCTCTCAAGTTTTCTCTCTCCTCTCTCTTTCTCTCTTCCTTTGAACCCTCCCTTTTTATCCTGATTTGTCTCTTCTCTCCACTCTTTTTATGCTTTTTAATATTTCTTTATATTTTTTATTTTATTTTATTTATTTTTGGGATATGGTAAAAAAAAAAACCCTCAAATTTGGCCTGCAAATATACCTCTCAACTTTTTTAGAATAAGTAACTGGTAAAATATTTTTTTCTCATTTAAACTCTTACATCTAATAGAGGTTTCATTGTTGTTGTTGTTGTTTAATTATTTATCTTTGATAAGAAAGTCGAATATTTGTAAAAAAAAAATACAAGAGTATATAAAAATCATTTGCATAAAAAGAAAATAAATGAAATACTAAAAACAAAAGAAAATTCTTTAAAATAATTAATGTATTAGTAACACTATTGATTAGAAATATAAAATATTGAATAAAATGAGAATTCACTAAAACATTACTTCATACCATTTGAACTTCGAATAAAAAGGATTGAATAACTGTATTGAGGTAAATTTTACAATTATGAGTCCCTTAAACTTAAAATAAATCATTTTATACAAGTTGAGACCTTTCTGACAATTTATATTCATTAATTATATCCTTTTTAACTTAATTTTCTTGTTCATTTCTCAATCCACTAAATATCTTGGATCCCAAAATGTAATGTTGAATTATATATAATCAATTTCAATTATTGTCTATAATTGAATTATTTCAATTTCTACAGATATAGAAAACTTTTAACACACTATGAATTTTTCTATAATATTTATAATAACATATTCATGTAAATGTATAAGCTCATATTCAAAGGATTCAAGTTTCTAAAATTCAACTTACCTAACAACTATTCATACTAAAAAAAATTACAAAACCTAAAAATAGAAATTAAATTTTTATAATCGATTCTCTTATTTACAATCATTTAAATCTAATTGAATCAAAAATTAATTGCAAATTTGAGAGCAATCGTTGTTTACCTATGAAGAAGAAAAAGAATAAGGATGATCTAGATGGCAGCTAGCTCGCTAGAATTGATGATGGCGGCTTTGGGTTCCTTATGTGGTGGGCAAGGCAGATGTAGTGGTGGTGTTGCAGAACAGTGGCCGAAGGTCAGATTCTTTCACTGAGAGTCCTTTCTCTCTTTCTTTCTCTCTCTCTCTCTCTCTCTCTCTTAGATTTTTCAGCCTCCTCTCTCTCCCTCTTCCTCTGTACCCTTTCCTTTTTTTTTTTTTTTTCCCAATCTATGTCTTTTCTCTACTCTTTTATGCTTTTATTATTTGTCTATATTGTAAAATATTTTTTTCTCATTTAAACACTTCTATCTAATAAAGGTTTTATTGTTGTTATTGTTATTGTTGTTTAATTATTTACCTTTGATAAACAAGTCAAATATTTGTAAAGAAAATACATGAATATATAAAATCATTTTCATAAAAAGAAAATAAAAGAAACATTAAAAACAAAAAAAAAATCTCTAAAATAATTAAGGTACCAATAACATGATTAATTAGAAACATAAAATATTAAACAAAATGAGACTTCACTAAAACAATATTTCATAGCATTTGAACTTCGAATGAAAAGGAATCAATAATTTTGTTGAGGTGAATTTTATAATTTTGAGTTCCTTAAACTTAAAATAAATTATTTTATACAAGCTAAAACCTTTATATAAATTTATGTTCATTAATCATATCCTTTCTAGTTTATTTTTTCTTGTTCATTTCCCAATCCACTAAATATTTCAAATCCCATATTGTAATGATGAACTATTTATAATCAAATTCAAACATTGTCTAGAAATGAATTATTTTAATTTCTACAGACATAGAAAACTTTTAACATACTCTGAATTTGTCTATAACATTTGCAACAACATATTAATACAAATGTATAAGCTCATATTCAAAGGATTCAAGTGTTTAAAATTCAACTTTCCTAACAACTATTCATTGCCCAAAAAAAAATTACAAAACCTAAAAATGGAAATTAAAGTTCTATAATCAATTCTTCTATTCACAATCCTTTAAATATAATTGAATTAAAAATTAATTATAAAACTGAGAGCTATCGTTGTTACCCATGAAGAAGAAAAAGAATGAAGATAGTCTAGATGGCAGATAGCTTACTTGAATTGAGGATGGTGGCTTTGAGTTCGTCAGGTGTTGGGCAAGGCGAATGTGGTGGAGGTGATGCGAAATAGTAGCTAGAGGTCATATTCATTCACTGACAATCCTTTAGATTTTCTCTCCTCTCTCTTTTTCTCTCTCTTCCTCCATGCCCTCTTTTTTTTTTTCCAATCGGTCTCTGCTCTCTATTATTTTTATGCTTTTTATTATTTATTTATATTTTATATTTTATTTATATTTTTATTTATTTGTGAGATAAGATTAAAAAAAAATTCAAATTTGGCCTGCAAATATGCCCCTCAGATTTTTTGGAACAAATAACAAGAAAAATATTTTTTCTCATTTAAACACTTCTATCTGATGGAGGTTTTGTCGTTGTTGTTGTTTAATCATTTACCTTTGATAAGCAAGTCAAAATTTGTAAAGAAAATACGTAAGTGTATAAAAATCATTTGGATAGAAAGAAAATAAAAGAAACACTAAAAACAAAAAAAAAATCTCTAAAATAATTAAGGTACCCATAACACTTTTGATTAGAAACATATAAAATATTAAACTAAATGTAATTTTGTTAAAACATTATTTCATAGCATTTGAACTTCAAGCAAAAAGGAATAAATAATTATATTGAGGTAAATTTTACAATTCTGAGTCCCTTAAACTTATAAATCATTTTACACAAGCTAAAACAATTATGTAAATTTATGTTTATTAATTATATCATTTCTAACTTAATTTTTTTGTTCATTTCTCAATCCACTAAATATTTTAGATCCCAAATTGTAATGTTGAACTATTTACAATAAAATTCAAATATCATCTAGAATTGAATTATTTCAATTTCTACAGACATAGAAAACCTTTAACACACTCTATATTTGTCTATAATATTTATAACAACATATTCATGTAAATGTATAAGTTTATATTCAAAGGATTCAAGTATTTAAAATTCAACTTACCCAATAATTATTCATTCTAGAAAATTACGAAACCTAAAAATGGAAATTAAATCAATTCTGCTATTTACAATCCTTTAAATGTAATTGAATTAAAAATTAATTCCAAAACTGAGAGTAATGGTTATGTACTGTGAATCCTCAAATTTGCACCCTTAGAATCTAACCACAACTTGACATTTGCTAAGATTGCAGCGCTATGCAAAGCTAGTATAGTGGTCCCACTAGCTGATTAGCGGGCAGGGATCAAGGTGGCAGCGCCTTGCTGAAAAATAAATTTCCTCAAACTTGCACCTTTAGATGAATAGCACTCAATTACGAACCCATAAAATCAAACTAGGCCCAAGTTGGATAAAAAACGGATCTAGCCGCAATAACCGCTACGGTTGCCGCATTAGGCACTGCGGCTACCGCATTAGGCATTGTAGCTACGACAGTATGTTTTTCCTTATCCCACACCAAAAATTCACTATTTTAAGCCCTGGACTCCCCCTATAAATACCTTGCATTTCCTAACGAATTTCACACACAATGACATACTTGCATACTCCCTCTAAAGCTTTCTAAATCTTATTTCTAAGCCTCCCAATCATCAAAATCCTTTTTCTAAACCTCCTAATATCCAAAAAAAAATCCATTCCAAAACCTCTTCTATCATATAAAACTGTATTCATAAGCTTCCTAATTACCTCAAACCCCTTTTCTAAGACTCATAATCAAGAAAATGTGTGATTTAAGTTCTTCCTTTCAAAAGGAATTTGTTATACTCAAGCTAGGGTGTGATTAAGTCCCTCCAAGAAGAGTTTGCATTATTCAAGAGTCTTTCTTTCAAAAGTGCTCGTATTATCCCCAATTCAAAGTGAAACTTAGATCTGGTGCTAGGCTCATGCCCTACATTCCTCAGCGCTGAAAGCTTAAGGTAAAAGTTCTTTCTTTTTTCTTTTCAATTCCAATTTTAAGATCTAAATATGAAAAAAAAAATATAATTTTTGTTAGTTAAAATTTGACCTAATTAACAAATCCCTAAGCCCTTAAAATCAATCAAAACACAATAACAAAGGCAATGACTTAAAAACTCCTCATTCGCAAGAAGGGAGAACTGCATGGAGTTTAATTCCCATTCAAAGGTATACGCAGGCATGCCGTCTCTAAGGCACCTACTCTACTAAAACTAATAACTTCTTCTCTCTATCACTTTCTTCACATAGTTTAGGGTCAAAATTGCTTTTCTTAAAATAAAGTCAAAAGTTTAGTTCTCTTACAATTATTTTTTTCTTTTTACTTTAGTTGTCTATGTTATATTTGAAAAATATGTGCTTTTCCTAGAATTCATAAGGTATAGAGGAAAGATCCCCCGATTTTGACACTTTGACTTGTAATAGTTTTAAGTGGTTTTTCCTTATTTTTCACATTTGTAATTGTCATTATTTCATATTTGCCATGCATTGCATGAATAATATTTATTTCATGCATCATATTATATCTATAAATGCACACATAAAATCTTCATTTTTATAGAAGCTATTTTGTATTTAAGCCAAACTAATTTCTCATATTGTTTTAACCAAAATCTAGTACCCGAGCCCTATTTGGTCATTCGAGAACTAGTGCTTTTCTTTGGGATAAATGGTATAATTTTAGAGTTAATCAAATTAGATTTTTTCTTTAATTTTTTCAACTAAAATAAATAAAATTAAAAGTGGTGACTCCTCTTGATTTACAAAATACCATTTTTTGAACTCATAGCAAGTTCCAATCATGATGTTTCTCCCAATGAGCATTTTTTATTCCCTTTAGCGGATCTGACCGGTACTCAGGCAAGGCCTCACAATTAGTGACTCCACTAAAACTTCAAAATCTTTTTTTCAAAATAAAATATGAAAGCGAATTACTCTTAGTAAAACAAAAAGTTTGGCTTTTTAGTACAAAATAGCTTTTCATGCATCACTACATTAGGCTTCTTGTCTAAGACCCTAGTTTCTTAGGAAAATAAAGGATAGAAAAAAGCATCGAGTGGGCAACCTTCCTTAGGTCTGCTTGTCGATAGTGAAATCATCTAGCCCACAACATATCCTTCAATCCTTTTAGAGGTGTATTAAGTTTGCAAGTATTACTGGATCCACGTGAGACTCATTGACTCATATGTGGTTAGGTATATCGCATCTCTAGTGTGATGGGTTTCCTTTTAAGCCACTCTTTCCCTTTCATGTAATGACTCATAGAATCTTCCTTTAGGATTGAATGCACCATAATACTAAATTTGGTATGTCATTATCATGAAACCTTTTCATTCATGCATACATGCATGCATAGCTTGAACCTAGTGAAGAGTCAAAAACCTATCCAAACATCTTCACATCTAAAACCCATAGTCCACCTAAGCCTATAGTCAAAATCCAAAACTCATGGTCCACCTAAACCCATGGTCAAAACCCAAAACTCATGATTCACTTAAACCTATGGTCCAGTCTTATCCAAACCCATGTCAAACTCATAGTAAAAATAAAACCCATTTATGGTACCCTATCCTTATCTAAGCTAAACATTGACCCAGCTCTATTTTTTATAATCGTTATACAAGCTAAACACTGACCTAGCTTCATCTTTCACAATTCTTACCCAAGCTAAACATTAACCTAGCTTTCAGCTTTCATAGTCCTTACCTAAGCTAAACACTCACCTAACTTTCATCTTTCACAATTCTTATCCAAGTTAAACATTGATCTAACTTTCATCTTTTATAGTCCTTACTTAAGCTAAACACTAACCTAGCTTTCATCTTTCTTAAGCTAAACATTGATCTAGCTTTATCCTCAACAATTCTTACTAAAGTTACACACTGACCTAGCTTCATTTTTATCCATAGTCTTTACCCAAACTAAACGCTGACTTGGCTTCATCTTTTATGGTACTATCCAAACCTATAGCCCATCTAAGCCTATGGCTTAATCTAATCAAACTCATTATCAAACTATCACCAAACCCATGGTCCACTTAACATCCAAATCTATGGTACATCCATAATCCAATCACAAAACCCATGGTCACTTTATCCTCAAGCCCATGGTAAACCATCCATCACAATTCCAATTACTCAAGGCTAAACTCTGACCTAGCCTTCCAAACTACTCTCTGGTTCATCAAGGCTAAAATCTGACCTAGCCACCCAAAGTTAAATTTTGACGTAGCTACTCAAAGCTAAATTCTGACTTAGCTACTCAAAGCTAAATTCTAACCTAGTGTGAACCCTCAATTTTACACCCTCAGCATCCAACCACAGCCTTAGCACTTGTTGAATTTAACTCATTATGCAGAGCTATTACGGTGGTCCCACTAACCGGTTAGTGGGCAGGGGTTTGGGGGCAATGCCCCCGAAAGAAAATTTTTTAGACTTCATTTACATTGCCACCAAGCATCCAAATTTTTCAAACTCCATACCAGCAATCAATCTCTAAAAAAAAAAAAAAAGAACTACCTCGGGAAGCATGCCGTGCCACTTGGCTTGCCGCACGGGAGGCGTGCAACACATCGTCAGGTCTGCGCGGTATCACACTGCCTCTTTGCGGCAAGCCGCAAAGGCCTGACGCAGCGCTGCACAGGCCTGGTGTGGCACCACGCCAGGGCACGGACCATTATGCTCCCAGTGGGCTCCATACGCATAAAATGACCTTTTTACCCCTCTTTATCTAGTTATTAGCCATTTTCTAACTCTATCCCCATGGTCTTTTCACATTTTCATTATCTAAACTACCCTCACTCACTTTTCCTATAAATACCACCCCTCCACTTCTCATTTCTTCACATCCCTTTAATTTGAGTATATGGCTATCCTCAAATTCCTCTCTTCTTCTCTCTCCAACCACTCTCTAATTAATTAATTAATCTTTTTAATTAATTAATTATCTCACCCTAACCTAATTAATTAATCTTTTTAATTAACTAAAACTTTTTTAATTAATCACTTAATTAATTAATTAATCTTTTTAATTAATTAATTAATCACTGTTTTCTCAAAAATCATTCCTTTTTCAAAAATCAAATTAATCATTTTTTTCAATCCACCTCTCATCCAAATTAATTAATTAATCTTTTTAATTAATTAATCCATCTATCATTTTCATCATATTAATTAATTAATCATTTTAATTAATTAATCTTCAAATCCATCCAATCACCCGATCCCGATAAAATGGAACTTCGGTCTGGTAAAACCTTTCGCCCACCAAAAGTCAAGGTATCAGCCTTTTTCCTCGCTTTCAACATACCTAAACCAAAATCAATCTGATCAACTCCTAAACCCCTCCACTTAACCATGGAATGAACCACGTGGGTTTTGATCCCCATTCAATGGGGTACGTAGGCATGTTTGGAATCTAAATCCAAACCTCAAATCCAAATCCCAATCAATCCTTTTTTCCCTTTTTTTTTAAATTAATTTGTAAATATTTTATTTTCACCATACATTTATGTTTTGCTATATTCATGCATTTCTCTTTAATATCATCTTATAAATGTCATCCATGAAATCCAATTTTCAAGTCAAATTAAACTTAAGAGCCAAAATTAGATTATTTAAAACCAAAAACCTAATCCCCGAACTCAACCTGGTTCGAGGCTAGTGATTTTATCCATGGGCAAATTAATTAAAAATTAATGAATTGGAGTCAAATAGGTTTTTCCTTAATTTTTCCATTTAAAAATAAATTAGGGCGGTGACTCCCAAAAATCATTTTTCAAAATCAACCAAATATGAACCCGAGGGTTCCATTATAAGTCTAAACCCGAATGAGCATCCCGGTTCCCTCTAGTGGACCGGGCCAGTGCTCGGGCGAGGCCTCACACCTAGTTACTCAAAACTAAATTTTGACCTAGCTACTCAAAGATGAAATCTAACCTAGCCACCCAAAGCTAAATTTTGACCTAGTTACACAAAGCTAAAATCTGACCTATCTATCTAAAGCTAAATTTCGACCTAGCTACTCAAAGCTAAAATTTGACCTAGCCATCGAAAGCTACAATGCCAACCTAGTTTCCAAAGCTAAAATTTGACCTAGCTCCCCTAACTAAATACCAACCTAGCTAACATCATACACCTCCACCCTCATCTTTATCCATACATCGTCAACCTAACTACAAGACATTATCATCCATTGCTATTAAACCTAAGGTCCTTAGTTTGTCATACCCCACCATAATCATTTTTCCTAAAACTTGATACTAACCCAGTTTCTTTTCCCTTTCAAAGGTTACCAAGATGTCTATTAGATTCAACAAAGATGTCATGGATAAGATTGTGGCCAAACTATTGGAGCAATAAAAAGAGATGTTCAAGAGACAAACGGCCTAAATTCAGGCCCAATTGCAGGCCCAAAGGGAGGCCATACTAGATGATGTCCAAGACATACTAAGTTGGGCTGGCATAAATCAAACCCCAAATCCTACTCTTTAGAACCCACTCAACCTATATCAAAATCTGACATCAGTTTAGGCGCATGCTTTTACTTCCTCCAAGAAAACCTCTAAAACCATACCTAACCTTAAGCTTAGAGTTTTCTTTATCAAACTAGAAGCCATGGAAAAGTCGGTAAAAAGTCTAAAGAAGAGGAAGGGCATGGTTGATACATGTTTATTAAGCCTCTTCCCCAATGCCCAGTTACCACCAAAGTTCAAGATGCCGAATTTAAATAGATTTGATGTACTACTTGCCTTAATATCCATTTAAAGATGTATATTGGGGCAATGCATCCCCTTAGTATTAGCAACGAGCTCATTGCTCAACTCTTTCAATAAAACGTTACTGATGTTGCCCTAAGATGGTTTATTAACTTGGATGACATACAAAAACAGACCTGGAAGGATATTTGCAAGGCATTTGTCAAACAATACCACTATAATATTAAAGTGGACATTACAAGAAGGGATTTAGAAAGCATAAGCATTTTTCTTATAAGACCTTCTCCGTGTTCCTTATAAGGTGGAGGGTTGAAGTTGCTCTAATGTTATATAAGCCAATTAAGCAAGAACAAGTGGATATCCTCATTAAGAATTTACTTTCGAACTACTGGGATCCCTTGTTAACACAATACCCACTCACTTTCAAAGTTTTGATCGCAACTGCATCCAAGGTTGAATATCACCTTTAAAGCAAATCAAAGATTGCCACCATTGACTTAGACATTGAGGAAGAACTTGAACCCAACATTAATGAGTTTGACTCTAGCTAAACCTGACCTATCTAGAATCAGCCTAAGACCTCATTAGCAATAAATACCTCTTTTACCCATCAACCTTTCAATCCACCTAGTGAGTCAATAAGGCAAGAAGGATACTAGTCATAGTCTATGTCATTAATGTCCGAGTCATTATTTAAATTAGAATCATTATTTTTGAGTTTGACTATCAGAGTCATCTTTTTTGAGTCTGTATATCAGAGTCATCTTTTTCGAGTCTGTTTATTAGAGTCATCCTATTAAGTCTATTGAAGTCATTCTTATTTTAATAAAGAAAGATGGCATTATTTAATAAAGTGTGAATTTTTTTCAAATTCCTTATGTGTTTCTTTTCATCCAATTTGAATGAAACAATGAATTTTTACGCCAATAAGGAATCACATGTAAAGAGTCAAGAATTCATGTACGACTACAATAAATGATAATTAAAGGTAGCCTTCACCAAAATTGGAGTTCCTTGGAAGACATTCATATACCCCAAGCGGACATCCATGTCACTTTCTTTCTAAGTTGACACCCTTTTTTTGTTTAAATATTCTATAGAACACTAAAACTCCCAAGCTCGCTATAGGCTAGGGCAATCCTCAATCATCTTTACAAGCAAAGCAAAATAGATAGCCTTGCTAACTAAATAGGGAAGGAAAACTAGAAATCCAACTCATGATCCAAACAAAATCAGACCTTTTCAAGCAAGACTGAACAAATAGCCTTACCAACCAAAAAAAAAAAAGAGAGAGAAACAAGGGAAAAAATTTAAAAAAATCGAAAAAAAGAGAGAGAAGAAAACAAAAGAGGAAAATTTTGAAAAAATCAAAAAAAAAAAGAAAAGAAAAGAAGGAAAAAAAAAACTCCGAAGGGTAGCTTAGAGCAAATAATCAAAGGAATTGCCAAGTTGAAAACCCGTAAAGATGGCTTAGCCAAAGGATGGAATCAACTTGAAGCAATAAGTCAAGATGGAGCTCTGTTTCATTCAAATTGGATTCACCATCTAGTCTGTTGGTCCTTTCTCATCCAAAGATAGTCATTCTATAAGTTTTACCTTTCACAAAGTCATATATCCCTACATTTGCATCCGTTAAGTGTTTTCACCACTTTTACTTAGAGTTTTTAGCCTCTTGTGTATCATTCTACCATTACCACATTAGTCAGAGTCTAGTCTCACCTCCCGGTCTATATGTCTAACTTATTGAATCAACTCATAAGGTGGCATTCCATTTATCTCCTTCAAAACACCTTTACCCTTAACTCTTTGATCAAGGCCCATTATCTCTTTAAGTAATCAACCATATCGTATTTCCAAAGATTATGCATCCTGGGTATATTATTATTAAATTCTTTGGCAAAATCTCAAGGCTTGGACTTATCAGCAAAATTGAAGCCCATCATCATTAAAGCCCAAGTTTTTAGGCTAAACTGCTTCCTTTGGGAATACTTGTAGACTCCTTTAAGCTCAAGGTCTTTTTATCAAGTTGGCCTAACAAATGAATCCACTACCCCAAATACTATATTGGTCGACCGTTTTTTCTCAAATCCTATAACCTGAATTTTTAAGTGACAATTCCTTACCTAATCTAGAACCTAACACAACCTGACCTAACATCTCAAAACCAATCTATCCTTCTAAGGACCTACCTGACCTACCCTCCCAATGACCAATCCTTAGCTAAGACCTTGTCCTATAAGGACTGATTCTCAACCGTAACTTTCCATAGGCAAACTGAGTCAAGCCATCCATTCTAACATTCACACATCCCTTATTTGTAGAGACATAACTTTTCCTAAATCCTATAACATCAAGGCTGAACAAATAGCTTTGATCCTAATTTTTCTAACATTAAAGCCGAACAGATAGTGTTGATCCCAATCCTCCCAACACCAAAGCTAAACAGATATCTTTGATCCTAATTTTCCCAACATCAAAATCTGAACAAATAGCTTTTATCCCAATCCACCCAAACATCAAAGCTGAACAGATAGCTTTGATCCTAATCCTCCCAAACATCAAAGTCAAACAGATAACTTTGATCACAATCTCCTAAATAGTAGGGCCGAATAGGTGGCCTTGCTAAACCAGTTTGAATTCTTAAATCTCCCTCTCTTAGGTGGACCAAATTTTCAAACCTTAAAGTCTAGGCTGGATAGATAGCCATGATTGAAATTCACCAAACCATTTTTACCTCTAACATTAAGGCCAGATAGATAGCCATCTTTACCTCTAACATTCAGGCTAGATAGATAACCTTGATTGAAATTCACCAAAACCATATTTACCTCCAATGTAAAGGTCGAACCAATAGCCATTGACAAAAGCACATGTATCATAGGGGCCCTCTCCCAAAAGATTCATATTCTTATACCATGTTTACCCTTCATAAGGTTCGATTTGCATAAGCATGAATGCCCTTATGCATGACAAACATAAGCCTAGAATCTGACATGGCATAAGCCCAGACTTTGACATGGCATAGCCTAGAATCTGACAAGGTACAATAACACATAAGCCAAAAATCTGATGTGGTATGACCACAAGCTCAGAGTCTGGCATAGCACCTTTTTCTCAAGGTTCATTATCATTAGAATCGCCTTTTTATCAAAGCTAATTCTGATAAGGGGGCAGCTGTAAACCCTCAAATTTATAGTCTTAGGATCCGACCGCAGCTTGACACCTGCTAAGATTAGTGCACTACACAAAGCTAGCAGAATGATCTAACTAGCCGGTTAGAGGGCAAAGGTCAACGTGGCAGCGCCCCTTATGGGATGCAGGGCAGCACTTTGTTGAAAAATAAATTTTTCTTTAGATGACTAGCACTCAATTATGAACCATTGAATCAAATTAGGCCTAAATCAGATAAAAAATAGATGAGAAGAGGGCAAAAAAGATGTAGAGCAACTTGCAAGCTAGTTGTGGCAACTCGCAGCTGGTTATAGCAACCGCAACCACTGCTGTGGTTGTCGTAAGTGTCCTTGTAGTAGCCAATTGCTACAGTAGCTGTAGAAGGCCCTGCAGCTCTGTAGCCCCTAATCCAGTTGCCACAACGCATTTTTTTTCTGTTCCCACACTGAAAATTCACTGTTTTAAGCTCCCAGACTCCTTCTATAAATACCTTTCACCTCTTAACAACTTCCACACACAATGACATACTTCCATACTCCCTCTAAAGCTTTCTAAACCCTATTTCGAAGCCTCCCAATCATCAAAATCATTTTTCTAAACCTCCTAATATACAAAAAAAAAAAAAAAAAAAAAAAAAACCCATTCCAAAACCTCTTCCATCATATAAAACCCTATTCATAAGCTTTCTAATCACCTCAAGCCCTTTCTCTAAGCCTCCTAATAAAGAAAAACTGTGATTTAAGTTCTTCCTTTCAAAAGGAATTTGTGGTACTCAAGCTAGGGTGTGATTCAAGTCCCTCTAAAAAGAGTTTGTGCTATTCAAGAGTCTTTATTTCAAAAGGAGTACTCGTGTCATCCCTAAATCAAGGTGGAACTTAGATATAGTGTCGGGCTCATGCCCTACATTCCTCATCGTCGAAAGCCTAAGGTAAAAGCTATTTCCTTTTCCTTTTCAATTCCAATTTTAAGATCGAAATATGAAAAGATCTAATTTTTGTTAATTGAAATATGATCTAATTAATAAATCTCTAAGCCCTTAAAATCAATCAAAACACGATAACAAAGGTAATGACTTAAAAACCCCTCCTTCGCAAGAAGGGAGAACTGCGTGGGATTTGATTCTCATTCAAAGGGATATGTAGGCATGCTGTCTCTAAAGCATCAACTCTGCTAAAACTAACCACTTCTTCTCTCTGTGACCTTCTTCACATAGAAATTGCTTTTTTTAAAAGAAAGTCAAAACTTTAGTTCTCTTACAATTATTTTATTACTTTTTCTTACTTTAGTTGTTTATATTATATTTGGGGAATATGTGCTTTTCCTAGAATCCATAAGGGCTAAAATAAAGATCTCCTGATTTTGACATTTTGACTTGTAATAATTTTAAGTAGTTTTCCTTTATTTTTGACATTTTGTAATTGTCATTATCTCATATTTGCCATGCATTGCATGAGTAATATTTGTTTCATGCATCATATTATATCTATTTATGTATACATAAAATCTTCTTTTTTATAAAAGCTATTTTGTATTTAAGCCAAATTGATTTCTCATATTGTTTTGACCAAAATCTAATCTCCGAGCCCTCTTTGGTCATTTAAGGACTAGTGCTTTTCCTGGGATAAATGGTATAATTTTAGAGTCAATCAAATTGGGTCTTTCCTTTAATTTTCCTAACTAAAATAAATAAAAGTGGCAACTCCTTTTGATTTACAAAATATAATTTTCTGACCTCATAACGAGTTCCAATCATGATATTTCTCCCAATTAGCATTTTCGATTCCTTTTAGCGGATTGGACCAGTGCTCGGGTGAGGCCTCACATTTACCCATGGAGAAAAAAAAAAGAATGAGGATGGTCTAGATGGCAGCTAGATCACTAGAATTGATGACGATGGCTTTAGGTTTGTCTAGTGATGGGCAAGGCTAATATGGCTATAGTGACGTAGAACAATAGTCAGAGGTCATATTCTTTCACCAATAGTCCTTTCTCTCTCTCTTTCTCTCAAATTTTCTCTCTCCTCTCTCTCTCTCTTCCTCTGTACCCTCTTTTTTCTCGATCTCTCTCTTCTTTCTACTCTTTTTATGCTTTTCATTATTTTTTATAATTTATATTTTATTTATTTATTTATTTTTGGGATAAGGTAAAAAAAAAAAAAAAAAACCTCAAATTTGGCATGCAAATATGCCCCTTAACTTTTTTGGAGCAAATAACTTGTAAAATATTTTTTTTCTCATTTAAACATTTCAATCTAACAAAGTTTTCATTGTTGTTGTTGTTATTGTTTAATTATTTATCTGTGACAAGCAAGTTGAATATTTGTAAATAAAATACATGAGTATATGAAAATCATTTGCATAAAAGTAAATAAAAGAAACAACAAAAAAAATTTCTCTAAAATAATTAAGCTACCAATAACACTATTGATCAAAAACATAAAATATTAAACAAAATGAGACTTCACTAAACACTACTTCAGCATTTAAATTTTGAATAGAAAGGAATGAATAACTATGTTGAGGTAAATTTTACAATTCTCATTCCCTTAAACTTAAAATAGATCATTTTGCACAAGCTGAAACCCTCATGTAAATTTTTGCTTATTAATTATATCCTTTCTAATCAATTTCCTTATTTATTTCAATCCACTAAATATTTTAGTTCCTAAATTGTAATGTTGAGCTATTTATGATCAAATTCAAGTATTGTCTAGACTTGAATTATTTCAATTTCTATAGACATAGAAAACTTTTAACACACTCTGAATTTGTCTATAATATTTACAACAACATATTCATGTAAATATATAAGCTCATATTCAAAGGATTCAAGTATTTGAAATTCAACTTACCAAATAACTATTCATTCTAAAAAAATTATAGAACCTAAAAATGGAAATTAAACTTCTAAATAAATTCTCCTATTTACAAGCCTTTAAATCTAATTGAATTAAAAATTAATAGCAAAACTAAGAGTAATCATTATTTGTCCATGAAGAAGAAAAAGAATGACAATGGTTTGGGCGGCAGCTAGCTCATCGGAATTGATGATGGTGTTTTTGGGTTCATTAGGTAGTGGGCAAGGTAAATGTGGCGGTGGTGATGTGGAACAGTGGCCAAAGGTCAGATTGTTTCATCGATAATCTTTTCTCTCTCTCTCTCTCTCTCTCTCTCTCTCTCTTCTCTCTCATATTTTCTCTCTCCTCTATCTCTCTTTTCATCTGTACCCTCTCTTTTTTTCCCGATTTATCTCTTGTCTCTACTTTTTTATGCTTTTTATTATTTGTTTATATTTTATTTTTATTTATTTATTTTTGGGATAAGGTCAAAATAACCTCAAAGTTGGCCTATATATATGCACTTCAACTTTTTTAGAACAACTAACTCATAAAATATTTTTTTCTCATTTAAAAAATTTTATCTAACAGAGATTTTGTTGTTGTTGTTGTTGTAGTTGTATTTACCTTTGATAAGCAAGTCGAATATTTATAAATGAAATACAAGAGTATATGAAAATCATTTGCATAAAAAGAAAATAAAAGAAACACTAAAAAAAAAAAAAAATCTTTAAAATAATTATGGTACTAGTAGCACTATTAATTAGAAACATAAAATATTGAACAAAATGAGACTTTACTAAAATATTACTTCATAGCATTTCTACAGATTTTCAGTGGCCTTGTGCCTAATCATGCCCTAGAACCATCACATCCCAAAAGTGGGATGTGATATTACCTTTGTTTGGGAAGGAGTGAAAGAAAAAAATGGAGGGGAAAGAAAGAGTGGGGAAGGGTAAGCTTTACTCTTCCTACCCCTCAAGTGCTTATTTTTCCTACACCCCACTTTGGAGTGCTAAGAAGGGTAAGTTTGGACCATTTTGTCCTTGCTCTGTATTTCACTATTTCTCTATATAAAAACCCTTCCTCCTCCTCCTCCTCCTCCTCCTCATCATCATCATCATCATCATCATTATTATATTGCAAAATATTGCATTTTTTATATTTTAAAAAAATTGTATTATATTATAAAATTTTTGCCATCCCAAAATAAAATTATCATTCACCTATATGATAAACTCAAATTAAAATGCTCTAATTTTTCAAATACATGCGAACATGCAAACCTTTTAAGGGGAAATTTCTTTGTAAACCAAATTTAATCCCAAAACTTCCCTTGGCAAACACATCAAAGACCTTTCACATTGGATACTCTATAGGATCATCACCCTATCCATCAATGCTTGGGTTGATGGCAATGAAAAAATGTCTCAAAAGGACATTTTCTTTCTTCATGGCCTAGTTAAAGGAAAGGGCATCCAAACTACCTAATTCCTAATTGACCACTTCGTGCACATTCAAACTGCAAAAAGAGGGGCAATTCTTATCTCTTCCCATATTTTCAAAATTTCCAACATGTTGGAGCCTTAAACAAGCAAAACAAGGCCTTACTCAAGCATTGAATCAAGAGAACCTTTCTTGACACTACTTATCTCATCAATGCTAGGGCCATTAAAGAAAAAGAAGAAGGGTATAAATATGTTTTTGGTGAAAAGGCATTCAAAACCCAAGAAGAAAAAGGCTTAGAATGGTAGCAAGTGAGTCTAGTCAAACAATGGAAGAAGAAACTCAAGAAGAAATTCCTCACCCTCCACCTTAATTCCAACCTCAACCTTGTGAGGCCTTACCCAAGCACCGGTCCGATCCGTTAAAAGAAATCAAAATGCTCATTTAGGAAATAACTCACGAGGAAGCCCTCGAGCTTATCTTTGATAGATTGGAAAATTATTTCTTGGAGTCACCACCTTAATTTGTTTTTATTTAGGAAAATATAAGGCAAAAACCCATTTGACTCCAATTATTACCTAAAGGAAAAAGATCACTAGCCTCGAAACCAAAGAGGATTTGGGGACTAGGTTTCGGTTTATTTTAACAAAATAAGTTTGGCCAATGAATATAAGAGTGACTTAAAATATATTTCATGAACAATTAAAATGCATGAACAATTTATAATATGCATGATCATTCAATCCATAAAGTTTATACACAATTAGAATTCAAAATAAAAGAGAGTCAATATTACAATGAAATCCAAACTTAACGGATACCTCCTCTAGCCCTTATAGGTTCTAGGAAAGTCACATATTCCTAAACTAATCCTAATAATAAAGTAAACAAATAAACACAAAAGTAAGTGAAGAAGGTGATAGGTGGATAGTTGATTAATTTTAATTGAATTCGATGCCTGAACCAAGCATGCCTACGTATTCCTTTGAATGGGAATCAAAATCCACATGGTTCTCCCTTCTTGCGAAGGGGTTAGTTTAACCTAGCCACGTTATCATGTTTTGATTGACTGATTAAAAGAGGGTTGAGTTAATAAATTAATTTAATTAATTACCAACTTGATTAGCTAGTAATCTAGATGAATCAATTTAATTAAATAACTAAAGAAGCAAGGAAATTTAGACAAAAGAAATTTAAAGGAAAAGAAACTTACCTCGGATGGCGGGCGACAGCTGACTTCAGATAGCGAGTGGCGGCTGGCTTAGGATGGTGGACGGCAGCTAGCCTTAGTGAATGGCTAATATTCTCGGATGGTAGGTGGTAGCTGGCCTCGGATGGTAGGCTGCTGCTAGCCTTAGGCGATGGAAACGAGCCTTGGGCAAGAGACTTGCCTCGAATAGGCGAACGAAAAGTCTTAAACTAATTGGGTAGGAATTAAGGAGAAACCCCTCAACTCACTTTGCGAAGCAAGGAGCAAATGCAAAGCAGTTTGCTTGAAGTTATTACTTTTCAAGCTATAGAAGTTGGTCTCTTAAAGAGTGGAGAGGCCCTCTATATATAGGAGGAGGTTTGAAGCATAAAAAACATTAATTTCCAAAGTGGGAAGCAGAAACACACTAAGAGTGCCGTAGAGGGGTGTATGCTGCCACATAGGGTTGTGCATTACCGCATAGGTCTATGCGGCAACCATACAAAGCTGTGCAGCAGCCAGCCTTTCTTCTGTCCATTTTGCCCGTTTTCGCCTATTCTCACTCATTTCTCATATGTTTTACACAATTCCAATCGCATTGTACTCGTTACTCAGTCTCAAATGATTTGAAAGGATTCAAATGTTAAAAAGAAATGTTTTTAATTTTCCATTTTGAGAGTTTTCAACATTTGAAGGTTTATTTATTGAGCCTAAGTGCTTCTATTGTTCAAAAACATACTAGAAGGTGCAAAATTAAGGGTTCACAGCTGCCCCTTATCAGAATTGTCTTTGCCTAAAAGGCGATTCTAATGACAGTAAACCTGAGGATGGGAGATGGTGAAAGGAATTATTGTCTGGGTCAAAGTTTAGACATTTGGGTGAGAGGTGTGTTTGAATTTTAGGAAAGATGCTCCTGTTATATTTAGGAGATCTATTGGCTAGTAACATTGGGTTATTGTCCCTTCTAGCTGAAGCTAAAAGTGATGTTCCTGTTTGGTAGGAATGATGGCCCTGTCTGGTAGGAATCGATAAAGTGGTGATCCTATCTAGTAGGAATGATGATGATGATCCTATCTGGTAGGCTTGAAGGCGACCTTATCTGGTAAGAATTGATGAAGTGGTGATCTTGTCTGGTAAGGGTGAAGGCAATCCTGTTTGGTAGGAATCGATGAATTGGTGATCCTGTCTAGTAAGAATGATGATGATGATCATGTTTGGTAGGAAAGAAGATGGCCCACTCTGGTAGGAATCGATAAAATGGTGATCCTGTCTGGTAGCAATGATGATGATGATCCTATCTGATATATATATATATATATATATATATATATATATACGACCCCGTCTGGTAGGAATTGACGAAGTGGCGATCCTGTCTAGTAGGAATGATGATGATGATCCTGTCTGGTAGGAAAGAAAATGGCCCTATCTAGTAAGAATCGATGAAGTGGTGATCTTGTTTGGTAAGAATGATGATGATGATCCTGTCTGGTAGGAAAGAAATGACCCTATCTGGTAGGAATCGATAAAGTGGTGATCCTGTCTAGTAGGAATGATGATGATGATCCTGTCTGCTAGGAAAGAAGACTACCCTGTCTGGTAGGAAAAAAGACGACCCTATCTGGTAGGAATTGATGAAGCGATGATCCTGTCTGGTAGGAATGATGATGATGATCCTATCTGGTAGGCTTGAAGGTGACCTTGTTTGGTAGGAATCGATGAAGTGGTGATCCTATTTGGTAGGCTTGAAGGCGACCCTATCTGGTAAGAATCAATGAAGAAAATTGATCTTAATATTGATTTTTTGAAAAGAGATTAATTCAGATTGACCCGGTTGATGATCTATCTTTCTTCACGAGTTTCGACAATTTAGTTTGATTCATGATCTTGTTCAATACAAAAATGCTAGATAATTATGCAATGATCTAATACTTTGAACTTGTGAAGGGTCAATCTTGATATAAAAGTGTTGATCTTTGGGAGAAAGATGTCCCCATTTCAGAAAGGTGAACATTTAGAAGATAGATGCCCCCACTTTAGAATGATGAAGAAAAGTGGTTTGGTCATATGGTTTTTGGTTGATTGGCTAGCTTAGAGATGAAGTAGGCATGTCAGGTATGAGATTGGTTGGTTAATGGCTATCAGCTCGAAACAGGAAAAAGTCATTCTGGAAAGTTTAAGTAAGGTGAGGTCTTGGAGAAGATTGGGCTATTCAGTTTAGATAAGTCTAACTTTAGAGAAGATTTGGTTTGAGGCTGAATTGGAGAGCTTGATCAGGAGGGTTAGGTCATTGGAGATGATTAGATTAGAAGGTTTAGGGAAGGTCAGCTTGTGTGGCTTGTCCGAAAAGAGTTCATATGGAAGACTTAGTCAAGTTGGCACTTCGGCTTGGTCAGGTTATAACCTTTGGGGAGTTTATTTGGAAGACAAGGTCAAGTTCTGCCTTAGGCTTAGTTAGGTCTGGCTTAAAGGAAAGGTCAGGCTAAGAAATTAGATGTGGAAGGCTTGGTCAAATTTGGCCTTGGAAAAGACTATGGTCTTCATAAATGAAGGCTTTTTGTGAATGGGCTTCATGGTGAAAGCTTTTAGGCTTGGGCTTCATGGTGAAGGCTTCATGCTAAAGGCTTTTAGGCTTTGGTTTCAGGGTGAAGGCTTTTAGGAATGGGCTTCATGGTGAATGCTTTTAGGCTTGGGCTTCAAGGTGAAGAAGGTTTTTTTTTTTTTTTTTTTTTTTTGAGTTTGGGCTTTAAGGTGAAGATTCATAGGGAGTGGGCTTCATAGTAAAGGCTTTTGAATTAGTTTTTATAGTGAATGCTTTTTGGGCTTCATAGTGAAGGCTTATTGGTTTAGGCTTCAGGGTAAAGGCTTTTGGTCTTAGACTCTTCTACAAGGGTGCTTTGTACCTCTTTGGAAGATGGTTGTCCTTATCTCAGGTATGGTACTATAGGTTTTAGCCATACAGACACCGCAAACTCATGGATACGTGTTTTCCCTTTGACATGGTTGCATCAGATTTTCTTGCTCATCATACGGTTGGTAGGCCTTGACTCAATTGGACTTTATGGGTGATGTAATTTGCCAAAAAGGCTTGGTCTTTTAAAAGATGATGAGATTTTCCAATGAGACATAGAATGGGCCTTGACTGGTTCAATTCCTTCTTTTGCGAGACATGACTCGATTTTGGTTATGCTAGAGAAAGCTGGCTTTATAGATGATGAGTCTTGAAAAACTTAAGATCTTTGGTTTTGGCTTGAGGTTCAAAGGTGGGTTGGAAATTCTAAAAGGTGTCAGAGAGGTTGTATGATTTTGCTATTTGTAGCATGATTCACGGAAAAGAACAAGCCAAGCTAATCTTATCATTTTGAGATTAAAGAGAAATTTAGGGTGACACTCTATTGGCTTGAACGCAAATGACAAACTAGATGAAAGGAAGTACCTTAAGAAGCGGCTAAAGGACTGATAAAAAGAGACAACTTGGGGATCATGCTCCCAATGAGAGATAGGAATATGACAGACTAGCAATATGAGAGATTGTGTCTAAGCTTTTTAAGCTAAGTGACGAGACGAAATAATAAAAGATGATGACGACCTAGAAAGACATGCCCCCACTGTGAGATAAGGGCGTAGAAGACAAAATCACTTTAGAGAATGAGCAAGCTAGTGAGGAAGGATGACTTTGAAGACATGAGACAAGATGGATTGAGTATAGATGATTTGACAAACTTTGAATGATACAAAGGAAGATGACTAGGATGAGCTTTATCTCTCTCTCTCTTTTTTTTTTTTTAGCTCTAACTTTTGCCTAAGCTGCCCTTTTTGGGTTTTCAACATAGAAAGCTTAGATTAATGAAATTTGAGAGAAAACATTCCACCATGATTTGTTGCTTTTCTTCACTTTGAGGGGCTTTAACCTTTGAATTTTAGATTTGACAAACTTGTCGCCCCTTATTGAGGTGTATAGTTTGATTTTATGCTTCAACTATTTGATGAGAGATCTATTTCTAGACCTTTTTTGGTTAGGAGCTGGCAAAGCAATTTTTGATGGCACCTCAATTATGGTGGATTTGATTGATGTTCATTTCTCTTTTTCTCTCTCTCTCTTTTTTTTTAGAAAAAAACTCATCCATGTTTAAAACAAGAAAAGACAAGTGCACAAATAAATGTGGATGTTTTATTGCAATGGAAAATTTTATTACAAGATAACTAAAAGCGGACTAATATGATTGATGAAAAATACTTGAAAAGGAAAATAAGTTGACAGACCCATACTCGAATTTAGACTTTGAGATTTGGACACAAACTCAAACTCAAATTTGGATTTCAATCTCAGACAGGTTAGATTAGCCGAACTTGAACTCTTCTATGTTATGCCATTTAGGACTAAGGTAAGATGCGGCTGAATTAGGTTTTATTTTAGGAGGGATGATGTCACCACTATCAATCAAATCTTATATTATATGTCTCAAAGCTCTACATGCATTGATTTGGTGCCCTACCCCTTAATGATATTCACAATATTCATTAGGGTGGTAGCTCATTCGTAAGGGATTATGAAGGACTCTTGATTCCAGGGGTTTTACCATTTTTGCCTCTAAAGCTTCTTATAAACCACTGCTAATGGAACTCCCAAATCTGTGAAAGCCCTTCGTTGAGATTTCAAGGGTCACCTGCTAGTTATGGTAGCTACCTCTATACTCTTCCGCTCAACATCAATAAAGGGAGTGTAGGTCATAAGTGCTAAAAACACTATATTTTGGCCCTTATTCTTAATATATTTTATGCCTCCAATTGAGTTTAACTTGTTTGTTTTAGTGTTTTCACAGTTCTTTCAGTTAATCTAGTGTCAAATGATGCCATGATCCAAATGTGACCTAGAATGGTGAACATCCAAGCCAAAATGCTAACTTTTAGAAGAACATGGGTTGCCACGGCTAGGATTCTAGCCGTGTGATAAGAACAAATTAGCAAATTATCCAGTAGCCTCCTATGGGTGGAGGCACAACTAAGGTTTCACCCTTGGGAAGTTACACTCTTAGTTCTCCGTTGTCACGGCTAGAACCCCAGCCATGGATTTAGTGGTGTGAGTTTAAATTTTCAAGAATATAAAACTAGATCTGACAGCATTTGTAAAGGGGTTGCTTAGGGATTGGAGAGAGGATAGTAAGGGAAAGAAGATATTGAAGATTAACGATCAAAGAACAAGATTCCTCTACACTTTATTTATGAATTGCTTGGGATTTCTTGCTTCTTTATTTCTTTCTTTACTTTGAATGCGTAACATGAACTAATTCTTCCCAATTTAGTTATTGATGAACCCTAGAACCTTTTTCATAGGGATTGAATTAATTTTTATTCAATTAAATTATTCCTTGAGTTGTTTTATGTTTATGATTATTATTGCTTAATTTCCAATTAATAATTGCATGCTTGTTAATTGGGGATTGTTTTCATATAATTGACTAGAGATAGTTTTATGTGAATTGATCATTCATAGAGATTGAGGGTTGATTGGGGCACTAAAGATAGGCCTACAAGACTTCTTTGGTAGATAGTTTCCTAAATCTAATGCATGACCTAATTGAGTTTGCTTGAGAAGAGATTCCTTGCATTCCTCTTAGGAAATAGGGATTTAATTACTCGAGAGAGATTTTTATCTAATTTAGTGAAATGCCAATTCAACTTATGGAATAAATTTGACGTATGTGTGATTCATGATATACAATTAGGGGCTAGAGGGATTCAATGCCTGAATGGGCTTTTATCACTTATTTCATCTCCTTTTTCTTCTTATTTTTTTACTTTAATTGGATTTTAGTTTAGTTTTAATATAGCTGTAATCATTCTTATCAAACACCAATTTCATTAATTAGAAGGGGTAGAGGTAGAGGCAAAAGTAGAGGTACAGGAAGAGATGGCAGATCCACTAATTCCTCCTAGAACTATGCAAGAGTATACATGGCCTACACTTAATGGGGGATGCATCTAGCATTGCCAAGCCAATTATTGCTGCGAACAATTTTGAGATAAAGCCCAACATCATACAGATGGTGCAAAATTTTTGCCAGTTTGATGGATTTCCAGATGAAGATCCCAATACTCATTTAGGTGATTTCTTTAAGATCTGCGACACATTCAAGATAAATGGGGTCTCAGATGATGCAATCAGATTGAGGTTGTTTCCTTTCTCATTGAAGGATAAACTGAAGAAATGGTTAAAGTCATTTTCCCCAGGCACTTTCACTGCTTGGAATCAACTTGTAGAGAAGTTCTTGGAGAAGTATTTTCCACCCCTCTAAGACAGCTAAATTGAGGAATGAAATCTCAAGTTTCCTTCAAAATGAGAATGAGACTCTATATGATTCTTGGGAGATGTTCAAAGACCTGCTTAGGAGTTGTCCACATCATGGTCTTCCATTGTGGTTACAAATTTAGACATTCTATAATGGTCTAAACTATAGGAGCAAGCAGTCCATCAATGCAGCCATAGGTGGATCAATTAATAATAAGACTCTAGAGGAAGCCATGGACCTTGTTGAAGATATGGCATTGACAAATTATCAGTGGCAGTCTCTTAGAAATCAAGGGAGAGCAGGAGGAGGAAGTGGAGTACATCAAGTGGATCCGATAGTTACCTTAACTGCTCAACTAGAAGCTATGAATAGGAAAATGGATTCCTTGACTACATCTTTGATAAGTGCTGAAAACACTATATTTTAGCCCTTGTTCTTAATGTATTTTATGCCTCCAATTGAGTTTAATCTATTTGTTTTAGTGTTTTCACAGTTCTTTTAGTTAATCTAGTATCAAAAGATGCCATGATCCAAATGTGACCTAGAATGGTGAAGATCCAAGCCAAAATGCTGATTTTTGGAAGAATATAAGCTGCCACAGGTTGAGCCATGGCTAGGATTCCAGCCGTGTGATAAGAGCAAAGTGGCAAATTATCTAGTAGCCTCCCACGGGTAGAGGCATGGCTGAGGTTTCACTAATGGAAAGTTACATTTTTTTTATTTTTCTATTACCATAGCTGGAACCCTAGCCGTGGGTTTAGTGGTGTGAGTTAAAATTTTTAGAAATATAAAACCATATCTAACAGCATTTGGGAAGGGAGGGTCGCCTAGGGATTAGAGAGAGGATAGTAAGGGAAAGAAGAATTTAAAGATTGATGGTCAAAGAACAGGATTTCTTTGCACTTTATTCATTAATTGTTTGGCATTTCTTATTTCTTTAATTCTTTCTTTGGTTTCAATGTGTGATATGAACTAATTCTTCCCAATTTGGGTATTGATGAACCCTAGAACCTTTTGTATAGATTGAATTACTTTTTAATTCAATTAAATCATTCCTTGAGTTGTTTTATCTTTATGATTATTATTGCTTATTAACAATTGATAATTTCATGCTTGTTAATTGGGGATTGTTTTCATATAATTGACTAAAGATAGCTTTATGTGAATTGATCACTGATAGAGATTAAGGGTTGATTAGGGCACTAGAGATAGGCCTGCAAGACTTCTTTAGTAGATAGTTTCCTGAATCTAATGCATGACCTAATTGAGTTTGCTTAAGGAGAGATTCCTAGCAATCCTCTTGGGAAATAGGGATTTAATTACTCGAGCGAGATTTTTATCTAATTTAGTGAAATGCCAATTTAACTTATGGAATGAATTTAATTGATGTGTAATTCATGATATACAATTAGAGAATAGGGGGATTCAATACCTGAATGGGCCTTCATCCCTGATTTCATCTCCTTTTTCCTTCTTGTTATTTTAATTAAATTAAATTTTATTTTAGTTTAATATGACTATAATCATTCTTATAAAACACCAATTTGATTAACTAGACATTGGCAGACATTTGAGCTAGTACTTACCTAAAGTCTCCAGTGGAATGATAACTCACCCACTACTACATTACTTATGCAATATGTACACTTGCAGAATACGCATTAAGTTTTTGGCACCATTGCCGGGGACTTTTAGAGTAATATTAGCAATAGAGTTGAAGCTAGTGATTTAGTTTTTATTTTTATTTGTTATTTAATTTTTGTTTTGTTTTTCTTTGTGAAATTCTCTTTTCAGGTATCCTTTTCTATTTATGACCAGAGCTAGTTCCTCCAATCTACTTGAATTTGATCCAGAGCTAGAGAGAACATTGAGACAAATGTGAAAGGAGGAACGGGAACTAGCTTTAGTAGGAGAGGTGGCAGACCTGGAAGACATTAATTCAAAAGAAGAGGTTGAAATAATGGCATAAAACAAGCCAAGAACCATGCAAGAATATGCAAGGCCCACTCTTAATGGGGCAGACTCAAGTATACGAAGGCCAATAGTCACTGCAAAGAACTTTGAATTAAGTCGAATATGATACAGATGGTGCAGCAAACTCGCCAATTTGATGGCTTCCTAGATGAAGATCCTAGCGCTCATCTTGAGAATTTTTTAGAGATTTGGGACACATTCAATATCAATAATGTCTCAAATGATGCGAATAGGTTGTGTTTGCTCCCTTTTTCACTATGGGATAAACCAATGAAGTGGCTCAAGTCTTTCTCAATCAGCACTTTTACTACATGGAATCAATTAGTAGAGAAATTCTTGGAGAAATATTTTCCACCATCTAAGACTGCTAAGTTGAGGAACGATATCTCTTCCTTTCTTTAGCAAGATGGTGAGACTCTTCATGATGCGTGGGAAAGATTTAAAGACTTGTTGAGGAGGTGTCCACATTATGGCCTTCCACTATGGCTCCATATTCAAACCTTTTATAACAGTTTGAACTATATAAGCAAGTAGTCAATTAATGCAGTAGCCGGTGGTTCCACCAACAACAAGACACCTGAAGAGGCAAGGGACTTGATTGAAGACATGGCTCTCACAAACTATCAGTGGCAAATCCCTAGAGATCAGAGAAGGATTGGAGGGGGTGGTTCACATCAAGTGGACCCAATTGTCGCATTGACCACTCAGCTTGAAGCCATAAATAGAAAAATGGATTCCTTAACTGCATCTTCATCTAAAAGACAAGCTCATTTTATGTTTTGTGATTGGTGTGGGGGAGCACACCAAAGTCAAGATTGCCAAAGTGGCAATAATTTTGCTAAGCCGGAGTAGGTAGATTATATGGGAAATGTTCCGAGATAGCAGAACAACCTCTATAGCAACATTTATAATCCGGGGTAGAGGAATCACCCCAATTTCTCATAGGGTAATCAGTCTAACCCAAGACCTCCACCTAGATTTCAGCAGTAGCTTCAATACTAGTAAGCTCCACCTAAGAAGACTTCTTTAGAGGAGATGATGGAGAAATTTATTAATCTTCTAACTAGAGACATAAGGCAGACAACACTTAGGAATCAACAGGCCTCCATTCATAATTTAGAGAATTAGATGGGCCAGATTGCCAAAATGCTTAGTGATAGAACCTAGGGAAGTTTACCTAGTAATACCGAGGCAAATCCAAAGGAGCAGCTTAAGGCAATCACATTGAGAAGTGGCAAGAGTTTAAAAGATGAGGATGACGAGGCAAATGGAAAGAAAAGTAAAGAAAAGGAAGCAGTCAAGCCTACACCTGTGGTTCTATAATACAAGCCTCACATTCCTTATCTAGCAAGGTTGAGACAAAATCAAACGGATGCTCAATATGGTAAGTTCTTAGAACTCTTGAAGTAATTACATATCAATATTCCTTTGGTAGACACTCTTTTGCAGATGCCAAAGTATGCAAAATTTTTGAAAGAATTGCTGACTAAAAAGAGAAAGCTAGAGGAAGTATCCATGGTCTAATTATCAAAGGAGAGCTCAACGATTATCCAAAAACTACCAGAAAAACTCAACGACCCAAGGAGTTTTACTATCCCTTACTTGTTAGGTAGTTTACTAATTGATAGAGCTTTAGCAAACCTTAGGGCCAGTGTTAGCATTATGCCCTATAAGGTTTTCAAGAAATTGGGTTTGGGAGAGCCAAAACCAACACATCTAAGTATTCAGTTGGCAGACAAGTCTGTTATATACCCTAAGGGTATCATTAAGGATGTGTTGGTTAAGGTCAATCACTTTATTTTTCCTGTGGATTTTATAGTGTTGGATATGGATTACAATTCTGAGAACTCATCCATTTTAGGTAGACCTTTCCTAGCCACAGCTAGGGCCATCATTGATGTCAATGATGGTAGGTTGACACTTCAAATGGGTGAGGAACAGGTTATCTTCCAAATTCCTAAAATATCTCATCACACACTCACACTAGATAATGTTTATATGATTGATGTTCTTCAAAAGAAATCTTTGGAGTGTGATGTTTTGCAGAAAATTGAGATGGACAAAGTTCCTGCTATTGATGGGCCCTTGGTTCATATTGAAGCCAAGAAAATAGAGGAGGCATCTGTGGGAAGAAAAATGAAGATGGTTAAGTTCATACTAAGTAAGAAAATCAAAAGAAAATGGAAGTCTCTAGCAAATGTTCAGGTTTTGTTGTTGAACTCTAAAGCTGTGAATTTTCTTCAGAAGCTAAAACCTAAATGTTGTGGACCTTTCGAGATTGAGAAATTCTTTGCATGTGAGTTAGGTGAGATACTTCAACCTAAAAAGTGTAAATTTCAAAATCATGCAAGAAAAATTAAACTTTTTGAGGTAGGGTGAGCAATCACCCTAAATGTCCAGCTAAGATGATGTTAAAAAAGCGCTAGGTAGGAGGCAACCCACTGTTTTAATTAAGCTTTATTTTTATATTTATATTTTTAAAAAAATAAAAAAAGGGGGAAAATCGGATTCCAGCCGTGCCTTCAGCTGTGTGATAAGGAAAATTAAATTTTTTCTGCAGTAACATCACACGGTTGGGACTACAGCTGAGTCTCCACCCGTGTGATAAGGGAAATTCAGCTTTCTTTTAGCAATAACATCACACAGCTGAGATCACAGCTGAAGCCCCGGCCGTGTGATGCACCTAAGGAGTAAGTATCATTGCCACGGGTGAAATCCCAACCGTGGGGTCACCTGTGGGCACTGCAAATAAAAGGAAAAAAAAAAAAGAAAATGCAACACTCCACACACTGCACATTTTCAATTTTCTTTCTTTCCCTCCTCTTCTCTCACCTCTCCTACACTCGAAATCACACACATCACCACTTCCAAACCAATTTTTGCACTCCAAGAGGAAATTTTCAAGTAATTTCAAACACACACACTTTCTCTCTCTTCAGATTCTTCACCACAGGTATGGATCTTTACTTTTCCTTTGATTTTTGCTCATTTTCTTGTTTTAAATCTGCTTCATCTTGTGCTTTGTATAGATTCACATGATTGAGGGTAGAATATTTTCATTTTAGGAATTTGGGTTGAGCAAAAACACATTGTATCTGATTTCTAGTGAGAGAAAGGGATGAATTTGGGCAATGAGAGTGCTTTGGGTTTTTTTGGATGGTTAATCATAAAAGGTGACTCTCTATTGCTTGAATTGTTCGGGTTTGTTTTTGTTGAATTATTTGAAGTGTAGTTTGTTTGAATATAGGCAAAGAATGTTGGAAAATTGGTTTGAGCATACTGTTTAGGTTTGTACTTACTGTTTTTGGAAATAAGATGTTTATGGCATCATAATGTCAAAATTCTAACAACAATTTTTCCCTATTGTTTTTATTGTTTGGGTTGGATTGTGTTGTTTTGTAGCTATGGGTCCTAAGAAATCATCGACAAAAGCGACCAAATTGCTGACCAAACGAGCTAGAGGGGAAGGCAATTCCCACATTCCCCCACCAACAGCAGCCCCTATGGTTTCTTTCATTTTGAACCATATGTGTGTCCAGTTTACAAACCTGGAGTCTCGTGCTCACTTCAAGCAATTGGCCAACAAAGATTTCAAACCTATAAGATAGCTCGACTGGGGGTTTATGAAGGGATTAATGGCACCAAAAGCGGAAGCATGGTGGGTGGGGAAAATTTTCAAACATTTTAAAATTTTGCTCCACCACTATGGTAGGTCCATTATCCTTTCAATATGTTCACCAATTATGTGCAAAACACATACAAGAAGGAAAGAAGAAGAAGAAGTATCATATACCTTTCTCCTTAGCTCCTATTTGTTCTAGCTCCTCAAATGTGAAGCCTCTAGCTTGCTCACACCAAGCTTCACCAAGCAAGGATCAAGAGTTCTTGTTACTTTGGACTTACTTCTACTATCACCAAGTCTTGTTTTTCTCAAAAATAAGAAGAGTTTATGAAAATGATGAAGGAAAATGAACTTTCTTTAAGTTTTCTCTCAAAAACTCTCTCAACTCTTACATGCAATAGTAGACATATGAGTTAGTGGAACAATCTGTATATGTCACTTACTTATCATATTTTTCCTTTTTCCTTTTGTTTTATGTCCTCTCACACTAAGAAATGGTTGTTGAGATAGTGGGGAACAAAGATGAGTTGATTGTCTCATCAATTCATCTTTGTCTCCCATTATTTTAGAGGAAAATACAAAGATGCCCAAAAGAGTTAGTGGGTGATCTCTAACCCCTAAACTCTCTCTCTTACATATCTTATACGGACTTGGATTTTAGTTGGTGCAACCCCTAAATCCATCATATGGATCAAGTTTATGACCAAGCCTTTATTCATCTACTACCACATCAAATGTGGTTTGGGCTCCCATCAAATGTAAACCCAATTAACTTTAGTCCAAAACTATTTCAATTTAGCTCACTACTTGTATCACATACAAATCATGACTTAATTGAAATAACCCTTTTGTGAATTAAACTTAAAAACATGCTAGGGTCTTTGTAAATTTAATTACAAGCTTAATTCAATTATCATTAATAAATTAATTAAACACTTTAATTAATTATTAATATAATTCTTTATCTATGATTGGCAAATGCTTTATGGTGTGTGACTTACTAGGTTCATGTTCTAATTAGCAATGGGATAGAGAAAACTCCTTTTCTCACCTAATGTGAAATCCTCATTTCACACTTAGTCCCATAAGTCATGAGGGATGCCTAGCATAACATATCATGACTACCTAATTAGAAATGAATGTTTGTGAACATATACATGAACATTACATGGACCTTTGATCATAATTATCATGCACTCAAATCCCTCCATTACGGATTCCTGATCTCGGCTAGGGTCAAAGATTAGTCAAACCCTATATGCTTTAATCATATGATTTCATCTCTGTTCTAGTTCTCGATAAACTCGATTACTACTAGAAACTCTTTTCTAGTGAATCTTATCTGCCTTGGCCAAGGACTTGTATATCAAGAACAACTACATGTCATAGCATTCCTTCTTTGTTTACCTAAGTTAATGGATTCTTTCTTAGAGATCACTTAACACTTACCTCAACATATCACCAGTTAGGGCCATAACATACCATATACCTTTGCATGTATAGCATCGGTATATAAGCAGTAATAAATCCTAACCACCAATACATTAGGTAATGTATCACCTCAAGTCAAAGGACTATATGCACAATTATAACGTAGATGATGAAAAGTTGACTAATGGTAAAAATCCATGTATTCATCATCTGATGTCACTATTCAACTCACTCATCTCTATGGGAGTTCACATATTGTCATGACATCACATTGTTGTAGCATGAGACTCGCTACCTCCATTACTATAAGTATCACATACTTATCATGGATGACAATAGAGGTGATGGTCTTTTAGATTAAAGGTGCTTAGTCAATAATCCTATGACCATGAACAAATTTAAAGTATCTGTACAAGAGTGATCTATCTCTCATATTCTCAACTCTTTGAGAATAGATCCTTTCATAGAATACTTAAGGAACATATATACATTAACAAAGAAAAAATTTATTTAAAGAATATATATATATATTATTACCAATTAAGGATTTTATTTACATTTACATAATATGTATATTGCTTTGGGGCAAACATCACTATCAGTTTATGCAACAGATCGGCATAGACAAGGATCTTCAGGTATGGACATCATAGCTAGACTAGAAGGGATTTTTTGTGATCTCTGAGCCTGCTTATAGAGAACTGACATTTGAGTTTTATTGTTCCCTTCAAGTTGATCTGAAGGTGATATCAGTCTAAAAGAAGATGTTGCGATTCAGATTAGGCACCAAGTAGTTTGAGATGAGTATCAATGATTTAGCTGTGGTAATGGGTTTATATATGGAGGAGGAGCTGCATACTGATGTCTATCATGAGACACTTGTTGGCTTTCCAGATGATAATGTCCCTAATCAGGTGTGGGACAAATTTGCTCTGATGGGTAAAAGATTCGATGCCTTAATCTCTAAGGCATCCCAGTTTACTTCCTTCAGTCTGCGAGTTCTACATTTTCTTCTGACGAAGACTATTTCCTACAGGAGGGACAATGGAGAGGCTATGACTAGACAGGAGTTATTTTATTTGATGTGCATGTATGAGGACAAGCAGTGCAATGTGGCTTATTCTCTGATGCAATTCTTTGATGATCAATGCAAGAAGTGCAAGTCCAGAGCCTTGTTTAGAGGGATGTATATCACCAAGCTAGCTAGGAGCTTGGGTGTTTTTGACGGCTTGCCTGTGATGACATTAGACGGCATGCCTAAGCTAATCGGTTATGCCATATTGCTGAGGATAGATAAAACGAAGAGTTTCATGCCAACCTTTGCCCCTTCACCAAATCCAGTAACTCCTAAGCCAGTTTCAGTGCCCACTACTTAGCCTTCTACTACTGCCGATACTTTTGCTAATGCTGGTACTATTGCTGCTGCTGTACTTTCGCTGCTGCTAGCCCTTCTTCTTCATCAGCCATACCTCCTTTCTCCGGCCCAACTCCATTCCGAGATTGGATGTCATATATAGGAGCGGATGATGTAGACAATAGGAAGGCCACGAAGTTTGAGAGATAGATATGCCGGTTGGAAAGGACCATGACATGTCTTCAGATCTAACAGAACAGACTACTCACCAACCAGCATTAGATCCTGACTATATTGCAATGCCAGCAGGAAACACTTGAGTTCGAGGTGCAGAACCGAGCATGGCTTCAACAGTCCATTCTAGATTATTAGAAAACTCAAGGGTATATGCCTCCTACACCTACACCACAGCCACAGCAGAGATAGCCTGACTATATTGCAATGCTAGTAGGAAACACTTAAGTTTGAGGTGTAGAACTGAGCATGGCTTCAACAGTTCATGCTAGATTATTGGGAAACTCAAGGGTATGTGCCTCTTACACCTGCACTGCAGCCACAGCAAAGATAGCCTCCAGTTCAAGTCGAGTCAGATGATGGCGAGGGGAGTGGCGGCTCCAATGACGCCATGGATGATTGATCATTCCATTTTTTTTTCTTTTTCTTTTATTCTTTTCCATATTTTATGCTTTGGATTACTATACTTATGCTATTTAGACTTATTTTTATTTTTATTTTTCTTTTTATGTTTTATTTTTATTTTCTTTTTCTTTTTCTTTCTTAGCCTAATTTAGGCCTGTAGAACAGATAATGACATGGCATGGATAATAGAACATACTGATAGGGGAATTCGATAAGAGGGCAGTTTCTCTATATCTCTCTTCTCCCCCTTATATGTTTTTCTTTATATTCATTTTCAAACACATTGAGGACAATGTGTTATCTAAGTGTGCAGGAGGGATATTTAATTGTTTATTTATTTATTCTTTCTATCCTATTTTGTCTCAAGCAAGCTAAATTGTAATAATGGTATAAATTGGAGTGATTCCCTTTTTAGCTCATAATTGATGATTATTTTTCTCTATATATGATAATCTCTCATTGATATTTGGCCCAGTTGACTTGATCAATTGCTGAGGATTAAGTGTGGTAGTCGTAATTAGGAAATTAAATTGATGAAATCTGCATTCCTAGAGTTTGAAACCTTAGTTATATTTTTGAGCATATATTGATTCCTTTGCGACTTGAGTTAAGATTAGTAAGATACACTTATTATCTTAGGTTCCTTGACTATTTTTCTTGATTTTAAAAAAAGAAATTGCATATGGAACTTTGAAAATTTTTCCCTATTCCGCTAATTTTGACCCTTCTAACCTAAGGAGTTGGAATTATGAATAGTGCTAGTAGCCATTTGGATTGTGATTCTAGTTGAGTAACCGGGGGTCGGCATCACAAATGTTTACCTTCACGTCAAAAGGCTAGTATGACGATTCAAACAAGTCGGGCTCCTTAATTAAAAAAAAAAAAAAAAGAGTGCAATAAAGTTACATTTGAATGTTAAAGTCAACAGAAAAATCAAGAGAGTAGTCAGATGCCTAAGAGAAAATCTTTCATTTCTTAATTTTGTTTGGCTTTTATTTCTTTGGGATTGTATCCTCAATCTTTTAACTATGGAATTTAGACTTCAGGATTGTGAGTTTTATCTTTGAGTTTGAGGTTCTTTGAATTGTAGATCCTTTAATTTGACTGCTACATTTGAGAATTAGTTTTTGATTATGAAATTCGAGCCTTACTGATTTGAGTATTGTCAATCTTTGTGTTTTCTTTTGGCTTTAAAGGGGTTGTCCATTTTCTAAATTGTTATTGTAATTTAGTTTGCTTGAGGACAAGCAAAAACACAAGTATGGGAGAATTTGATAAGTGCCAAAAACATTATATTTTGGCCCTTATTCTTAATGTATTTTATGCCTTTAATTGAGTTTAACCTGTTTGTTTTAGTGTTTTCACAGTTCTTTTAGTTAATCCAGTGTCAAAGGATGCCATGATCCGAATGTGACCTAGAATAGTGAAGATCCAAGCCAAAATGATGATTTTTGGAAGAATATAGGCTACCACGAATTGAGCCATGGCTGGGATTCTAGCGGTGTGATAAGAGCAAAGTGGCAAATTATCCAATAGCCTCCCACGGGTGGAGGCACGGTTGAGGTTTCACCCATGGAAAGTTACGTTTTTTTTTATTTTTCCATTGCCATGGCTGGAACCCTAACTGTGGGTTCAGTGGTGTGAGTTAAAATTTTCATAAATATAAAACCAGATCTAACAGCATTTTGCAAGGAAGGGTCGCCTAAGGATTAGAGAGAGGATAGTAAGTGAAAGAAGAATTTAAAGATTGATTATCAAAGAGTAGGATTTCTCTATACTTTATTCATGAATTGTTTGGGATTTCTTACTGTGAACCCTCAAATTTGCACTCTTAGGATCTGACTGTAGCTTGACACTTGCTAAGATTCGTGCGCTATGCATACGGTGGTCCCGCTAGCTGGTTAGTGGGCAGGGGTCAAGGGGGCAGCGCCCTATTGAAAAAAATTTTTAAAACTTGCACCTTCAGATGATTAGCACTCGATTAGGAATCCATAAAATCAAACTGGGCTCAAATCGGATCAAAAACAGAGAAGAACAGGCCGAGAAATGGAATGCAGCAACCCATGGGTCTGCTGCGGTAACTCGCAGCCGGCTGCGGTTACCGTAGAGGCCCATACGGTAGCCAATTGGCTACCACAGCCGGTGCTGCGGGAACCGTAAAGTGCTCTATGGTTGCTGCAGCTGACTCCTCAGTTACTGCAATCGTACCCTTTCAAAATTCTACCCGAGAACTATGAATTTTTAGCCCCAAACTCCCCTTATAAGTAACTTGCATCTCATAACAACTAAAGACACACATTTATATGCTTCTATACTCTCTATAAAGCTTCCTTAACTCTATTTCTAAGCCTTTCCAATCATCAAAACCCTCTTCCTAAACCTCCAAATCTCTACAATCTCATTCCAAAACCTCTTCCATCACACAAAACCCCATTTATAAGTTTTCTAATCATCTCAAAACTCCATTCACAAGCCTCCTAATCATCTCAAGTTATATTCTTAGGCTTCCTAATCAAGAAAAGGTTCAATTCAAGCCATTCCATTCAAAGGGAACTCGTGGTTTTCAAGCAAAGGTGTTATCTAAGAGTTCACACTATTCAAAAGTCTTTCTTCCATAAGGAATGCTCGTGATATCCATAGGCCAAGGTGGAACTTAGATCCAATGCCAACCTCGCTCCCTACGTTCCTCGCCAACATAAGCCAAAGGTAAAAATTCTTTCCTTTTCTTTTTCAAATTTCAATTTCAAGATCTAAATCTGAAAAGATCTAATTTTTGCTAATTAAAATCTGACCTAATTAACAAATCTCTAAAACCCTTTAAAATCAATCAAAACATGATAACAAAGGCAATGACTTAAAAATCCCTCCTTCGCAAGAAGAAAGAACCGCGTAGGGTTTGATTCCCATTCAAAGGGATACGCAGCCTTGCCGTCTCTAAGGCATTCAACTCTGCTAAAATTAACAACTTTTTCTCTCTATCACCTTCTTTACATAGTTTAGGATCAAAATTGCTTTTCTTAAATAAAAATCAAAATTTTTATTATTTTTATTATAATTGTTTTAATACTCTCTTTCTTATTTTAGTTGTTTAGATTATTTGGGAAATGTGTGCTTTTCTTAGAACCCATAAGGGATAGAGGAAAGATCCCTTGATTTTTATATTTTGACTTGTAATAGTTTTAAGTAGTTTCTTCTTTATCTTTTTGCATCTTGTGATTATCATTATCTCATATTTGTCATGCATTTCACGAGTAATATTTGTTTTATATATCATATTATATCTGTTCATGCATACATAAAAAAAACTTCTTTTTATAAAAGCTATTTTATATTTAAGCCAAACTAATTTTTTTATTATTTTAACCAAAACCTAGTTCCCAAGCCCTCTTTGGTCATTCGAGAATTAGTGCTTTTCCTTGGGATAAATGGTTTAATTTTGGAGTCAATTAAATTGGGTTTTCCTTTAATTTTCCCAACTAAAATAAATAAAATTAAAGTGGTGACTCTCTTTGCAAATTACAACTTATAAAATACAATTTTCTGAACTCATAGCGGGTTCCAATCGTGATGTTTCTCCCAAATGGGCATTTTCGATTCCCTTTTAGCAGATCGGACTGGGTGCATGGGTGAGGCCTCACAGTTGGCGACTCCACTAGGGACTTCAAAAATCTTATTCAAATAAAGGATAAAGTGGACTACTAGTAAAACAAAAAGTTTGGCTTTTATTACAAAATAGCTTTTTTATGCATCACTACATTGGGCTCCTTGTCCAAAACATTAGTTTCTTAAGAAAACAAAGGATAGAAAATAATATCGAGTGGGCAATCTTCCTTAGGTCTGCTTGCCGATAGTGAAATCATCCAGTCCATGACATATCCTCTAATCCTTTTAGAGGTGTAACGAGTATGCACGTACTGTTGGACCCACACGAGACTCCTTGACTCACATGTGGTTAGGTATATTGTATCTCTAGTGTGATGGGTTCCTTTCAAGCCACCCTTACCTTTTCATGTAATGACTCATGGGACCTTCATTTAGGATTGTATGAACCATAATACTAAACTTGGTCTTTCATGAAACCTTTTTTCAATCATTCATTCATACATGCATGCATAGATTGAACCTTGTGAAGTGTCTAAAACCTATCCAAACACCTTCACACCTAAAACCCATGGTCAAAACCCAAAACGTATGGTCCACCTAAACCTATGGTCAAAACCTAAAATCCATGGTCCACCTACAACCATGGTCAAAATTCAAAACTCATTGATCATCTAAACCTCTAGTCCGGTCCTACCCAAATCCATGTTAAACTCATGGTAAAATAAACCCATATATGGTGCCCCCATCCAAATCTACAATTCTTATCTAAGCTAAACACTGACCTAGCTCTATTCTAGCTTCACCCTTCATAATTCTTATCTAAGCTAAACACTAATCTAGCTTTCATCTTTCATAACCCTTACCCAAGCTAAACACTGATTTAGCTTTATCCTCAATAATCCTTACCAAAGCTAAAAACTAACCTAGCTTCACTCTTATCATTAATCATTACCCAAGCTAAATGCTAACTTGGTTTCATCTTTTACATTACTATCCAAACCCATGCTTCTGTCTAAGCCCACGGTCCAATCCACCATTGTCCAACCATCACCAAACCCATGGTCCACCCAACCTCCAAATCTATTGTACATCCATAACCCAATCGCAAAATACATATTCCCTCCATCCTTAAACCCATACTAAACCATCCATAAATTGCCAATCCAATTACTTAAGGCTAAACTCTAACCTAGCCTTCCTAACTAAACTTTGGTTCCTCAAAAACTGAAATTCGACCTAGCTACTCAAAGCTAAAAATCTGACCTAGCTACTTAAAAGCTAAAATCTGACCTAGCTACTCAAAGCTTAAAATCTGACCTACCTACTCAAAAGTTAAAATCCAACCTAGCTACTCAAAAGCTAAAATCTGACCTAGCTACTCAAAAGCTAAAATTCGACCTAGCCACTCAAAGCTAAAATCCGACCTAGCCACTCAAAGCTAAAATCTGACCTAGCCTAGCTACTCAAAAGCTAAAATCCAACCTAGTTACTCAAAGCTAAAATCTAACCTAGCTATTCCAAAGCTAAAATCCGATCTAGCTACTTAAAAGCTAAAATCTGACCTAGCTACCCAAAGCTAAAATCTGATCAAGATCCCCTAGCTAAATACCTACCTAGCTAACATCACACACCTCTACTCTCCTTTGCCAACCTAGCCATAAGACACCATCATCCATTACTCATAAGCCCAACATCCTTAATCCAATACCTTTGGCCAAACACACTACCTTAAGGCTAATACCTTTGGCCTGAGCACAATACCTTAAGCCCAATACCTTTGGCCCAATACACTATCTTAAGTCCAATACCTTTGGTTCAACCCGATACCTTCAGCTTGAGACCTTAACCCATGCAACATTAAGAAATCATTAAAAGCGCAAATGCTGTTAGCCTACAACATTAATGGGAGACTTTTTCCTCAAAGTGTGCATGCCCATTTCATTGCTTCTTTTCCAAGCACTTACTTTATTCTTTGACTTGATTTCAAAGGTACCAATGGTAAGCCTGACTGACATGGAAGCTCTAACCAACCTACTCAAGAGGCAAGAAGAGAACCTTCCATTGACATGACCCATAATTTTACATCTTCAATCTCAAACACCAATGCCATTCTAGCCTCAGCCATGCCATCAGTCTTAGATACTAACCTTGCCTCTTCTTTGAGTCCTTTTCAAAGTAAGGAAAACTCCACCTCTTCTGCTATCAAAAGACCTTTAAACCTCAACATTGATGCACTAGAGCAAACCCTCACAATGGAAAAAGGGTGCAAGAAGAGCAATACCTCCACTCCCCTTACCTCTACTGAATGGAAGGTTATGGCCACCTACACTCCCCTTGTTGATGTCAAGTGAGAGAGTATAGAGGTAACTGGCATGATTAGTAGGCAACCCTTGAAATCTCAACGAAGGGCTTTCACAAATTTGGGAGTTCCATTAGCAGCAGTTTATAAGAAGGCTTTGAAGGCAAGAATGGTAAAATCCTTGGAACCAAAAAGTCCCCCCTAATCCCTTACCAAAGAGCTACCACCCCAATGAGTATTATGAATATCATCAAGGAGCGGGGCACCAAACCAATGCATGTAAGGCTTTGAAACAAAAAATCCAGGATCTTATTAATAGTGGAGATATCATTCCCCTAAAGCAAAGCCCGAGACCTTAATTCAACCATGAGTAGCATAATATGGAGGAGTTCAAGCCTAGCTAATCTGACCTGTCTGAGTTTGAATTCCAAATCTAAGTCTGAGTCTGAGCCTAAGCCTAAAAATCTCAGTCTAAATCTGAGTCTAAGTCTGAGTTTGAATCTGTCATTTTATTTTGTCAACCATGTCGGTCCTTTTTTTGTTATTTTATAATAAAGTTTACTTTATAGTAATGCATCTATGTTTTCTTTTTATGCATTAACTTTCTTATCTTCCTTGATTGAGTCTGACATGGATGAGCTTAAAAAAAAAAAAAAGAAAAAGAAGAAAAAAAAAAGAAAAGAAAAGAAAATGAAGAAAAAAGGGGTAAAGATTAAATCCACCATAATTAGCATACATCAAAACGTGGGGTGTCCTCATTCTCTCAAATCAATAAACGCTTCACAGGCTCCTAACCAAAGAAGGACCTCTCATCAAATAGTTGAAACACAAGGAGCAAGTAAATATAATTACCTATTGCACAATTGGGTAATCAAATGATGCACCTCAACAAGGGGCAACAAGTTCAAAGAAGACCTCTGTCAAACCTAGAATTCAAAGATCAGAGCCTCTCAACATAGCAAATCATGGTGGAATGCTTTCTCCCAAATTTCATTAATCCAAGCTCGCTAAGTTGAAAATCTGAAAGGGCAGCTTAGGCAAAAGTTAGAGCTAAAAAAATAAAAAATAAAAAAAAAGGAGAGAAAGAGAGAGAAAGAGAGAAAGCTCATCCAAGTCACCTTCCCTCATGTCCAAAGTTGTTAAATTATCAATCTATCTTGTCTCATGTCTCTAAAGTTATCTTTCCTCATCAAAGGCTCATTCTTTAAAATTACCCTATGTTCTATGCCCTTATCTTAAATTGGGCCATGTCTTCCCCGAACGTCATCATTTGTTGTCAGTCCATCCCATCACTTAGTTCAAAGAGTTAATACATATCTCCAATCCATCACATCCCTATCTCTCATTTGGGATCATGATCCCCAAGCTATCTTCCTCCATTAGCCCTTTAGCCATTCCTAAGGGCTCTTTGTTTTAGCTAGTGCAGTCAATGTGTCATCAAGTCAAACTAATTAAGTGTCACTCTAAGAGTTTCTTCAATCTCAAACAACTAGAAAAGCTTGACTCGCACTTTTTCATGATTTATGCTATAGAAAGCAAAACCATACAACCTCTATAATTCTTTTCTGAAGTTTTAGCCTATCTTCAAACCATTCCCGAACTTTTATATCCCAAGACTCATTTGCAAATCATACCACCATTTCAAGCTCAAGTCACGTACCACCCTTTTTTTTCTTTGGCAAAATCTCATCATGGGCATAACCAAAAATCTTAAGTCTCTCAAGACTCATCATCTTTGAATTCAGTTTCCTTGGCAAAACCAAAACTCAAGGCATATCTCCCAAAGCCTATCATCCTCAAGTTGATTAAGAAGGACTCGAACCAATCAAGGCCCACCTCATGCCTCTTTGGCAAATATCTCATGATCCTTGAAAGATTAAATTGGCAAAATGCATAATCCTTGAGAATCAAAGCCTCTTAAAGCCTGCAAACCATTCTGATACAACCATGTCAAAGGGCAAACCCTTATCCATGAGCCTATGGTATCCTTGTGACCAAAACCTGTAGCACCATACCTGAGCCAAAGCCAGCCATCCAAAGCACCCTCATAGAAAACTATCCTCAACACCTAAAAGCCTTCACCTTAAAGCCAAAATTTAGAAGCCTTCACCATGAAGCCTAAAACCAAAAGCCTTCGCCATAAAGCCCAAATCTAGAAGCCTTCACCATGAAGCCCAAACCAAGAAGCCTTCACCATGAAATCCAAACTAAGAAGCCTTCACCATAAAGCTCACTCCTAAAAAGCCTTTACCATGAAGCCCACTCCTAAAAGGTCTTCATTTATGAAACCCATTATCACCTTTAAGGAAAAATCTAACTGAGCCTTCCAAATTAATTGCCTAGCCTGACCTTTCCTCTAAGCCAAGATTAGCCTCCTAGGTCTAGCATCCTAATATGATCTCTCTGACAAAATCTGGCCAAGCCTTCCAAATGAACTCACTAAAAGGCCATAACTTGACTGAGCATCTAATATAATCTCTCACGAAGCCAAACCAAACTGAGCTTCCAAATGAACCTAGCCGAACCTAACTCAGCCTTCTAAGATAATCCACTCATTCTAAACAAAACTCCTATAAAGCCAAAACCAGAAGGCTATAACTAAGTAAGTCAATTGCCAGACCTGACCTTCCCTAAAACTGGACCTGACCTAAACCTTATCGTCTCAAAGGACTTGACCCCCCTATTCAAGCTTTCCAATTCAACCTTAAGCCAAACATTATTGCAAATCGAACACACCTAAACCCTGCCTGACCTCTTCTAGCCATACTTGATTTAACCTCCCAAAGTGACTTCTTCTTAGGCCAAAATAATAGCCATTAACCAACTAGCCTTATACTTAACAAGCCCATTTCACCCCTAAGCTAGCCGATCAGCAAAAAAAAAAAAAAAAAAACACCAAACTACTTCCCTTTATTCCTAAAGTGGGGGCATCTCCCTTCTAAATATTCACCTTTCCAAAGTGGGGGCATCTTTCTCCCATAAGCTCAGCACTTTCCTACCAAACTGACGCTTCACTAGTTCAAGGTATCCAATCATTACATAGTCAGATGCATTTCACAATAGAATAAGTTGTAAGTCAGACTTTCGAATCAAAATGGATCATCTCCTTCCTACCAGACAGGATCGTCATCATTTCTACCAGATAAGAATAACATTTTTTAGCTCCTACCAGAAAGGACAGCCTTAGGATCCATACCTTAAATCTGAATGAGTTATCTCTTTTAATCATACTCATCCTAGGATAGCCTTAGGATCTATACCTTAAATCTGAATTAGGTATCTCTTTTAATCAAACTCATCCTAGGATAGCCTTAGGATCCATACCTTAAATCTGAATTAGGTATCCCTTTTAATCATACTCATCCTAGGATAGCCTTAGGATCCATACTTTAAATCTGAATGAGGTATCTCTTTTAATCATACTCATCCTAGGATGGCCTTAGGATTTATACCTTAAATCTGAACTAGGTATCCCTTTTTTATCACACCCATCCTAGGATCCTAGGATTCATACCTTAAATCTGAATTAGGTATCCATTTTTTCTATCAGACTCATCCTAAGATAGCCTTAGGATTTATATCTTAAATCTGAATTAGGTATTCCTTTCGATCAGACTCATCCTAAGATATCCTTAGGATTTATACCTTAAATCTAAATTAGGTATCCCCTTTTATCATATTCATCCTAGGATAGCCTTAGGATCCATAACTTAAATCTGAATCAGATATCTCTTTTAATCGAACTCATCCAAGGATAGCCTTAGGATTCATACCTTAAATCTGAATTAAGTATCCCCTTTTATCAGACCCATACTAAGATAGCGTTAGGATTCATACCTTAAATCTAAATTAAGTATCTCTTTTGATCAAACCCATCCTAGAATAGCTTTAGGGTCCATACCTTAAATTTGAATTAGGTATCCCTTTTGATCAAACCCATCCTAGGATAGCCTTAGGATCCATACCTTAAATCTGAATTAGGTATCCTTTTGATCAGATCCATCCTAGGATAGCCTTAGAATTCATACCTTAAATCTGAATTAGGTATCCCTTTTAATCAAACCATCCTAGCATAGCCTTAGGAATTTCACCCATAAATGTTTAGATCATCTAGGTATCCCTATGGTTCCTTTTTTACCACTTTTTTAAAAAAAAAAATCAACCATTTTCATCCAAACATGTCTACCCAGGAACTGTGAAATTTTAGCCCCAAACTCCCCCTATAAATACCTTGCACCTCATAACAACTAAAGACACACAATTAAATGCTTCTACACTCTCCATAAAGCTTCCTAAACTTTATTTCTAAGCCTTTTCAATCATCAAAACCCTCTTCTTAAACCTCCAAATCTCTAAAATCTCATTCCAAAGCCTCTTCCATCACACAAAACCCCATTCATAAGTTTTCTAATCATCTCAAAACCCCATTCACAAGCCTCCTAATCATCTCAAGTTATATTCTTAGGCTTCCTACTCAAGAAAAAGTTCAATTCAAGCCATTCCTTTCAAAGGGAATTCGTGGTTCTCAAGCAAAGGTGATCCAGAGTCCTTCCAAGAAGAGTTCACGCTATTCAAGAGTTCTTCTTCCAAAAGGAGTGCTCATAATATCTCGAGGCTAAGGTGAAACTTAGATTCGATGCCAAGCTCACTCCCTACGTTCCTCACTAACGTAAGCCAAAGGTAAAAGTTCTTTCTTTTTCCTTTTCAATTTCAATTTTAAGATCTAAATCTGAAAAGATCTAATTTTTGTTAATTAAAATCTGACCTAATTAACAAATCCCTTAAGGCCCTTTAAAATCAATCAAAACATGATAACAAAGGCAATGACTTAAAAACCCCTCCTTCGCAATAAGGAAGAACTACGTGGGGTTTGATTCCCATTCAAAGGGATATGCAGGCTTGCCGTCTCTAAGGCATTCAACTTTGCTAAAATCAATAACTTCTTCTCTCTATCACCTTCTTCACATAGTTTAGGATCAAAATTGTTTTTCTTAATAAAAGTCTAACTGTTAATTCTTTTTATTATAATTATTTTGATACTCTCTTTCTTATTTTTGTTGTTTAGATTATTTAGAGAATGTGTACTTTTCTTAGAACCCATAAAGACTAGAGGAAAGATCCCTTGATTTTAATATTTTGAATTGTAATAGTTTTAAGTAGTTTCTTCTTTATCTTTTTGCATTTTGTGATTATCATTATCTCATATTTGTCATGCATTTTATGAGTAATATTTGTTTTATACATCATATTATATCTGTTCATGCATACATAAAAAAACTTCTTTTTATAAAAATTATTTTGTATTTAAACTAAACTAATTTTTTTATTATTTTAACCAAAACATAATCCCCGAGCCCTCTTTGGTCATTCGAGGATTAGTGCTTTTCCTTGAGATAAATGGTTTAATTTTGGAGTCAATTAAATTGGGTTTTCCTTTAATTTTCCCAACTAAAATAAATAAAATTAAAGTGACGACTCTCTTTGCAAATTACAACTTCCAAAATATAATTTTCTGAACTCATAACGAGTTCCAATCGTGATGTTTCTCCCAAATGAGCATTTTCGATTCCTTTTAGTGGATCAGATCGGGTGCTCCGGCGAGGCCTCACACTTACTTCTTTAATTCTTTTTTTGGTTTCAATGTGTGATATGAACTAATTCTTCCCAATTTGGGTATTAATGAACCCTAGAACCTTTTGTATAGATTGAATTACTTTTTATTCAATTAAATCATTCCTTGAGTTGTTTTATCTTTATGATTATTATTACTTATTACCAATTGATAATTGCATGCTTGTTAATTGGGGATTATTTTCATATAATTGACTAGAGATAACTTTATGTGAATTGATCACTCATAAAGATTGAGGGTTGATTAGGGCACTAGAGATAGGCCTACAAGACTTCTTTGGTAGATAGTTTCCTAAATCTAATGCGTGACCTAATTGAGTTTGCTTAAGAAGAGATTCCTTGCAATTCTCTTGGGAAATAGGGATTTAATTACTCAAGAGAGATTTTTATCTAATTTAGTGAAACGCCAATTCAACTTATGGAATGAATTTGATTGATGTGTAATTCATAATATACAATTAGGAGCTAGGGGGATTCAACACCTAAATGGGCCTTTATCCCTGATTTCGTCTTTTTTTTCCTTCTTGTTATTTTACTTAAATTAGATTTTATTTTAGTTTTAATATAATTATAATCATTCTTATCAAACATCAATTTGATTAACTAGACATTAGCAGACATTTGAGCTAGTACTTACCTAAAGTCTCCAATGGAACGATAACTCACTCACTACTGTATTACTTATGCGATATGTACACTTGCAGAATACGCATCAATCTTTATCTGGAAGACAAGCTCAGGTTATGTTTTGTGATTGGTGTGGGGGAGGACACCAAAGTCAAGATTGCCAAAGGAGTAATAATTTTGCTAAGCCAGAGCAGGTAATTATATGGGAAATGCTCCGAGACAGCAAAACAATCCCTATAGCAATACATATAATCCTAGGTGGAGGAATTACCCTCACTTCTCCTAAAGTAATCAATCTAACCTAAGACCTCCCTCAGGATTTCAGCAGCAACCTCAATACCAACAAGCTCCACCTAAGAAGACTTCTTTAGAGGAGATGATGGAGAAATTCATTGAGTCTTCTAATCTGAGGCATAAGGCAGCTGAGATAGCACTTAGGAATCAACAGGCCTCTATTCATAATTAAGAGAATCAGGTGGGCTAGATTGCCAAGATGCTCAGTGAAAGACCCCAAGGAAGCTTGCCTAGCAATACAGAGGCAAATCCTAGGGAGCAACTCAAGGTCATCACCTTGAGGAGTGAAAGACATTTAGGAACCAGTGAAAAAGAGGTAGAAACCTAAGTTGAAGAAGTTGCAGATGAGAAGAAGGAAGAACTGGGTGAAGAGGCTAGAGTTGAAAAAGAAGAGAAAGTAACACAAAAGTCTACCCCAGTTATGAGAGAATACAAACCGCATATCCGATATCTAGCCTGGTTACAGAAAGATAAAATGGATGCACAATTCGGTAAGTTTCTTAAACTTTTAAGCAACTACATATTAACATACCAAATATGCCAAGTTCTTAAAGGAGCTCCTTTCTAACAAGAGGAAGTTAGAGGAGGTGTCTATGGTGTAACTGTCCGAGAAGAGCTCAGCCATTATTCAGAGAAGGCTACAAATTAAGCTAAAAGACCCAGGGAGTTTTACTATACCTTGTCTTATTGGTAGTCTGGGGATAGATAATGCATTGGCTAATTTGGGAGCCAGCATTAGTGTGATGCCCTATAAATTGTTTAAGTAATTAGGTCTAGGTGAATCTAAGCCAACACATATGAGCATTCAATTAGCAGATAAGTCTGTAGTATACCCTAAGAGTATAATTGAGGATGTGTTGGTAAAGTTAAATGAATTCATATTTCTTGTTGACTTTATGATCATGGACATGGATGAGGGAGTTAATGTTTCTCTCATCCTAAGTGGACCCTTTCTTACTACAGCTAAAGCCATCATTGATGTTCATGATGGTAAGTTTATTCTTAGGGTAGGAGATGAAGAAGTTTGTTTTCAGATTCCTAATGCCATGAAACACCCATTTACATTTGATGATTTGGATTCTTGTGATGATATTGTTGAGCATGAAATTGTCAATTTTATTTCTTCTATTGTTTCTAAGGATCCTCTTGAGTTATGTCTGGTGCAGGAACAAGAAAAGATAGAAGTATCAGATGCTACTGAGCGGCTAGCTTATCTAGAAGCTAGCAAATCATGTAGAAGCTGGGCATTTGAGTTTATAGAAATGCCCAAAGAAGAAATAGTGAAACCTTCAATTGATGATCCACCAACTTTGGAGCTCAAGCAGCTCCCTTCTCATTTGGAATATGCATTTTTGGTGGAAGATTCAAAGCTTCCACTAATTGTGAATGCGAAGCTGTCAAAAGAGCAGAAAACTAGACTATTAGAAATATTGGCAAGGAGGAAAAGAGCTATTGCATAAAAGATTGCTGATATAAAATGTATTAGCCCTTCATTTTGCACTCATAAGATCCTGATGGAGGAGGAGTTTAAAACAGTGGTGCAACCTCAAAGGCGGCCTAATCTAAATATGAAGGAGGTAGTGAAAAAAAAGGTGATCAAGCTTCTTGATACAGGCATTGTCTACCCCATATCAGATAGCTTATAGGTAAGCCCAGTTTAGGTTGTGCCAAAGAAAGGTGGCATGACGGTGGTAGCAAATGAAGAGAAAAAACTAATCCAACAAGAACAGTAACAGGGTGGAGAGTTTGCATAGACTACAAGAAAATGAATGATGCCACAAAGAATGATCATTTTCCTTTGCCATTCATTGATTAGATGCTAGAGCGACTTTCATGGCATCTGTTTTACTGTTTCCTAGATGGCATGTTTGGCTATTTTCAAATTCCCATAGCCCCTGAAGATAAAGAGAAGACTACATTCACATGCCCATGTGGGACTTCTGCCTATAGGAGGATGCCTTTCGATTTATGCAATGCACCAGCTATATTTTAGAGGTGCATGATTGCCATATTTGATGATTTGGTGGAAGACATCATGAAGGTCTTCATGGATGACTTTTCTATACATAGGGACTCTTTTGATCAGTGTTTGGAGAACCTTGAGAGAGTGCTTGTCAGGTGTGAAGCGACCAATATGGTGCTAAATTGGGAGAAATGCCACTTTATGGTACAATAAGGCATAATTTTAGGCCATAAGATTTCTACAAAGGGTATTGAAGCGGATCTAGCTAAAATTGAAACAACTGAGAAATTGCCACCTCCATCTTCTATTAAGGCAATCAAAAGTTTCCTTGGTCATCCAAGATTGCAAGGCCTTTAACTAAGCTACTTGAGAAGGATGCTGAGTTTGTTTTTAATGAGGAATGTCTAACTTCTTTTACTACTTTGAAGACCAAACTCATCAATGCACCTATTATGGTAGCACCATATTGGAGCTTACCCTTTGAGCTCATGTGTGATGTGAATGACTTCGCAGTCGGAGTGGTATTGGGGCAGAGGAAGGACAAGCATTTTCAACCCATTTACTATGCTAGCAAGACTATGACAGACACTCAAGTCAACTATACTACTACAAAGAAAGAGTTGTTAGCAATTGTATTTGCTTTTGACAAGTTTTGGTCTTACTTGATCTTGTCAAAAGTGATTGTTTACACTGATCATTCAGCTTTGAGGTACTTATTTTCTAAAAATGACGCAAAGCTAAGGTTGATAAAATGGGTCCTGCTTTTATAAGAATTTGATTTGGAGATTCGAGACAAGAGGGGTGCAAAAAATCTTGCAACAGATCACCTTTCATGTCTTAAAAATCCGCACCTGGAAAAACTTTAAGAAGAGGACATCGATGATTATTTTCTGGATAAGTGGTTATACACCATGGTAAGGTAAATTTTTCACATTTTGATATTCCATGGTTTGCTGATATTGCAAACTATCTTACTGCAAGGGAACTCCCAAAGAAACTTTCATTTCAACAAAAGAAAAAGTTCTTTTTTGAACTTAAATATTACTTTTGCGAGGACCCCTTTCTATTTAGAATTTGTGTTGACGGGCTTATTAGAAGATGTATTGAATGGCCGAAAATAGCGAATATTTTAGACCACTGCCATAATGGACCCGCTGGAGGGCATTTGGGACTCAGTAGAATAGCACAAAAAGTACTCGAATCATCTACTGGCCAACATTATTCAAAGATAGCCACAGTTTCGTGTAGAGGTGTGACCACTGCCAAAGGTCAGGTAACATTTCTGCCCAAGATAAGATGCCCCAAAATAGCATTTTAGTATGTGAGATTTTTGATATTTGGGGCAATGATTTCATGGGGCCTTTTCCTACTTCCTTTGGAAATAAATATATACTTGTGGCTATAGATTATGTGTCTAAATGGGCAAAGGCTCAAACCTTGCCCAAAAATGATGCTAAGGTTGTGGTCAAGTTTACAAAGAAATTGTTTTCTAGGTTTGGCACACCAAAGTCAATAATCAATGATAGGGGTACCCATTTCTATAATACACAACTTGAGAAAGTATTCAAAAGATTAGGTGTTACCCATAGTTAGCTACAGCCTATCACCCCCTAAACTAGTGGCCAAGTAGAGAATACAAATAGGGAGCTTAAGTGTATTCTTGAAAAGACTATAGAGCATTCTAGGAAGGATTGGTCTGAAAAATTAAATAATGCTCTACAGGCTTATAGAACTGCATACAAGACTCCTTTAGGGACTACACCTTTTAGGCTAGTATATGGAAAATCTTGCCATTTACCTATTGAAGTCAAGCACAAGGCATACTAGGTTATTAAATAGATTAACCTTGACCTAGCTGTTACAGGTGAAAAGAGAAACTTGCAAGTAAACAAGTTTAATGAGTGGAGGTTGCAAGCTTATGATAATGTTAGGATGTATAAGGAGAGAACCAAGCAATGGCATGATGCTCGCATCAAACAAGGGCAGCAATTTAATGTCGGAGACCAAGTCTTATTGTATAACTCTAGGCTTAGGCTCTTTCCTAGTAAGCTTAAATCTCGGTGGTCTGGTCCTTTTATTGTCAAACAAGTTTTTCCCTATGGCACGGTTGAATTGACTCATCCTAAAAAAGGAGACTTTAACGTTAACGGATAGAGACTGAAGCTCTATCTTGGAAGTAAGGTAGAAGAAGCTAAGGAGATTTTCTGTAGAAGAAGCTAAGGAGATTTTCTATCTCCAGGCTTAGAAAAAAAAATCATTTCTAAATGTCTAACTAAGGTGACGTTAAAAAAGCACTAAGTGGGAGGTAACCCACTGTTTTAATTAAGCTTTATTTTTCTATTTTATCTTTTAAAAAAAAAATTGGGTGACACGGATGGAACCTCAGCCGTGCCTTCACTCATGTGATAAGGATAATTAAAATTTTTTTGGCAGTAGCATCACATGTGTGGAGCCACGACTAAGTCTCCACCCGTGTGATAAGGGGAATTAAATTTTTTCTGGCAATAGCATCACACGGCTGAAACCCCAGCCGTGTGTTGCACCTAGGCATGAGTACCGTGGCCACGAGTGAAATCCCAGCCGTGGGACCACTCATGGGCACAATAATAAATAAATAAAAAAAACATAGCAGTTCACACACTCCAAATTTTCAATTTCCTTTCTTCCCTTTCTTCTTCCTTCATCTCTCCCCATGCTCGAAATCACACAGACCATCCCTTCCAAGCAAATTTTCACACTTAAGGAGGAAATTTTCAAGTAATTTCAAACATAAACACTCTCTCTCTTCGAATTCTTCTTCACATGTTTGGGTTCTATTTCTTCTTTAATTTTTGCTCATATTTCTTGTTTTAAATCAACTTAATCTTATGCTTTTTATAGATTTACATGATTGAGGGTAGAATATTTTGATTTTATGAGTTTGGTTGAGCAAAAATTCATTGAATGTAATTTTTAGTGAGAGAAAGGGATGAATTTGGGCAATGAGTGTTTGGGTTTATTTTTGGATGGTTAATCATAAAATTGTGACTTTCTATTACTTAAATTGTCTGGGTTTGTTTTTGCTTAAATTGTTTGAATTGTGATTTGTTTGAATTTGGGCAACGAGTGTTTGAATTTGGTTTGAGCATAAATTTGTAATTGTTGTTTTTAGGAATCAGATTTTTATGGCATCTTAATGCCAAAATTCTAACCATAATTTTCCCTATTGTTTTTATTGTTTGGGTTGGATTTTATTATTTTGCAACTATTGGTCCTAAAAAGTCCTCGAGAAAAGCTGCCAAATTACTAACCAAGCAGGCTAAAGGGAAAGGTAGTTCTCGCAATCCCCCACCAGCAGCAGCTCCCGCTATTTCCTTCAATCCTAACCATATGTGTGTCCAATTTGTAGACTAAGAGTCTCGTGCTCGCTTTGAGCACTTGGCCAATAAAGATTTGAAGCCTACAAGACAGATCAACTAAGGTTTTATGCAATAGATCAATATAGATAAGGATCTTCGAGGATGGACGTCACAGCCAGGCTGGAAAGGATCTTTTGAGATCACCGAGCCCGCGTATAGAGAATTGACACTAGAGTTTTACTATTCCCTTCAAGTTGATCTGAAGGTAATATCAGTCCGAAAGAAGATGATGAGATTTAGATTGGGAACCAAGCAGTTTGAGATGAGTATCAATGATTTGGCTGTGGCGATGGGTTTATATACAGAGGAGGAGCTGAAGACTGATGTGTATCATGAGTCACCTGTTGGATTTCCATATGATAATGTCCCTAATCAGGTGTGGGAAAAATTTGCTCCAGAAGGTAGAAGATTCGATCCCTCAGTTTCTAAGGCATCCCAGTTTACTTCCTTCAGTCTGCAAGTTTTATATTTTCTTCTAACGAAGACTATTTTCAATAGACGAGACAGTGAAGGGGCTGTGACCAGATAGGAGTTATTTTTCTTGATGTGTATAGCTAAAGACAAGCAGTGCAATGTGGCTTATTCTTTGATGATCAGTCTAGGAAAGGCAAGATCGAAGCCTTGTTTGGAGGTATGTATATCACTAAGCTAGCTAAGAGTTTGGGTGTTTTTTATGGCTTGCCTCTGATGACATGAGACGGCATCCCTAAGCTAATCAGTTATGCCACATTGCTGAGAATTGATAAAATGAAGAGCTTCATGCCAGCTTTTGCCCCTCCACCAGATCCAGTAGCTCCTGAGCCAGCTTCAGCACCAGCCACTAATACCACTGCTCAGCCTTTTGCTGCTGCTGGGCCTTCTTCCTCATCAGTCGTACCTCCTTTCTCCAGCCCCACTCCATTTCGAGATTCGATGTCCTATATAGGAGCTAATGATGTGGACGACAAGAAGCCCATAGATTTTGAAAGACAAATATGCAAGTTGGAGAGGACCATGATAGGTCTACAAGTTCAGCAGAACAAACTCCTCACCAACCAACATTAGCTCATGACCATGTTACAACACTAGCAAGAAACACTTGAGTTCAAGGTGTAGAACAGAGCATGGATTCAGCAGTCCATGCTAGATTATTGGGGAACTCAAAGGTATGTGCCTACTAAGCCTGCACCACAGTAACAATAGAGACAGCCTCGGTTCAAGATGATTCAGATGATGGCGTGGGGAGTGGTGACTCCGATGATGCCATGGACAACTGATCTTTCCATTTCCTCTTTTTCTTTTATTCTTTTATATTTTTACTCTTTGGATTATTGTACTTTAACTATTTAGGATTATTTTTATTTTTATTTTTATTTTTATTTTTATTTTTATTTTTATTTTTATTTTTATTTTTATTTTTATTTTTATTTTTATTTTTATTTTTATTTTTATTTTTATTTTTATTTTTATTTTTATTTTTATTTTTATTTTTATTTTTATTAGCCTAATTTGGGTCTATAGAATAGATAATGACATGGCATGGACTATGGAATAGACTGACAGGGGAATTCAATAACAGGGTAGTTTCTCTATATCTCTCTTCTCCCCCTTATATGTTTTTCTTTATACTCATTTTCAAACACATTAGGGACAATGTGTTCTTTAAGTGTGGGGGAGGGATATTTTTTTTGTTTATTTGTTTATTTATTTATTCTTTCTATCTTGTTTTGTATCAAGCAAGCTGAATTGTAATAATGGTATGAATTGGAGTGATCCCCTTTTTAGCTCATAATTGCTTATTATTCTTCTCTATATATGATAACTTCTCATTGATGTTTGGCTCGGTTGACTTGATCATTTGCTAAGATTAAATATGGTAGTCGTAATTAGGGAATTAAATTAATGAAATCTGCATTCCTAGAGTTTGAAAGCTTAGTTACATTTTTTAGCATATGTTGATTCCTTTGTGACTTGAGTTAAGATTAGTAAGATACACTTAATATCTTAGGTTCCTTGACTATTTTTCTTGATAAAAAAAATAAAAAATAAAAATAAATTGCATACAGAGCTTTGAAAATTTTTCCCTATTCCGCAAATTTTGACTCTTCTAACCTAAGGAGTTGGAAATATGAATAATGCTAGTAGCCATTTGGATTCATGATTTTAGTTGAGTAACCGGGGGTCGGCATCACAAATGTTTACCTTTGCATCAAAAGGCTAGTATGACGATTCAAACAAGTCAGGCTCCTTTATATATATATATATATATATATATATATATATATATATATATATATATATATATATATATATATATATATATATAAAGTGCAATTGAATGTTAAAGTCAACAAAAAATCGAGAGAGTAGTCAGGTGCCTAAGAGAAAATATTTCATTTCTTACTTTTGTTTGGCTTTTGTTTCTTTGGGATTGTATGCTCAATCTTTTAACTCTGGAATTTAGACTTCAGGATTGTGGGTTTTATCTTTGAGTTTGAGGTTCTTTGATTTGTAGATCCTTCAATTTGACTGCTACATTTGAGAATTAGTTTTTGATTATGAATTTCGAGCCTTACTGATTTGAGTATTGTCAATCATTGTGTTTTCTTTTGGCTTTAGAGGGGTTGTCCATTTTTTAAAATATTATTATAATTTAGTTTGCCTGAGGACAAGCAAAAACTCAAGTGTGGGGGAATTTGATAAGTGCTAAAAACACTATATTTTGGCCCTTATTCTTAATATATTTTATGCCTCCAATTGAGTTTAACTTGTTTGTTTTAGTGTTTTCATAGTTTTTTTAGTTAATCTAGTGTCAAATGATGCCATGATCCAAATGTGACCCAGAATAGTGAAGATCCAAGCCAAAATGCTGACTTTTGGAAGAACATGGGTTACCACAGGTTGAGCCACGGCTGGGATTCTAGCTGTGTGATAAGAACAAATTAGCAAATTATCTAGTAGCCTCCCATGGGTGGAGGCATAGTTGAGGTTTCACCCGTGGGAAGTTATACTCTTGGTTCTCCGTTGTCACGGCTAGAATCCCAGCCATGGGTTCAATGGTGAGTTTAAATTTTTGGGAATATAAAAACATATCTGACAGCATTTGTAAGGGGGTTGCCTAAGGATTGGAGAGAGGATAGTAAGGGAAAGAAGATATTGAAGATTGATAATCAAAGAACAAGATTCCTCTACACTTTATTTATAAATTGTTTGGGATTTCTTTCTTTAGTTTCAATGTGTAACATGAACTAATTATTCCCAATTTGGGTATTGATGTTCATTTCTCTTTTTCTCTCTCTTTTTTTTTTTTTTTAGAAAAAAACTCATCCATGTTTATAATAAGAAAAGACAAGTGCACAAATAAATGTGGATGTTTTATTGCAATGGAAAATTTTATTACAAGATAACCAAAAGTGGACTAATATGATCGATGAAAAAAAATACCCGAAAAGGAAAATAAGTTGACAAACCCATACTCAAATTTAGACTTTGAGATTTGGACATAGACATAGACTCAAACTCAAACTTGGATTTCAATCTCAGACAAGTTAGATTAGTTGAACTTGAACTCTTCCATGTTTTGCCACTTGGGATTGAGGTAAGATAGGGTTGAATTGGGTTTTATTTTAGGAGAGATGATGTCACCATTATCAATCAGATCCTGGATTCTATGTCTCAAAGCTCTACATGCATTGATTTGGTGCCCTGCTCCTTGATGATATTCACAATATTCATTGGGGTGGTAGCTCTTTCATAAGGGATTAGGAGGGACTCTTGGTTTCAGTGGTTTTACCATTTTTGCCTCTAGAGTCTTCTTATAAACCACTGGTAATAGAACTCCTAAATCTGTGAAAGCCTTTCGTTGAGATTTCAAGGGTCACCTGCTAGTTATGGCAGCTACCTCTATACTCTCCCACTCGACATCAAAAGGGGAGTATAGGTGTTCATATCCTTCTATTTAATAGAGGCAAGGGGAGTGGACGTATTTCTTTTCTTGCACCTTTTTTCCATTATAGGGGTTTGCTCTGGTGCATCAATGTTAAGTCTAAAGGTCTTTTGATAGTAGAAAAGGTACGGTTTTCATTACTTTGAACAGGATTCAAAGAAGAGGCAAGGTTAGTATCTATGACTGATAGCATGGCTAAGGCTATAATGGCATTGGCATTTGAGATTGAGGATGTAAAATTATGAGTCATGTCCATAGTAGGTACAATATTGATGGGCTTAGCTTGGTTCAGCATTCCTCTCACTTCATCTATGATAAGTTGGAAACTCAGAGCATTAGTGAAAGTATAAATAAGATGGATTATGGTATTATTAAAACTAGATTATTGGCTAGCTAAAGCCTAGTTGAAATTGGCTCATTGAGCGTCTAGGGCGAAGATGAGAATAACTTGAAAGTTCTCTTCTTGCCTCTTGAATAGGTTGGTTAGAGCTTCCATGTTAGTCAAGCTTGTCATTGGTACCTTGCGAACCAAGTCAAAGAATAAAGTAAGTACTTAGGAAAGAAGCAAGAAGATGGGTATGCAAACTTTTGAGAAACAAAGATTCCTTTTGATGTTGTGAGCTAATTGCATTTGGACTTTTGAGGATTTCCTAAGGTTGTATAGGTCAAGGTCCCAAGCTTAAGGTATCAGGTTGAACCAAAGACACTAGACTTAAGGTAGTGTATTGGGCCAAAGGTAATAGGTTTAGGGTATTGTGTTAGGTCAGAGATATTGGGCTTAGGGTAGTGTCTTGATGATTTGAGTGTAGGCTATAGGCATCTATCAATCTGGGGGTAATGGATTGGTTTTGAAGGTAATGGGCCAAAGATGTTGGGCGATGGTGTCTTATGGCTAAGTTGGAAAGGTATGGGTAAAAAGGAGGATAGAGATGTTTTTAGGTTACAATTTAGAATGAAGACATTTTGGGTAAGGTTAAAGTAACAATGTTTAAGATTAGTGGTGTTTGAGGTCAAGACTAAGGAAATGAGGTTTTTGGCTTAGGGCTAGGGTATTGGTGTTTAGGTTGAAGGTTAAGGTAAAAGGGTAAAGTTTAGAGTTAGGATATTGGTGTTTAGGTTAAAGGCTAAGGTAAAGGGGTAAGATTTAAGGTGATGGCTTAAGGTTTGTCGAGGTGAGAGTGTTTAAAGTTTAGAAATGAAGGTGTTGGGATAAAAGTGAGTATATGACCCTTCTTCAGTTCAAGGTATAAGCTAGACTTAAGATGAATGCATGTTTTGTTATACAATATGGATGCATGATATGCATGAGGAAAACATTTCATGAGAATGCAAAAATGCAAGTTTTAATTATGGTACATACAACCTAAGGACAGGATCTAAGTTCATTACATGAAAGGGTAAGGGTAGCTCAATTTGGGTACTCGTCACACTAGAGCAACGATATACCTAACCACATGTGAGTTAAAGAGCCTCGCGTGGATCCAATAGTACGTGCATACTTGTTACACCTTTGAAAAGATCAAAAGATTTGTCATGGGGTGGCTGATTTCACTATAAACGAATAGACCTAACAAGGGTTACCCACTCAATGCTACTCACTATCCATTATTTTCCTAAAACTAGGTTGAATGGCAAAGAGTCTATACAAGTGATGCATGCAAAGTCACAATCATATTAAAAGGCTAAACTCTTTTTAAACCAATTAGTAGTCCACTTATTTTTTTCTTTTATTAAAAGAAAGTTACTCCTCAATGGAGTCGCCAGCTGTGAGGCCTCGCCCGAGCACCGATCCAATCAGCTGAAGGGAATCAAAATGCTCATTTAGGAAAGAACTCACAAGGAAGCCCTCAGGCTTATCATTGATAGATTGGAAAATTATTTCTTAGAGTTACCATCTTAATTTGTTTTTATATAGAAAAATTTAAGGAAAAAACCCATTTGACTTCAATTATTACCCAAAGGAAAAAGATCACTAGCCTCGAAACCAAAGAGGATTTGGGAACTAGGTTTTTTTTTTTTATTAAAATAAGTTTGGCCAAGGAATATAAGAGTGACTTAAAATATATTTCATGAATAATTAAAATACATGAACAATTTATAATCTGCATGATCATTCAATCTATAAAGTTTATACACAATTAAAATTCAAAATAAAAGAGAGTTAATATTACAATGAAATCTAAACTTAGGAGATACTTTCTTTACCCCTTATGGGTTCTAGGGAAGTCACAAATTTCCCAAACTAATGCTACTAATAAAGCAAAGAAACAAATACAAAAGTAAGTGAAGAAGGTGATAGGGGCATAGTTGATTAATTTTAGTTGGATTCGATGCCTGTACCAAGCATGCTTATATATCCCTTTGAATGGGAATCAGAATCCACGTAGTTCTTCCTTCTTACGAAGGGGTTAGTTTAGCCTAACCACTTTATCATATTTTGATTGATTGATTGATTAAAAGAGGGTTAAGTTAATTAATTAATTTAATTGATTACCGAGTTGATTAGCTAGCAACCTACATGAATCAATTTAATTAACTAACTAAAAGAAACAAGGAAATTTAGACAAAAGGAATTTAAAGGAAAAGAAACTTACCTCGAATGGTGGGCGACAACTGACTTCGGATGGTGAGTAACAGCTAGCTTAGGATGGCGGATAGCAGCTAGCCTCGGTAGGCAGTGGATAGCCTCAAACAGCGGGTGGCAGCTAGCCTCAAACTGCAAGCTGCAACTTGCCTTAGGTGGCGGACACGAGCCTTAGGCAAGAGACTTGCCCTAAACAGGCAGGCAAAAAGACTTAAACTAGTTGGGTAGGAATCAAGGAGAAACCCCCCAACTTGCTTTGTGAAGTAAGGAGCAAATGCAAAGTGATGTGCTTGAAGTTATTACTTTTCAAGCTCTATAAGTTAGTCTCTTGAAGAGTGGATAGGCCCTCTATATCTAGGAGGAGGTTTAAAGCATAGAAAATACAAATTTCCAATGTGGGAAGTAGAAACACACTCGGAGTACTGCAAAAGGGTGTATACTGCCACACAAGGCTGTGCAGCAATCGCATAAGGCTATGTGGTACCGCACAGGTTTGTGCAGCAACCATATAGAGTTGTGCGGCAGTTAGCCTTTCTTCCATCCGTTTTGCCTATTTTCACCCGTTCTCGCTTGTTTCTCGTCCATTTTACACAATTCTAGTTGCATTGTACTCGTTACTTAGTCTTACATGATTTAAAAGGGTTCAAATGTTAAAAAGAAATGTTTTGATTTTTCCATTTTGAGAGTTTTCAACCTTTGAATGTTTGTTTACCAAGCCTAAATGCTTCTACAGTTCAAACACATACTGGAATGTGCAAAATTAAGGGTTCAAAAACCTCAACCTCAAGCTCCATAAGACACTAATTTTCTTTATAACCAAGTTTTATCAAGACTTGACTACCTTCACCATGATATCTTTGTCATGCAAGGACACTTCCAACTACCCTAATGCAACTCGTAAACTTGGACTCATTGTGAACAACATGAAGAAGAAGGTCAACAAGAGGAGGAATGTAATGAAGAATAAGAAGAGGAGCAAAAGGATGGAGGAGATGCTTCTTAGATCTTCTTTTAGGATTTCTTCCTTCTTATGTTTTTATCTTTTCGTGCATTCATCTTTATTTTGGCACTTTAGAGTATTTATCTTAATACGAATTAATTTATGTTTAATTTCTTGCCTTTTAATTTTGCCAAAAGAGGAGAAATAACTTAAATATAACATTATCATTAGATATATTTTAATTGACGAAAGGGGAGATATGTATTAATTAACTTGTTATCGTTTGAATTAAATCTTACTTTTTTCTAATATGCACAAAATGAGGGGGAGTAGGCCTCAATTACAATATTATGTAAGTCATTTCATTTTTAAGTTTAATTTTATTGTCAAAATCAAAAAGGGAGATATTGTTGACCTAAGTTATTTTAAAACTTAGTCAACCTCTATTTTGATCTTGCCAATCAAGTTAAAGCCATCTAATATGTGTATTAAGTATTTATTTTGCAGATAAAACGTATTAGAAAGATTGAAAATTCAAAAGATTCAAAATCCTCTTCAAGTCAATAAATTGGCCTATAAATCACAACCACTATGGAAGAATCGCAACCGCGACACTGATAGTCACAACCAAGACCATATTAAAGGCCAAAGCTTCAAAATGGACCTCAAGACTTAGTAGATTTCGCAACCTCAATTATGATTACAACTAACACCGCGATCAGGAAATGATGACTGCTATATATTGTAGTGACTACGACATTCATAAGGAAGACTGGTACTCCAATGGATAGTTAAATGGCCAATGGAAAAGTGCCACATGTCAACTAACCATTGTGATGTCTAAAGATAACAACTGTGACAAGGGAATAGCGACCGCGACCATGCTCCAACAATGCATTTAATACAAGATTCTATGGTTGTTATGGAAGATCTCTTATCCACACTCTTTGTAACGGGAATTTAGAGGGAGAAAACTAAAAATACCTCCTCCAAAGGCCCTCATAATTATCTAATAACCTTTCATTAAGCCAAACTCTTGCAAATTTATTTCTCAAAGCCTTAACTCTTCATTTGTATTCATTTGATTGTTGTAAGAGCATTCATTGCTTAAAAGGTTGAGTGTTAGCCTTCAAACATAAAGAACACTATCATTTTAATTTCAATTGAAATTAATGTGGTGTTTAATAATACCATTAAATACTTAAAATTAAAATTTTTAATATTTAATTATTTTAAATTTGTTTGATAACTACATTTTAAAAGTCTAAATTAAGTAAAAAACACTTAAAATGATAAATTAAAATTTTTAACTTAAAATTTATATGAAATGCAATAAGTGATAAAATTTTTAAATTTTTTATTATTTTAAAAATTAATTTTTAAACATTTTATTCAGCACTTAAAATTCAATATTTAAATTTTCAACAATTAATTTTCAATTTTACCAAACATCACCTGAAACTCACAATTTTATATTTTTTATGATAATTTTAAATCATTCAACCAAAAAGTTTTTTTTTTTTTTTTTTGTCATAATTCAACCAAAAAGTTGATTTTGATAATTATTATTCTCATTATGCAAGTATCCAGCCAATCCGCTAAATACAATCCGTTATTACTCGGGATTAGATATGGTTTTTCTTCAAAAAATATATATATATATAATTAGGGATGACAATGTTTAGGGTATGAGTAGAGCAATATAATACCCTTACCCATACCTAAAAAGATGTATGTCTACCCATATCCATTTGAATAATAAATTTCAAACCTATCCCCATATCCATAGGGTTTCTGGTAACCCGCAGGTAACCTATTTTCCAAATAATTATCAAATTATTTTTAAATATATGTCTAAATTTAGAATATTTGATTTAAAATATAAAATGAATTTGTATAATAAAAAATAGTGATTTAGAATAATTGAATATTTGATATTTAGGATATTTAATTTAATTACTTGATATGAAATTATAAATGCTAAAATTTCAAAGAGTATAGTGTTCTAATGAGTTGTTGAATTTAATGAGATGATATTAAGATGTGTATCTATAAAATTATTTTATGTAAAGAAAAGTAAAGATAAAATTGAGTGAATTAATATTAATAAAAAAAATGAATAATTGTCACAAAGAATATTAATTTCAAATATAATAAACATGAAATATCTAAATAGTATATGCATCTCAAGTATACAAAAGTGACTTTTTACTTTGTCATTTTTACATTCAAAATTATGAGAAGCAAAAAGAAAAACTATAGAACATTGTTAATTTAAAAAAAGCTTGTTTAATTATAGAACCAAAGAGAGAAGAATATCTAGAGAAAAAAAAAGAAAATTCAGAGAAAAAAAAAAAGAAAATCCACAGAGAAAATAGAAGGAGATATAAAGAGTTTGAAAATGAAAAATTTGTAGAGAATTTGAAAAGAAAAGAAATAGAGATCCAGAAAAGAGAGAATTAAGAAAAGAGAATGAGCAAAATGACAAAATGAGAAAACGAGAGAAATTTGGAGTTAGATTTAACACTATATATCTAGGATGCAAAATAACTTTTTTGTTCTTAATAAAATAATAAGGTATAATAAATTATTTAACTAAACTAAAGGATATTCTGATAATCTCAATGAAATTGTTAAATTACTAAAAATCTATTATTAAAACGAAGTAGTTTTAATTATTGTAATATAAATTACTTAAGAACATTTAAATCAATTCGAACATATTTTTATATTTAAGAAAATATAAGAATTATTTTAGATAGTAAAATACTAAAAACTTTATATAAAATGTATAAAATTTTATATAAAATATATAAATCTGATAGCTCAGTTAGGATATGAGTATGGGTATAAGTATGGATAGGGTACTACACTATCCGTATCCTACTCATACCCAATGCTATTTTTTCAAGTATAGATTGTCCAGTCAATTCAGGTATTATTCGCTTTGACCTGATAGAATTCAGGTGGATACCTATGGATAGGGTACAAATTGTCATTCCTATATATAATTGGGCAAAGTTAAAAAAAAATTAAAAATAAAAAATAAAAAAAAATAAAAATTATATATAATTGGGCAAAGTCAAAAAAATTGAACTTTTACCAATGTGGCTCTATTTAATTTTCCGTGGTATAATTGAACACTTTATTTTTTATCTTGCAAATAAAAGAGTTTCTTTCCGTTAATCACATGGCCTAACGAGTACTTGACAGCTTTTTTTTATTAGTTTTTGCTTTGTTCTTTCTCATATTATTAATTTTCTCTTTTATTTTAATTTTGAAATATGAAAAAAAATATCATTTTATACTAATTGTTAAATTTGCAAATTAAAAGGAAAATATTTATTATATACTGTATTTAAAAAACATTTTCAGTAAATATGTTATCAAAAATTTGCTTGAGTATTATGAACCAATTATAATTATATTTAAACTTTTACATTTTAATTACAATGGATCTAACTCCAACTAAATACAATTTAAATATTATCCAAATTCAATTCAAAATTTTCATATTATTCAATTATATATATATATATATATATATATATATATATATATATATATATATATATATATATATATATATATATATATATATATATACTATTGAAAATTCATCTTTTATTTAATATATATAATCTTTTTTTTAATTTTCTTAATAATGTTGTAAAATTAATTTTGATATATAATTATTTATGATAATTTACAAAATAAAATTTTAAAATAATTGAAATTCTAATTTTGAGTTTAAAATAATTCATTTGTATTAATGAATAAGAAAGTATAACTATTTATGGATTGAACTTAAAAATAAAAATACACTCATTATTAATGAAAAATAATAAATACTTTCATAGTATTATTTGTTCAAGTGGTAGGCGTATATATATAAGCATACCACTTAAACAAACAATGCTGTGAAAGTGTTTATTATTTTTCATTAATAATGAGTGTGTTTTTAGTTCTATCTATAAATAGTTATACTTTCTTGTTCATTAGTGTGTGTCTCTCTCTATATATATATATATATAATAAAATTATTTAAAGCAATACAATTTATTAAGAAGGTATTTATATAAATTTTAATAGTGTTAGATTAAAATAATAATTAAAAAATAGAAAAAAGTTTTTTTTTTAATTTTTAGCTTTTGAAAAAATGACTACCAAAAAATTTAAAAAAATAATTAATGAAAAAGACACTCACATAAATTTTCTCAAAATTAAAATAAGATAGAGAAAATTAAAAATATGAAAAAGCAAAAAGTAACAAAAAAAAAATAATAATAATGTCAAGTATTGGTGCGCGTCATGTGAAGAAATTTTATTGGTTAAAGGATTCTAAACTGTCTAACTTAAAAAATAAATTATTTAATTGCACTAAACAAGAAAAAGACAAAAGAAAGGCCTAATAAAGTTATTAATAAAAGGAATTTATACAGAAATACCTAAAAAACAATTTATCTTTATAAATATATTCTTACTATAAAATTTTTACTTTTATACGCTCCAGTTCTTTTTTTTTATATTTACACCCTCTTTTCAAATAAACAAAAAAAAAATTCTATAAAATCTCATAAAAAAAGAGAGAGTTTTGAATATTCAAATCAAAAAAAAGTTTTAGGCAAAATTTTAGATAGTAAATCACTATAAATAATAATTAATTCATGCTAATATCTTTCCTTTCACCCTTATTTTTTTCCTTCTACTTTCTTTGCTTCCTTCCATTTTTTTCTCCTCTATTTTCTTTTCTTCAGCAACTGGTTTCTTTTCCTCCTACACAAAAACAAATAATCAAAAATCAAGACCTCTCCATTCTCTTGATGACAACAAGTTCTGAAGTGCTTCCCTCTCTTTTTCTCTCTGTAAGTTATGTGTATAGAGAGGTTTTGATTATCTTATTTCTTTTATTTTTATGTAAGTATGTCTAATATTTAATTGAATTTATATACTTATCACTTCTATGAGATAAGGACCATCATATCTCATGAAACTTATAGTAATTAATTTATCATCATTATTATCAACTAATTCACGTGGTTTTTTATAAGTGGGCACATGCAGTGTAAAAATAACATGTTTGTGACAAATGGTAAAGAAATACCATATTTGGGTTGTAGGTTTTAATTAATATTTTATTTAATTTAAATTTTATAGATATGTTTCATTAAAATTTTGTGATCTTTTAATTATTATTGCATTAAAAATCTTCAAAAGTGAAGAGATTGTGTGATTTTTTTAGAAACTTGAAAGTTCTAAAATATGAAAATTAAGTTTCATATCTGAAACTTAATTTTCATATTTTAGAAATATTTTTCAGCAAATTCAGGAAACAGTATATTTAAAATATATCATAGGTATATCATAAGTATATATTTTACTAAATTTGATTCACTTGTATTTATTTGATATATATTTTCAAATATTTTTGGATATTGAGTATTACAAAAATATAAATATATAATAAGAATACATAAACTATATATTAGATTAAAAAAATTATATTTTTAAAAAAATAACAAATGATTTTCACAAAAAAAAAAATATATCTTAAGTATATAACGAGTATATTTAGGTATATCAAGTATATAATGAGTATATTTTAGATATATTTTAAGTATATAAATGCTTACATATTACTTAGACACTTAACACACTCAACTTTTTTTTTTTGAAAAAATATCATCAACACTCTTTTTTTTTTTTTTTTAAATGTGATTCATCATCAAGCATGGATGATAATATTAATTAGAATATATGAATATTTTTAAAGAATTTAAGAGTTAAATTAAATTTTTAAGAGACTAAAAAAATTAACAAATAATTTTCAGTTTTCATAGTAAATAGTATATTTTAAGTTTATTTTAAATATATCACGAGTATATGTTAATTATATTTTAGATATATCATAAATATATATCAGAAATAAAATTTTTTCATCTTCTTTAAAGACTTAACACCCTCAATCTTATTCTTTATTTAGTATAAGAAACTCTAGTTTGGAGCAAAAATTTTCTACACAAAATTTATAATTATTTAGTATATTAGTATATTAAATATTGTTTTAAATTAAAAAATAATTTCTTATTTTATCATGCAAATATGTGATTATTATATTATTAATTAATAGCATAAATATAAAAAGTTTTGAATTATTAAACTAATTAATAATAGCATTCCACGAATGAGATATATGGAAAAAGAAAAAATAGAAAGAAAGAACCAAGTAAATAGGTAAAAGAAACAAAAACATAGTATAAATAGGAAAAAACGTACACATATTAAAATTGAAATAAAAAAATTATAAAAAAAAAATAAAAAGTCAAAATTAGAGATTAAAAAATAAAAAAAATAAAAAAAAACGTACATAACGTAATTTTCTCTTAATAAAATTACTTTTGCCTAAATTGGTCCTTAAATAGACTTCATTATTCAGGTTAGGCCCAACCTGCTAAAATTTCAAGGCCCAGTAGAGTCCAATTTATGAAATTATTAGGTTAATGCTCATGAAGGTCAAGCCCAAGTAAGTTTGATTGATCTTTTCAATATATATTTATATATTAATAAAATATATAATTGAGGAAATATTAAGGAAAATGTATTTTAATTCCTCCATTACGGGTTTTTTAATAGATCATTTTTTTATTTATTTAATCGACAAAGTAAATCTAATACAGTAAATAAGAATTAGCTTGTAATACTTCTTTTGCATTATATATAATAGAGGAAAACAATAGCTTCTTTGATTTCTCTGTAAAGAGAAGCAAAAATTTCTTTTTTGATATTTCTTACTATTAGATAATATCCATAATGAACTTCCATAGAAATTTCTCTTGAAGCAATAGTCCATTGATCTAGTTGCCATATGGTCACAAAGAACCATCTAAATTGATTTTTTTTTATGTGGATAAATGGAAATGGAAAATGTAATACAGAAAAATACGATAGAAAGATACGCTAATTTCTAAAAATATAGGATATAAAACATTATATGAAAAATATATATTTTATACATAAAAAGGATAAATATGTCATTATCAATTATACTATTTCATTAACTTTAATAATCTTTTAATAAAATTGTGAAAATACCATAATATAATTAAATAATTAAAATAACTAAATATAATATTTTTCTAAAATCTTTCTAAATAATCATTCATAATAAGTTAATACATTAAAAAAAAATATACATGTAACTAATTTTCTGCTTCATTATTTTTATCACTAGAAATATCATCATTAAAAATTATATCTTCTAATTAAGTTCTACTATTATTTTTATTTTTTTCTTTTAGTTTACTATTATTCTTATTTTTCTATCAAGATTATTTAGTTTTTAATTAAATTTTTTAGAAGTATCTAACAAGTTTTCTCTAAATTTCTTAGAAGTTTCCCAAATTCAAAAAAATAATAATAATAATGAAAATTTATTTTTAAGTTCACGAAACGATTTCTATAAGTTTCCTAGAGTTTTAGTATCGAAATGTATTCGAAACATTTTAATGTATTCGATACAAAAATGTTGAGCTTATAAAAGTTTCAGTACAACCTTGGATAAGCATCAATTACATCATAGGAATTTAAATTAAAAAAAAATTAAAAAAAAGAAGGTGTTATTTGGATTATCCAAAAAAAAAAAGTCAAGATTCTCAACTTAAAAACTTTTTTTTTTTTAAATAATAATAATAATACATTTGCATAGAGGTAGCATTCTTCATAGGTGTAGTTAACTCCTAGCACCAAGCAAATTTCAAACAATTAAATTCTGTCGACCGCGTTATTTAATTTGTGTACTGTGAATATGAAATATCATAGCTTAGGATATTTTCAGCCCTTGTCCTTATGGTCAATTTTTCTTCCATTAAAAAAAATTATTTAAGATGCAGTAATATCATAGAATGGTTATGTTTCAATTTAATTTTCACTAGATAATTTCTGCTGAAATTATAAGATTTGTACAAAACCAAAAAATAAAAATCATAATTTCACTTCAAAATAATATTATAATTGCACTAACAAATAGTCTAATGATAACATACCCCTAAATTCTAATAATAAATTTAGATGTCATTTGGTATACTTATTAGAAAATATTCTTTTGGAAAAGAAAATTTTTTAGAAAGTTATTTCTTGTAAAGAAAATTTTACGAAAAATAATTATGTGTTTGATTGTATATAACTTCCTAAAAAATATTTTTTTTTATTTGACTAAATAATAAAAAAGACAGTAATAACTTATTTTATTTATTTAATTTAATTTAATAAATAATAAATATATTAATTTATATCTATTTTAACTAAAGAAATCTAACTTCCTTACCTCCGTCTAAGAAAGTGTAATTTATCTAAATTTAGGACAATTGGTATATTATAAACCTGTGTCCATGATGTATCATAAACGGGATCCATAATAAATGTGCCAAATATTTATAAAAAGATAAAAACATGGGATTTTTCAATATTATAGAAACACGGGATTTTTTCAATATTCCATTCTCATCTTTTTTGCTTTTTTTTTTTTTTTTTGTTTTTCACCATTTTTTCTTTTTTTCTTAATTTAAAATGCTAATTGTTTTTTTATTTTTTATTTATTTCAATACTTAAAATTGAATTATTATAATTAAATTATTTTTGTTTCTCCCATCTAATAATTATTATAATTCTAATAAATATAAATATTAAAATTATAATTTATAATTAAATATATAAATTGAGTTATTATATACTTTTTTAAAATTAACAGGAATATTGTTGCTCAAAATGCAACTAGATTGATATTGAATTACATGTATATTACTTTTGAATTGTCAGTTAATGATAAAATATATATTCAATTACAATATTAATGATAAAAAAAATATTCTTATAACAATTAGCTTATATATATTAGTTTTATATTATAGATATATTATAATTTAACTGCATGTATATGACTCTCCAACTACATATATATTATTACCTAAAATACATGTATATTGGTATTGAATTGGATGTATATTATTTTTGAACTGTTAGTTAATAATGAAATATATCTCCAATTATAATATTAATGATAAAAATATTTTAATATCAATTAGTCTATGCATATTAGTTTTGTATTAGAAATACATTGTAATTTAGTTGCATGTATATGACTCTCTAACTATAAATACATTATTACTTAAATGCATGTACTTTAGTATTGAACTGCATGTACACTAGTCATAAACTCTATATATAATGTTGGATAGAATTCAGATACAATAATTTTTAATTGCAGGTACATTAGTCCTCTTTTTCAACAATAATGCATATAAATTCAAAAACAAATATACATAATGTTTAATATCAATGTTGGTTATGTATTATATATACATTAGTATAGAACTGCATGTATATTAGTATAAAACTGTATGTAAATTAGTCATAAACCCTAGGTACAATATTAAATTATTAGTTAGAATTCAGATACAGTAGTTTTTAATTGCATATATATTAGTTCTATTTTTCAACACTAATGCATATAGATTCAAAAACAAATACACAAAATATTCAATATCAATGTTGGTTATGTATTACATGTACATTAGTATTAAACTATATATACATTACTTTTAAACTGTCAGTTAACGATAAAATATATTTTCAATTATAATATTAATAATAAAAATTATAATAATTATTAGATGGGAGAAACAAAAATAATTAGCATATTTTTAATTTCAAGTATTGAAACAAATAAAAAAAATAATTAACACTTAATTTAAAAAATTTTGTGGTCCATTTATATTCCAAGTATTAAAAAAATAAAAAAAATAATTAGCACTTAATTTAAAAAATTTTGTGGTCCATTTATAATTTTTTAGAATGTTAAATATCTTCAAAATTAAATAATAAAAAATGAAAAAACAAACAAAAAAAAAGGCGCAAAACATGGTAACAAAATAAGAAAAAATCGCGCGCCTTTATTTCTGCTTAATCTCCTGCATGTGTACAATAGACTTGGTCCATGTTGCAACATGAACACTAATTCAGGAAGTAAACATCTTAATTTCGGAGAATTTTTTTCAATAATAATTATCAAACAAACTAAAATTTTTTACTTTTTAGAAAGTTTTACTTCCTTAGTTTATTTACTCCATATCAAATAATACCTAAACTTGCCCCTTGATTCATTCTTACAAGGGAAGAAATTTAAAAAAAAAAAATCACATTTGAGACGCTCATTAATATAAGGTAAACTTAAAATATTTGAGTAATGAGTTGATGAGAGTAACCCTATAAATGTAGAAACATGTTTGAAATTTATTACCAAATAAGTATAGATATGGGTATATTCGAAATTTATTATTCAATTTTTTAGTATTTTTTATTTTAATTTTTTAATATATGATCACTTTGAATATAGTATGTATTGATTATACATTTATATTTAAATTTACACATTTTTAAATAATTTGTTAATTAATTGAGTAATGGGTTATCCAAAAGTTACCCAAAATCCTATAAAAATAGAAATATGTTCGAAATTTATTATTAAATAGGTATGAATATGGATATTAGTAGACGTACACTTCCTTGAATATGAGTAAGGATATTATACTATCTTAACCATTGCCATCTCTAGTCCCTTTTAAAAAATTTATGAGTTTGTTGTACAAATAAATATAATACCAATAGAAACTACATTAAACTTTAGCTTGTTATATTTATATAGTAATTACTAAAAATACCTCTAATTTGAATAAATATGCAAATCAACTTAAATTAGATGAACATAGCCAAGTGGCGGAAGTGCATTTTAATATATTAGTGATTGATGAAAAATAAATACAAAATAATATTTATCTAAGAGTTCATAAATTCTGTTTTCAGTTTAATTTTTTGCCATCCCTGCCATATTTTTTTCAGTTCCACTCCTCAGCATAGCTAATATTGCCTGAAATTAATTTTACGTTACAAGTCATTTATGTAAATTACAAGTTGAAATTTTATTTTATTTTTTCAGAAAGAGGAAAGAATTTCATTAATACCGAAATGGGTAGATCTAAAAGCAAAAGATCAAAGACTAAATAATAAAACAATTAGCCCTACTTTTGAAAGAGACAAGTAAGAGTTTGCTTAAAACCTAATTAATTGATCTTGAGATACATATCATAATTCCTAGTTCTTAGTCCTTAGTCCATACCCATGTTAGGGAATATGTATGGGTTGATAGTAACCATTAGTGCTTCCCTCGTGGGACAAAGAGGAATCTGAAAGTGCCATTAGATACCCAACAAAACAAGACTAGAGGGGGATATCACCAAACATTTGTAATGATAAAAGAAAGAGAAAAAAAAAATTGAAAGTTATCGTATGTATACAATCCATTAAAGAAAAAAAGCATAGCTAGAGTCAATGGTTAAGACCAAAGTTGAGGTATGTAAAACTGCAAGTTCAAGTTGGTTAGATTTAAGTGATATTTAGTAAAATTAAAAATTAATACTAAAATTTTAAATATTAAATAAAATAATTGATATTCAGATCATTTATTGCATTTATCAAAAATTTTAAATCAAATATTTTGATTTATTATTTGAAGTATTTTTTAATTTAATTAAAAATTTTAAAATTAATGTTATAAAAAAAATAAAAACGCTTAAAATTTCTAAATTTTAATTAAGTGTTAAATGATATTAACATACACCATTTTAATTTGTAATTTGCATTCCTTTTTAAGTTGGATTTGAATTTGAATTATTATGCTGAATATAACTTGTCCTCAATCCTGAAATGTATATAATTATTTTTATAAAAACAAAAGAGGGAAGAGACCTTTGATTAACACAAAAGATAAAGAGATAAGGAAATTGTTTGATAGTCATGTCCAAATTTACAAGAACAAAATGTCCCATCTTCTCTTTCTTTTCTTTTCTTTTTTTTAACTGTGCAACTTCTTGGAAGTACCCTTTCTTTTTTTTACCCAATTTTGTCCCTTCCCATAAAATAAAAATAAACCAAAAACCAAAAGACCCTTCAACCAAAATGTTCCACAGCCTATTAGGGGGTGTTGCAAAAAAACACACTTTCCTCTTACCTAGACACTTCTTGCAAGAACTATTACAAAAACATGATACCAAAAAAGAAAGAAAGAAGGAAAATTTCTCTCTCCCCTAAAAGGGATAAACTATTCTTGAGGTTTAAAAAATTAAAAGAAATGAAAGAAAGAGGGTTTGGGTAAAATTAAAAGCTAACAGTCACATATACACTACTCAAAATGGAGCCGTTGACGTTCGGTGGAGTGAATGCTTTTTGGGAAGTTGAGCGGCTGCAGCTAAATATAACTGCCCAAAAAAAAAAAAAAAAAATTATACAGACACATAACATCAATAAACAATAAAACATATATATTTAAAAAATAAAATAAAATAATCCTTATACTATATATAAACATTAACTAATTAGCTTCAAAATGGGTATTTTGTTATTGCAAAATCTAGTAATTTTATTTTCCTAAATTAGAACCCTGAAAATCATAAAAGGAAAAAAATAATAATAATAATGGTAGGTCCATTTTAATTAGTTTTGTATTCTTTTTCCTTTTTTATTATTGTCTAATATATCTATTACCTGCTGCTTGACCTAACTTTATTAATTACCTCTTCTTGTTGTCTTTTGAGTCTTTCATTTTCTTCCGTTAGCTGGGCTACTTCCAGCTCTAACTGATTAGTATAAGCCTGTAAAGATCAAGAAAATATAAAAATCACCAACCCCATTCATATAATATAGCTTCAAGAAAAAGAAATAATTATAAGCATCTCCCAACTTCTTAATCATAAGACAACTCCAATAACATTATATTGATAATGATTTTTTTTTTTTTTTTTTTTAAAAACCTTAGATGTTACATACATCAAAGAATTATAAAGCTGGAGATAATGACCAAGCCTAACTAACAACTACATCAAACATTACAAATATATCTCAAACCCAACATGGAAAGAAGTCGAGATCTCCAGGTCTCAATTTTGTTTTTACCATTAGGCCAAAGTCTCGTAACAATGGAAATGGTATTTGCAGTCGTCTGATGTAACTAATAAACCTAATTGTTAAAAAAAATTTAAGGAAAAAAAAAAGAGGGAGAAAGAGAAAGAGAAAGAGAAAGAGAATTTCCTGTTTTCTTTCTCTTGATCGAGCAGCAGACTCTCTATTCTTGATCATACGCTTATGACGGCGATCAGAAGAACAAGAATCAGATTCCTGAACCCTTTTTTTCCCAAAAGATGGTAACCCAGAAGATGAATCGAAACCCTCAAAGGGACTATTATTAGCATTATTAAAACAAGAAACTCGAAGATGATTCTGATTATGATGATGAGTACCCAAATGTGAGCTAGTAATAGGTCTAATAATAAGTGGATCAGAGTTTTCAAGAAAATCAAACCCAACTGGACCAGAGTTCAAACTCAAAACAGTAGCCGGCGGTGGTGGTGGTAGAAGCGGTGGCACTACTGTAGAAACATAAAGAACACTATTATTAGTTCTAGTAGTGGTAGAAGAAGTAGCACTAGTATTATTATTAGTAGAAAGTAATCTTGTCGGTGGATCTTTAGAAAAAGGTCTAGCAAAGAAATCTTGAAGAATAAAATTAGGGTTATGATCAGAAGAAGGATGGTCATGAAGAGAAGCAAGATTTATATCCTTCCATACTTCTTCCATGGTTTTAGGCTTTTGGGCATTATTATAAAATGGAGAAGGAGAAGAAGAAGAAGTTGAAGTAGAATTTGAAGATGAAGAGTTGAGATTATTATTATTATGAGTAGTATTTTCTTCACTGCTACCAGTTGGTGACAACATTTGGAGAACAAAGTAAACAAATAGAAACAGAGTTGAAGAAGAGGAAGAAAAACAAGGAAGAGAAATGTCCTTCATTTGTTTGGACTGTCCTTTAACTCTTTTTTATAATTATTATTATTAATAATTAAGGTTTTATTTTTATTTATTATTATTATTTATTTTATTTTATTTTTTGTGTGTTTAGGTGTGTTTTGAGCGTGACACTTGAGTCTTGACTATTATCTGTAGTATACGTGAGACAGAGAGAGTGGGGCATTGGGTTGTGATGGGAGGGAGGAGAGGCTAGGGTTTGTTTTAGGGTGCAAGCATAATTTATGAAAATTGTACATTGGGAGTGGGGTTGGATACAGTAATAGAAACAGTATTGGACTATCCCTTTCAAAATATTAGGGTTGAAAAATGAAAGAATAATACTAATATGCAAATAAATCCAAAAAATTGACCTTAAGCACTTATAGGATTTGACTTTATTCTAATCTTATATTCAGTTTTAATCATCTTTTGGCAAAGATACATAGAGAATTTTGACCTAATAACAGTGCAGTTATATTTAATTTTTTTTTAAATAATAGTGAAATTAATATTCATTTTAAGTAGATAAACAGTTTTACTGAGAATTTTTTTTTTTTTGTGTCGAGACATTGATAATATTAGCAAAAACGTAAATAATTATCTTCTAAAGATAATAACTTCGATTCTCATATTTGATTCTTGTTTATATTGAATTCTAATGTTTTGATTTGTCAATTTGATATTTTACACATCTAACATATATATATATATATATATATATATATATATATATATATATATATATATATATATATATATATATATATATATATATATATATATAATTTAATTATTATAATTTTATAATTTAATTATTATTTTTAATTAGTTTTATTATTATTATTATTATTTTAATTATTTTAATTATTATTTATTTTATTTCTATTTCTTTTTCTATTCTATTTTATTTTTATAAATTCTATTCTAAATTAGAAAAGGTTATTTGATATTTGTACTATATATAATATTTTTTGACCGAAAAAATATATATTGTCTTTTAATCAGTCTATAATAAACATTTCATATGACAAAAAACAAAAAAAAAAAAAAAATCTTTCGTATGCCCTTTTAAAATGTAAATATGAATACAAACTCTAGTGTTGGAATTGGGTTTTTGCATCTATGATAGGTTGATCCAATCCGGTTAGAGACCCAAATTTATTCTTTGGTAGAATTTAAATTTAAATAATTAAGATAAATATTCAAATAACTTAAGTAATTATTTGATATTTAAATAAAAGATAATTTAAATGATTATCTAAGAGATAATTAAAAAATAATTGTGGGGATTATCTTTTTAACTTTAGAAATAGAGATATGTTCTCTGCAAAAAATACTCACTCTCTCCATCTCTCTATCTCTCCACAACCAAAACCTCTCTGTGAGTTGAAAGTGACAAAAAAACAAAAAGATAAAAATACAATGCGTTAAAAATAATTTCTTTACAATATGAGGTTTTTGTACCGTAAACCTGTATTAGTTTCCAATCATTGTCGTTTCAATCTAACTGTTTACAACAATCAAAATTTGTGTTATATTCGTGAACGAGGTAGAGATGGCAATGGGCTGGGGAATCCCCATTCTCTAAGGAGATTTGCCCCAAATGAAGAAGGAATTTCTCGATTTTTACTCTCATGAGGATGGAGATGGGGGATATTTTTTCCCCTTTAGTAGGGATAGGACGGGGATAAGGAGTGTATTCTCCACCCCACAGGGATCCCCATTTTCATTCTGCAAGGACCATATATTATGTTTACACAATTATTTTAATATTAAAATATATATTACTTGATTACCTTTATACATATATATTAGAGTTTCTAATTTTGTTACTCATTATTTATAATTCTTTTACATTATGATAATTTTGAAGAATTTTAGATTGGATTGATTCATCTTTTCATACTTTATATGTCTGAATTATTAATATTTTTTATATTAATTTATTCTTATTTTTCAGCTATTATTTATGAATTTTATAAATATAAAAAATATATAAGTATACTATATATATATATATATATATATATATATATATATATATATATATATATATATATATATATATATATATATATATATATATATATATATATATATATATATATATATATATATATATATATTACTTATTAATATATATAGTGTATATGCTAATAAGTTTTAATTTGAATATATTGGAATCAGTTTAAGCATAATTAAAATCTAATTTTAAATTTCTATACATTATATTTCACTATCTAAAAATATATAAAATTAAAAGGAGATAAAATAAAATAAAATTTTCAAGTGGGGAACAGGGATCCCCATGGGGATGGAGATCTCCGTAGGGATGGGGACAGGGACTAAATAGTCCCTGCATGTGTGACGAGGATGAGGATGAGGATTCCTTGCTGAGATGGGGATGGGGATGGGGATGGGGATGAGAGATAGTACCCTGCCCCCACCCTACCCCATTGCCATTCCTAGAACGAGGCATATTGTGTTCGTGCCACTGTTCGTAATTTACTGTGGAGTTTCCTAAAGCATAATCATTGTTATTGTTGATTTTTGATATAAAGGAGATAACCCTTAAAATCAGTTTAATCATATAGTAGTGATTGAAGTATGGTTATGTGATCCTTGAAATTGAATTAATTATGAAAATTTGGTTTGAAAAATATTCGTTATTTTTTTATCAGTGGTATCAAAGCCTTAATTGCTTGTTTCCTACGTATATGATGTGTTATATATGTGTATTAAAAATCAAAAGCAAATATTATATGTGTTTTTGACATAAATTTAAACTCTTTTGAACATGATTGTTTGACTATTTTTCATGCTTTATAACTCTTTGTACACTTAACAAAATTGAAGGATTTTGGTATTATTAAAATTCATTTTGAGAGCTTTAAATCAATATAAAGAACATAAATTTTCATTAAGAATTGAAAGAGTTATGAGGTTTCAAATTTGAGGCTTTGAAAATTGATTTCTAGAAAATTTGAAGAAGATGAAATCTATTTTTATTTTTTTTTCCAGTCTCAGTCCCTTTGTTTGTTTGTCAAACATGAAAATCTGATTGTTAAAAGTGGAAAATAATTACACCAATGAACTTAGGATATCAAAAATAGGGGGTAGGAAGAATTTCTTAAGCTTCTAGAACCTCCATGACGGTGCGTGCACCACACGCGCCTACGTTGGCATGAAGAGTCCTAAAAGATTTTTCTGCCACTGTTGGCCATCTGTTGGTCAGACCACTAAGTCCTGTAACATGCCACAACATGGTTGATCCACAAGTTGATGACCTGTCACCCATGTCCTAGTCCTGTTACCATGTTTCTCTCATGGATTAGTCCATGTGTCGTCTACATGGCACTTTTATTGGCTAACTGTATAATAGCTTGAAACGCAAATCTCAGTCTCACTTACGGCACATGAGGGTACGTGCGGTGTCTCTGAGTGTCCATTTTAGACCATTCAACCATTACTGAATTTGTTTTTTAATTTCCTATTTTCTGAGATATTTTAGATATTTTTTGGGTGACTGAAAATATTTATTTTGATTTTTCTCCTCCTTAAAATAACTAAAATTTTGAAACAAATATTTTTGGGTTGAGAAAGAAAAATTTTTTCATAAAATTATTACTCTGTGTAATAGTCTTTTTGGTACTATGTCTATGATTTTTGATAATCTTCTTGTGTTTTTGGTGAATTAATTTCTCAAAATTGAATAAGAGAAATTAAGAAAATTGGAGTTATCATTTATTAAATTAATTATAGCCTTGACGTACTAGATTTGTTAAATATATATGATAGTATGTTTCTGTAATATGTCATTTATTTGAATTCTTGAATTAATTTGATTAGTTTAAATTTTAAATTTAAATATATGTTATTTAAATTAATTAACTATATTATGAGGATAAATTTGTGACTGCAATTTATTTTTGTAATTTTTTATTCTCAAAATTTAGACTCATGTATTCATTTTGGTTGCAATTTACTGTTTAAATTGAGTGGGAGGATTATAAATATCATTTGTTGATAAAATTATTTGAAATTTTAGTAATTTCATACTTTTGGGACTATAATTTTTGCAATATTATATGCTAATTGAAATTGTATGAGAAGATGATTGGGCATCTAATGAACTTTTGCTTTAAGTACAATTGAAATTTATCACATTAATGTTGCAATAATTTATTATTTTTTCATATAATGTGCCATAAATTATTTACAAGCATATTTAATATCTCTGTGTAGTTGAAAATGTCGACTGTTGCTAAAAACATCATAGCTGAATTATATAAGGGTGAGAAGTTGAACAGCGATAATTATGAAATATGGCAATGCAAAGTTCAATATATCCTTGAGGAACAGGAAGTCATTGAGACATTGAACCATGTAACGGATGAGCTTGAAGTTAGAATTACTACTCAATATAAGAGAGATGCTGAAACCTATGCAGCTTGGAAGCGAAAGAACTCTCTTACTCGCACAATGTTGCTGAGCTTTATGTAAGATGACTTGTTGATTGAGTATGAGACATGCAAAATTGCTCATGAGATGTGGAATGCTTTGAAAACTAAACATGGTGAGCTTTCTGTGACTAGGCTACATGAATTGATCATTAAGTTTGGAAGCTACAAGATATGCCTAAACCACACTATGAAGCAGCACCTTAGAGAGATGAGGAAAATGATAAGCGAACTTAACTCAATAGGTCATATCTTGACTAATGAGCAGTAGATTGAGGCAGTCATTAGGTCACTCCCTAAGATCTAGGATCATATGATTATGAATATGATTCACAACAAAAGTGTCAAGTCACTTGATGATATTGTTTGTCATATTGAGCTTCAAGCTAAGCATTTGGAAGCGAACAAATCTCATGGGAAGACCTTAGTGGCTGAAAGTTCTCAAAAGCCTCAAAAGTTCAAGATAAAGAAGACGTTCTTCAAAATGAAAGCAAGACCTAATGAGGCAACTAAAGGCAAGGCTAAGGCACCTAAGAAAAATAGGCATGCCAAAAGATACAAGAGTAAGCTTAAGTGCTTTAATTGTGGCAAGAAAGGGCACTTTGCTAATGAGTGCAATAAGCCAGCTAAAGTATGCTATTTAAACACAAATGCATATGTTTATATTTCAAGCTGTGTGTTCCTAACTAAATCTCATCCTTTGTGAATTGTAGACTTAGGCGCCATAGACGACATAGTTGTGAGTTGAGATGCATACTTGGAGTTTCATTGGATAAGTTTTGGTACGAGATGGATTTATGTGGGAAATGACACTAGAGTTGAAGTTAAAAGCATTAGGACCTGCAAATTTGATTTGCATGATAAACATACCTTGATCCTACATGATGTGCTTTATGCTGTAGGAACCCGACGAAATCTAGTCTCTGTTTTAACTCTTTTAAACTATGGCTTTAGTTTCTTTTAAACTATGGCTTCAGTTTCTTCTTTGATGATAATAAATTGTAATTGTCTAAGGGAACAATTGTGTATGGTTTTGGTTACATTTCTAGTGGTTTCATGGTTTTGGATTTGAAATAATTGTGTTTCCTTTAATAATGCAAGTTATTATTCGTTAACTTCTTTTAAAAACACATGTGATGATGTTCACTTATGGCATGCTAGACTAGGGCATATTGGACAAGAAAGAATGAATAGACTAAGAAAATTTAATTTATTATGTTAATTCAATAAAGTAAATATGCCTGTTTGTGAGTTTTGTTTAGCTAGAAAAGCAACTAAATCTAAAATTCCATTGGAAATTATTCATTCCGACATCTATGGTCGAATGAATATAAAGGCAAGACATGGGGCCTCATATTTCATCACATTCACAGATGCCTATGCTCAATTTGGTTATGTTTATCTGATTTCACATAAATCATAAGCATTAGAATGCTTCAAGAAACATATGAAACCTTGTTGAAACTCAGTTAGACAAAAAGATTAAAATATTAAGAATTGATAGAAGTAGAGAATATTTGTCTAATAAGTTCAAACAATTATGTGATGAAAAAGGCATTGAGAGGCAACTGACCATTATAGGAACTCCACAACAAAATGGTGTTGCTGAAAGGAGAAATATAACATTACTAGAAATGCTAAGATCAATGATGGCACAAGCAAATTTACCAATTTCGTATTAGGGAGATGCATTGCTTACTATCTTAATAGAGTGGCCTCCAAATCAGTTACTTCTACTCCATATGAGTTATAGAATAATAGAAAGCCAAATTTGAGTAATCTGCGACCAAGGAATTAGCTACTTATTTCCTTAACATTTCTTACAAATATGTCAAATTAGGCCCAAAAGGCAAGAAATGTATCTTTATTAGATACTGTGAACATTGCAAAGAGCATGTGTTCATTGGTGAGAATGATGATGGGACAGTAATTGAAATTGAATCATGTGATGTTGCTTTCTTGGAGAATGACTATCTTAATCTTGGTGATGTTGATAAGAATTTACATCTTTATGAGTTAGTGGACTTTGATATAAGTGAACCATCACTGACACCTGAAGCCAGTGGGAGGACACTTATACCTTTGAAAGATGTAAATAAAGAGCTAGAATTGAGAAGAAGTTCTAGACCAACCATTCTCCATTGTTGTTTTGAGATTGAAGGAAAAAATTTTCTAGACACTATGGGTAATTTAGTAGAGCCCAAAATAGTGGCTCAGGCTCTGTCTTCTCTAGCAAATGATGAATGGAGAAAAGTAATGAAAGAAGAAATATAGTTAATGAAGAAAATTCAAGTTTATTGCTTGGTTAATTTACCTCATAATAGGAAAGCCATTGGGATCAAATGGATTCTCAAAATCAAACAAAATACTAATGGCTCTATAGAGAGGTATAAGGCTTATTTGTTAGCAAACGACTACACACAACAAAAAGGTATAGATTATGAGGAAACCTTCTCTTTGGTAGTAAGGTTTACTTCTATTCACCTCATTCTAGCTATAGCACCCTATATGGATCTAGAGTTGCGTCAAATGGATGTCAAAACAACTTTTTTAAATGAAAAGCTAAATGAGGAAATCTATATAGAGCAACATGAGGGCTTTATGGTCCAAGGTCAAGAAAATAAGGTTTGTAAGTTGATACGTTGAATTTATGGACTTAAACAGTCATCTAGACAGTGGTACTTAAGATTTCATCGTGAAATCACTTCATATGATTTTGAGATGATCAATGAAGACCATTGTGTTTATATTAAAATCGATAAAGACAAATTTATGATTTTATCATTATAAGTGGATGACATACTTATAGTTGGAAATGACTTGGAGTTCATGAAAATCATTAAGGAATGATTATCATCTACTTTTGAGATGAAAGATATGGGAGAAGCATCCAACATACTTGGTGTTAGGATCAAAAGGGATTGTTCAAGTAGATCATTAGCACTTTCACAAGAGTCATATATTAAGAAAACACTTAAATGATTTAATATGAAAATTGAAATCCCATAGATACTCCATTTGCAAAAGGTGAAAATCTAAGCAAAGACCAAAGGCCTAAGACTCCAAAAGAAAAGAAGACAATGGTGAATGTTCCTTATGCCAATGTGTTGGTAGTATGATGTATGCAATGTTGTGTACTCAACCTAATATTTACTATGTTGTTGGTATGGTAAGTTGATACCAAGCAAATCCTAGCATTATGCATTAGAAGCAAGCAAGAGGACTTTGAGATATCTAAAAGGCATGATGGACTATTCTTTTTGTTACCAAGGCAATGATTTGCGATTAGTTAGATATTCAGATGTCAATTAGGCTGGTGATATGGATGAACACAAATCAACGTCAGGGCATGCATTCTTACTTAACAATGGTGCAATATCATAGAGTAGCAAGAAACAAAAATCCATAGCTTTATCCATAATGGAGGCTGAATTTATGGCATGTTCAGCCACAGTGTAAGAAGCAATTTGGCTAAAAATATTTTTGCACAGCTTGAGGATAGTTAAAGGTAGCATTGAATCTACAACTATTTATTATGATAATCAAGTTGCCATTGCTTATGTCAGAGATCCAAAGTATCATGGAAGGACTAAGCATATAAATATCAAGAACAATTCCCTTAAAGATATTATAGCAAAGAAAGAAGTCCTATTGAAATATCTGTCTACACATGAGATGGTAGCGGATCCATTCACAAAACCTATTCCTAGAGACATGTTTTGTTCACATGTACATGTCTTAGGTTTACATAGGATATGAATTGCTTATAATTTTGTTGGTTATTATTAATAAAATTGATGAACCATTTTTATTCATTTCTATGTGATTATGAATATTTGTTGGCACTTGTATCATTAATGTATGTCATAAGGCAATGATCGGCTCTCTCACATGAGTGAACCCCATTGACATGTTTAGTATATAACAGGATGAGACTATGTATATTAAAAGAGAGAAAAATATACACTTGGAGTCACCTTGATTAAGTATCAAGATAAGATAATATTTGAAAACTGAATGTGATACCCCAAATCACATATGCCTTGCTAAGCCATACCTAAATTAAGCATTTGATCCTAAGTGGGAAAAGAATGTAAATTTGTAAAGTTCATATGTTGATTTTTAGTGTGGTTTGTGTGGTAATTGATTAGACATATGCTCTTTAATAAGGAGAGAGGAATTACCATAGCATGTATTTCATACTACATGTGCTTTAGAGCAACTAAAAAGGATAATAAGAGATTATCCCTACATCTTTACTATATGAGGTCCTTATGGTTTATTAGTTAAGAGCAATTTGTGGTACCCTTAGCACTATTGACTATGTTTAGAGATAACATATGAATATAGCTACTTTGATATGTTTCCTACAGAGATGAATATAATTATCCTTAAGGGACATGTTAGGAAAGCTATTAATGCGAAGTTAAAGAATATGAGCTCAAGAAGAAGACTTAATGTTCTACACAAGTATGTGTAAAGGTTAACCAATCATATTGCTTTGTGCAATTGATTTCTCAAGAACACAAAATGTTATGAGGTGTTACATACAATCACAAAGGATTGATGTTTGTAACATGTGTAGAAACATAAGTCTGAAGTATACCAAGGCATTGATTACTCTAATATTTTTATATGCAATGGAGGTGCATAACATTAAAGCTCATTTAGATGCCCAAATAGTCGCATGATACATTTGCTTGTATCAATAATTGAGAGAATTAAATAGATTTCTGTAATCTATTCGTACTGTGGTTTCATCCATCATGGGTGAGTAGGAGATGTTGAAAACTGGGTCGAGTTTTTTCACCTATGATGGGTTGACCCAACCCGATTAGAGACCCAAATTTATTCCTTAGTGGAATTTAAATTTAAATAATTAAGATAAATATTCAAATAATTCAAATAATTATTTGATATTTAAATAAAAGATAGTTAAATAATTATCTAAGAGATAATTAAAAAGATAATTGTGGAGATTATCTTATAGCTTTAGAAATAGAGATATGTTCTTTGCAGAAAAGACTCACTTTGCCCATCTCTCCACCTCCAAAACCTCTCTGAAGAGAAAGGAAAAAAGATAATGTGTTAAAAATAATTTCTCTATAATCAGAGGTTCTTGTACTGTGAACCTGAATTGGTTCCTAAACATTGTGGTTCTAATCTTATTGTTTGCATCAATCAAAGTTCATGTTGTATTCGTGAATGAGACATACTGTATTCATATCATTGTTCATAATTGGGTGTGGAGTTTCCTAAAGCACAATCATTGTTATTGTTGATTTTTGAATTGAATGAGGTAGCTCTTAAACTCAATTTAATCATATAGTAGTGATTCAAGCATGGTTATGTGATCCTTGGGATTGAATTAATTACAAAAATTTGGTTTGGAAAATATTCATTTCCATCACCTTTGTTAAAAGAAGCTACAACTTGCTCATTCTTTTAAACTTTCTATTACAAACCGTATAAACTTATGTCATGAATCTATTTGGTATTCCACAACATCAAATCTACTTATTGGATAACTGTAGAACAAGAGTACATCCTCTCTAAAACTAAATAAATAAAAGTAAAGGTTAAATTTTCATTTATGATATGATCTCAAAAATCAAATCCAATCAATAAGAAGAATAGCAACCAACTAGACTAATTTTTAGGATTTTTTTTTTTGTTTTCTTCTCCAATTAAAAATATTTTTTTTTCTATTGTGTACATAAAAATATTCCAATCCAATTGATATTCTTCAAAACAAAAATGTAACACATAGGATTCCATGTTATATGTGAGAGGATTAATTACCAACTTTAAAATCCTACAAGGACTTATTAAAAGAAGGGTAAAATATTATTTAGTTCCTGGAGTTTAACCAAATTAATGAAGTCATCCCTACATTTTAAGAAAATAATTAAATGGTCCCTAAGATTTGATTCCATCAATGGAAATAGTGCTTCTATCCATTTTTCTTCATTTTTACTATTGGTCAATTAAGAAAATAATATTTTATTATATAATCTAATATGTTTGCTACTAAAAAAAAAAAATCCTCCTCTACCCATATATATATTTCTTAGAACCATAATTAGTCCTCACTTTTTTCCATCTTTTTTTTTTACTTGCTATGGTTTCCCTATCTTTTTTATTCCTTGCTGTTACTTTCCAATATTAATTACCCTCGTCCATCTCTATAAAGAAAACAAAATTTCTTGGTAAGAATCTCAACCTATACAAGGTGGTTTAGCGGTTAAATCTGAACTGATTTTTGTTTTTGAAGTTATAGTTTAAGCAAACTTGGTGAAAATTGAAATTGGAGGAATAAGATAATAGAAGAAATAAAAATTAACATACTTTTGATTTTTGCAAGTTCAAGGTCATCCTTGAACAGAACTGATAGTAGTTGAAAAGAAAGGTACCTAAACAAGTATTGCGACCATGGGAAACAAGTTGGAATTCAAATATTTGAGTCAAGGGACAACCCTAACAAGTTGTATTATTATTATGTGAATAATATATATGGTACTTTTCTGGGATGGTGCAAGGCTGTTAACACCTTCAAGTCTAATTCCACACAAAACACAATTAACTCTCTAGTTATGTTTAGATTTCGGTCGATAAAGGTTAATGTTTTAAAAGATGAGGTCTTGGGTTTGAAGGATAAGAATTGAAAGATTCAAGGGAAAACTAAAGGTCTAGATTCAGTGTTAGATTTTATAAAGATCTTGATTGCAATGTGTTTGATGTGCACCATATTTCTATTGCTCTTAGTTATTATTTTACTAGAGAAGATGTCATGACAGCGGATCTGACTTTTGGGATTTTTTTTTATTCAGTCAATGATATTTTTTGTTGTGAAATACACTTAAGTGATGAATTAATTGTTTAGGTTGTGGATGAAAATGGGGAATGGAAAATTGCAACTTAAGAATTATGAAAATAGTTAATGGCAGCTTAAGAAATAGGGAAATGGTTTTTTGTTGGTGATAATTTGATAGTTTAGTTGCTAGCCTTTTCTTAATGTATAGCCATTCCCCTTTGCAATATATAAGTAATAACAAATTATTATTTGACTTGCCTGATAGTTGGTTAAATATAATTGCATTCTTTTTTTTTTTTTAATTGTTGTAGGTGGTTAATTATGATAATTTTTTTTAGAAAATTTAATAATAACTAATTTCCATTGATTATAATGAAATATTGATAAATACCAAAAATTCAATTAAACTTAATTATAACTAATTTTCATAATTATATTGAGATTTAAAATTGCCTCCCTATTCAATGACTATAATTGTATCAAAGTTAAGAAGACAAAAATATATGATAGTAATGAACTAAGAGGGATTAATTAGTTTATTGAATATGAATCATATGGACTATACGGTTGTAATATTTACAAATACAAGGACTTAGTAGTTCTTAAAATTATAAACTTATGGACCAAATAGTGCCATTTTTATAAACATAAGGATTAAATAATGTAATAATTTTGTCTTTTGGGGTCCTAGTTGATTATATAACATTTAAATTTATTCAAAAAATCAATTTGATCTGAATTAGTTGTTGTAGACATCCTAATATGATAAGTAATTCATATGTACAAATAAAAAATAAAAATTATCATTAATCAAAAGCAATTTAATCCAATATTTACAATCATAATACTAATCAATTTTTTCATTGAAAAACTTAAATATTACAATGACTTCTAGACTTTCATTACAATGATCAAGTCTTTTCATTTTGACATCAATCAATGCTAACCTAAAAATAATAACACCATATCATTATCCATCCAAATTTATAAACCTAAAATAAACTAACCCTTTATAATTTTTAGTCCCTATGTGTCAAATATCAGTCGTAGATCACATAAAGCAAAAACTTCATAGGAGTAACCCTTGCCCTCTGGTTTATCTGTAAGAATGTGTCCCCTATATTCACATTAACTATCTACCCTCCCCTTAAAAAAAAAAATAAGAAATACCTTATACTGTCCACAAACTTATTTTCTACTAAATATAATAATAATAATAATAATAATACATCCAAAATTTTTTAAAACATTAGAAGGGTGACCCATCTGGTTCAGTTACCTATTGGTAGCCTTGTTTCTAAATCTAGTTTTGAGTTGTGATGAACTTGCTTCATTGTTGTCTACTCCACCCACTTTCTTGGAATAATTCCTAAGCCTATGCTATATTGAAGATGTTGCATTTGCATTAGCAGCTCTTATTATACTAGTTGTATTCCTGGCCTTTGTTGATAAGTTTGCCTTGCTTGTGATGTATTGGCTATGTTATCTCCCACTCCACTTATGTTTGTGTCATTTGTATTCGAAAGTAATTTTTTATTATGAAATATAATAGAAATATATATATATATATATATATATATATATATATATATATATATATATATATATATATATATATATATATATATATATATATATATATATATTATATATATATATATATATATAGCAAAATCATACATATAAAGAAAAAAAAATATAATGGTTTACCTTATTAACAAGTGTTGTGGCCCAACGTCCCACAATTGGAGCACTTAACTGTGCTTAACCTTGTCCTTGCTTCACTTGGTTATGGTTCTACTTCTTGTCTTTTGCTTGCTATCCTTGGCCTACCTTTATCCCTTTTCAATGGTGATGGTAGTAATTGTTGTCTCATCATCAGGATCAAGGTCTCCCATTGGCATAGGATGTAAAATCCCACTATAAACCTTCCTATATTTCTCCACATTAAAATATTTATGATATAAATATTCTACATTAGCTCACTTGTACCTAATGCAAATAAGAGCATGCTTGCAAGGGAGGCCTAAAACATCCCACCAACTACAACTATGTTTTTTATTCACCAAATCAACACTAAACCTCAATGGACCTTCATTTTCTTCTTTAGACTTGCTTATGGCCTTATTGAGTTGCCATCTATCTATACAGATTACCCACTTTGATGTTAATTCATGCCCCCCATTTAGTCTTTACTCATTGTTGGATATGCTATTAATTGTGCAGCCAATTTTCTTTGTATCCATTTAGCATTTACTTTTACTTATTGCCAGTTAACCTCTCGCATGTGTTCACTTTGAAAGGTCTTCATTATGAAGTAATTTCATTTACCACCACAGATGCATAAAATTCCCTAAGTACACCAATTCCTTGAAAAAATGTTGTCACTCTTAAATCATAATTTTTTTCTTAATTTTGTAACCTCCTTTGACAACATAGTCCCTTAATGTCTTCGTAAATATCGCGACATTAGCAAAAACTTGCCCAACTCCAAATTCTACTTTGCTATTCTTAATAAGTGAATATTGGTTTTTGTACATCCTTTTGAAATGGTCAGGTTTTCTTCTCTTCCTATCTCTTAACTTAAAAACTATCTCATCTTCTTCATTAATGCCCACATCATGTGAATTGTCAGAATTCACATTGATCAACTCATCATCATTATTATAAAGTTTTTTTTTATCTTTAGGTTCAATATCCTCTTACCATTTTAATCAATAAAATGAATAAAACCATCAACATCAAAAGAATTGGGATCATCTTATTTTGAGGAAACCAAATCAATAGTTATGTTGATTTTTACATTCATTCCACCATCCAACGACCATTCATCTTCATCAGAATCACTAAAATAATGTTCATCATCATCATGTGCAAATTTCATATGATTTCATTGTCTCCTTTTTCTACTTATAGGCCCCTCATGTTCTTATTGTCCCTGCCTATCATAGGTGCCTTCCTTCTTGCATTATCTTTGTACCCTAATTAGCCTTCATACCACTTACCTCTGCCCATCCCTAAACCTCTACCCCATCTACCACCCTAAACATTTCCATCCCTTCCATGTCCTCTACCCTCACTATCTCCCATTTTGTACACCTATACATCAATATTAACTCTAAAATAATTGTCCCATATATCGACACCTAATATGGCCTTTGCTTTATCTTGACTATGTCTCTCACCCATTAAACCTACATTATTTGTACAAACTACTTGTTCTTATTCAGACTAGGTTCATTATTTATATTACTTAAATCACTTCTTATCCCATCAATTTGATTTCATAATAGCCTCAGTTCCACTAACACCATCGTTTTGATTAGTTAGACTCATATGACTGCTTTTATAGCCATTTTCATATGCATCAACATCATCTACCTCAGACATATTAATCCCACCATCCTGAGTTGACTAATCATCACCATGATTTATTTGAATTTCTTCAAGATTTGCCATAATAGGATCACAAAGCATTAGTAGTTCTTTAGGTTCAGGAACTCTTTCATGGGCACTTCTCTATCCACTAGCATCCACTACTACAGGTTCATGTTTCTTATATATCCACAAATGCACTTCACTTGTATCTTTAAACATCTTAATATGAATGTAACATCTTCATCATAATCCATAGCCATATTCACTCTAACGACAATTTCAATGATATCTGTAGATATGTACAGGAATAACCTAAAAGCATCAACAACCAAGGTGATGTATGAGTATGTGTCTAGATATACCTGATCAATGACCAAGGTGATGTATAAGTATGTGTTTGGATATACATGATCAATAACTTGTTCCCCTTCATTAAAATTAAATATCAATGTATAGAATTCAGGCAAATCCATATCCATTATACAAAGAAAGAAATATAAATTCAATTGCAATACTAATAGTATACAAGAAATGAAAGTACAAATAAACTTTATCATCATTGATGATCTATTTATAAATTGACAGGATATAAAACCCAAATTACATACAATTCTACTTCAACATTACAATTATGATTAATCTACTCAATTTAGGTTTAATAATGTAGTCAATACTCTACCATAAACAAATATAGTAATCATAAAGTAACTGTACTAATTGTCACTACCACAAATACAATATAACAAACACCTACTGTGCATTGTGAGCACATGCTTACTTGCACAAAATTTAACAATGTAAATGTCATAAATAGCAACAAAAGCACTACCATAGTGAGAAAACATAGAATCTTTACATATAACTAAATCCCTAATTAAAGTCCAGTTTATAAATCCTAAAATGTCTCTATGAAATAAACGACTAAGCAGACAAAATAGATGAATTTAGCTATTACTTCAAATGCAAAAAATAAATCCATAAACCCAATCTTTCCATTTATCAATATCAAATATATTAATTTCAATTTAAAACCTTTTCCTGTAAAACCCCTAACAAAATGCACCGAAATGGGATACTTAACTACTCAATTCAAAGTCGAGCCATTAAACCCATGCACCTACTACAACCATTCTAAGTGATGAAAATAATATCACACTCGAATTAAAGACAAAATTAAATTTAAAAATGTAAAGTAACTTGGGATTTTTTAGTATAAGACTAACATTGCTTCTTTTGGATCGAACAATCAGTACATGTCATTGAATTTCTTTAATAAAATAATGAGGAGTAATACTTAATTTGAACTTACAGTGAAGAGATGAGAGGAAAAAAGTAAGTTTACTTTCAAAGAGAAAGAGAAAGAGGGAAACTATGTTTTCAATCAAACATTTCCTTTTTCTTTTTAATTTTAATATTAATAAGTCCTATGACAATTACCAACGTATCCAAACATTAATTCTAAATAAGAAAGACTTTTCAAATCATTTAGAAGGATTTCATACTATTAATAACTCTTTACATAATTAGATTTATAATTTTGCGTCAATATATTGCTTAACTTATATATTGATGTAATTTTGCTAAAAGAAGTCTTATTTATTTAATTAATAGAAAAATAAGAAAAAATCATTATTGTGAATGCCTAATTTTTAATCCTACAGCTTGATAAGAAAGGTAATAGCTTTTTCTATCAAGAGATGAGTTCACAAGACATAGTTCGAATATTTGTGAAAATTAAAAACTAAACTGGGAAGCAACGAACAATAAAACTCAAGAATTTTAGAAATTTGCCCTATGCACACACTTGGTTGTTCTTCTAGAATTTTAAATGACCATGCATGGGACACACACCAAGGTATGTAATTCAGATTTTAGAATTTGACTTTTTTTTTTTTTGCAAAAGATTTTTCTATCTAATTTCTTGCCTACTCCATCCAAAACCCATTTTGATAAGTAAATATTTGAAGGATACTTTCCTAAACATAAATTTGTTTCCTAATCTAAAAGACTTTTCAAATAAGGAAAAGATTTTCCTTCTACATTATAAAATACGAACACTTTTTTTTTTTCGTGCAAAGAGGTGGGCTTTTTGGGGTTCTGAATTTATTTTCTAAAAATAGACTTTTGATTCTAATTTCCAGAGAGTGAAGGACAAAATTTTGAAGGGAAAAACACAGAGTCAAATGAAATCTCAAAACCACTAACTAAAGAACCAAAAGACCTGTGAGCAATTCTCGCGATTGAAAAAGGTAAAAATTGTGACAATAGCCGCTGAGAGCTCAAATTCAACAACCTAGGATTCCTAGTGCCTTCAAATCAGTCTAAAGTGAAAAGGGATAGGTTGCAACATACGAATTCTTAATCTTCGCTTCTTATGTTAAGTTTCTTTAATCTTTTTTACCATGCTTCATTTTAATGCGTAATGTCTATTTTATCATTTAATATTTATTTTAATATTTATTGTTATTTTGATTTTGCTTGTAAAAGCAATGATAACCAAGATCAGTTTCTAATCCATCATGCTTAAGCAATTAACTTTAATTTCTTTTAAATTCTATCATGCAATTGAATGTTAATTTATTTTCATATTAGTAATTGGATGATCTAGGGTTTCGATTTTGAAGACCTGTTCTTGGTAGATTGAGCTTGAAATTAATGATTTTTCATATATATCATTTAGTTTGTTTCTTTGTTATTTTGATTTTGTTTAGTGATTAATTTAGTTATTAATTGACAAAATAGTTAAGTGTTATTAATTTGTGAAATGATATGAAAGCAACATTAGTGAATGAATTAATTTTTGAAACCGACCTCTGGTTTACTGAACCCATGGTATACAACCTAGGCTATAAACCCCAACCTCGGCCTATGCCCTTTTCTTTCCCTTAGTTCTTGGTTATTTTTTATTCTTCTCTATTTTAATTTTACTAACCATTTCTTACTGTTTTGGTGATTCTTTGGATGTGATTCGGACCCCCCAAAGAAGCAAAAATTGAGATCCATAAGTGGATAAAACAAATAAAGGCAAAACGAGGTCTATCTAAAAGCACAAAGACCTGTGCCTCATGGATCATGGGTTGCACACTGCCTTATGCACCCCATAGCTAGAATTATGCCATATCACTTTCTTTTTAATTTCTTTTTTGTTTTAGTTATTTTAGTTCCAGAAGTCTTTTAATTTTCCTTTTTGTGTTGATTGTAACATGTAAAAAAATAATATTAAATTGATTCTCCCTTCCTTTTAGTGATTAGGTTTATACTTTAGGTTTAAAATGAATTAATTAAAATAATTTGATAAGTTTACTTTTTGTTCCAATTGTAGACACAGAAAGGTTAAGATGTCTAGTAATTAGGTTGATAGTTTGAATGTTATTTATCTTGTTATTAAATTGTTTAATTAGAAATTTATGTTATTTTGATGATCTAATTTGAAATAACTTGGTAAGCTTATATTTCTGTTTGAATTTGCATGAATTGATAGATGAGAATGATTGTGAAACTAGGTTAATTTGGTTCCCATTGATTTAATCATTATTTCTATTAATTAACTGGAACGGTTTGAATTAAAATAACTTTGTCATTAATAAAAAAAAAAACCCAAATAAAGTCCAACCCATTTAAAATTAAAGTTAACTAGTAAGAAAAAGCCACCCTCTCAGCTAGGCGAGTTTGAAAATGTGTTACACAAATCTCTGGACTAAGGTCGTTTGGTAAGAAATAAAAAATCTAAGTCACCTCAATTTTGGGCTAAGGTGGTTTGGTAAGAAGCAAGAAATCCAAGTCATCTCATTTTTTCTGGTTTTTAAAAATTTGGTGGCGACTCCATTCTTTGTTTTGGGCTGAGACTATCTTCTCTACCCCCAATTCTAGGTTTGAAAGTAATGTAGCACCATTCATCCAAGGTTGAAAATTCGATTAGGACAATTGTAATTTTAATATTTTTCTGAAACACAATATTTAACTTATTATAATTTATTAATTCACTTAAAACAATTCTTTAAAAACATCATCTGTCAAGTTATATTCATTTTAATCAATCCTCATAACTGATTTACTCATAATCAAAATTAGCTACTCAATATTGAAATCAAATTGTGTAACATGAACTCAATTCATTTCCCAATTTAATTCTTAAAAATTCATAACATTTACATATTCATCTCATGATTGACAGTTAAACATTCACAACATAAGAAAATATGAAATTCGTATATTTTTTGGACAATTAATCATCACAAACCAAACTTTAAAGTGAAATTTGAAGGTTTCATACTTACCCTCACAAAATCTAGTCAAATTGGGATTAGAAAACACGTTAGAAAGTCGAAATGGAGTTGTTGCTTTTCGAAAATTGAACACCACCATGAACCGCCGCTATTGGTTTCTCTAGAGGCCAAGGAGGGTATCATCTAAATCGTCTAGTTACTAGGAGTCTTTTATTGGTATCTTTATACTTTCACTCATTGCTTATTGCCAAAGCTTGAAAGTTTCAATGGTTATTTTGCTCCGTCACTTGATTTCATCACCATCTGCCATCCATGTTAGCTAGGGTTAGTGCCAAATAGAAGCTCATGAAGAGAGCTTCCTAATGAAACTAAGACCTACCAATCAGGTTTTTTTAAATATATTTATATATATAAATTTTGAAAAATCAAAATAATTGTAATTTTTTTAAATGTATTTATATATATAAATTTTGAAAAATCAAAATAATTATAATGTACATGAAAAAATTAAATTAAAAGACTTAAAATTAGATTAAAAATTCTACTACCTTGTAATATATTTATTTGAAAAAATTTTATTTTTCTATAGGTTTAAAAATTTAAATTAGACCACTAATAAATTTCAATAATTATTAATAAAAATAATCTTATTTTAAAAAATCTCTAAATTATATGCGATAGAAATCTGGTTTGGTTTAATCCATCTCGAAATAATTATCTTAATACATACTCAAAATTCATTTTTAAAATAATTACAAAAAATTTCCTTAAAAATTCAAATTTTCAAAATAAATAAAATTCAGGTTATGAAATTGCAGTTTTCACTTTATTAATTAAATTTTTAATTGTAATAATAAATAAATTTAATCCTTATTTCTATAATTGATTTGCTTAGAGTAAAAACCTTCTTTCTTCTTCTCTTTTTAATTTTGGGTCTTGGCACACGTGCACAAAGCATGAGAGCGGAGCTTTTTTTTTTTTTTTTTTTTTTTTTTCCCTTTGGAATAATAATGGATGGAGTTTGGTAGGAGTTGGTCCACAAAAATACAATTCCTCAAAGGAGCACAATGCAACTTTTAATCCTAAGTTGTCCCCAAGGAACAGCCTGTTCGGCGTAGGCATCCTTTGGAATCAAGAGGTATTAGATTCGATGTTTGTCCATATGATTTATTTGTTGGATTATAATTTCTATCCTTTGTAATATAATATTTTTTGAAAAAAAAAAAAAAACTTTTAATCCTAAGTTCCCACTTGCCAGCATTTTTGTAACGTTGGACATGGACCTCCTCCTAGGATTCACAAGCACTTTTTTTTTTTTTTTTCTCTTTTATGTCCGCCAAATGTCATAGTGTAATATGACTTTTATCATTGATATTCAACTCCTATATTTGTCAATTATAAAGCTAACATGATTTTAAAGTAATACCAATAAATATCATGATTTAAAATTTTCATTTCTAAGTATCATGATTCATCAAACTAATATCTAAATAATTGTTGTGTTTGTTTTACGACGTACTCTCTCTATTTTAAAAAAAGTGATTATTAAAAAAAATTATCATTTTTAAAATAGTAATAATTTTATCATAAGTTGTCAAAAAAATTCATATTAATTACAGTATAAATTAGAAAAATATCTCTCATACTTAGGAAATAGAAGGGTAAATTAGTTATTTTACCATATTTTTTTTATTGGATTGCTAAATGGCCACTTATTTATGAACAAAACTAACTTTTTAATAACTACTTTTTTCATAATTAAGGGAATAACTTGTCACTTTTCTTTCAAGTAAAAAATTATCTTTTTTAATAATTCTTTTACAGAAATCCAAAAAAATTCTTAAAATCAAGTTTGGCATAATTTTTATTTTTTTTTCCTCCAAAGAAGATAATATACTATAATATTAAATATAAGCAAGAAGCCGAATAATAAGTACAAATTAGGATAGCGGGTTACAATAAATAGGACCATAGGTCTAAAATAAAGTACTCCTAAGTGGATTTATTTGAACTGAATCTAAGCCCTCCAAAAAAAGACCTGAAGATCAAACACATGATTTACAACTCTGACTGTCCATGCCTCTACCTGCACCTTCAATGGCATCAATGCCGCCTCTGCAGCCAATAAGAAGACTACGGCCACCGAAGAAAACAAAGAAAATATAATACTAAATTCAGAATACTTGAACCCAAAAGCTTCAGTTTGGCATACTTAATGACAATTTTAAAATATACTATATATTAATATAATATATTTTATTGTCCATAAGGATTAAAGGCATAATTATTAAATAGGCACCGAATATCAACTTGATTTATAAATTAGGTCAATAGATAAGTAGTTTAATTATTGGGTGAATGGTTGAATAGGTGAGTCATGTAATTAATTAAATATATAATTTATAACTTTATATAATAAAATAAATATAAAATATTAAAAAATTTAGAAATACATACACTTCCACTCAAAAATAAAAATTAATAAAAAATTAATAAACTAAATATTTTAATTTACAAACATAAAAAATATATATATATAAATAAGTTTATTAAATATTTCATGTATTTTTAAACTTTTATATCTATAATCACTATTAAGCTAAAAAAAAAAGAAAAATTGAGATTGAATAATTTTAATCCTTATGTTTTCATTAAAATATGTAAATAAATTCAAATATTTTATTATATATCAATTTAATAATTAAATATAATTAAATTAGTAAATTTCAGGAGTTAAAATTAATTTAACATTAAAGACTAAAATACAATGAAAATTTTCTAACTTTTATTCTATAAAATGAAAATACAAAATAATTAAAAAAATCTTTAAAAATGAAAATAAAAGTGCATATCATAATAATTTATCCAAATAAAAATAAATATAGTAAAAAATTAAAATTATGAGACCACTAAATTACTGGCCGAATCACACCAATTTACCCATTCAACTATCTGAGTTACATAATTTTTTATAAATAAATTATAAATTTAATTTAGTAATAAATTTAGACTGATTTAATATTCGAATCACTGGATCGACCAGCCGATCTAATCCGGGTTAATAACCATGATTAAAAGGGCTTGAAAATTTGTTTAAGGTTGTAACTAGTAAGAACTTTTAGTATACCCATTGGCTATTGATATCCGGTGGGCCAAGCTGAGATTAATTGCTGTTTTCCTCTTTCCCAGGTTGTTACATGAGCTATAGGTAGGGACACCATGTCATATCCTCTTGAATTAGAGGCACTCCATCTCCATGCCACATTGCCTTGTGAATATATTATTCTTTTTTCTTTTCTTACAAAATTTTCTTTGTAATGTCTTCAACACAATAATGATAAATTATTATATACAAATTGATAGATGATTATGATCTGTTAACTATAGATTAACATAAATCAATGGAGCCATTTGTTTTAATGGTATTTTTGAAAATTTATTTATATTTTTAAATTGAGAAATTCATATACACAATTTGAATAGTTTTTGTAATTTAAATTTCAAAAATTTACGTAAATTATTGGGTTTAAACTCTAAATAGTTACTACAATAAAGTGCTTAAAAAATATTATCAATGATATAATGACATATGCAAATAAAACTAAAGTTAACTTTTGAACAAAAAATTTCCAAAATATTTTTTTCAACCCACAATCAATGGGTGAGAATTTGATTGATTTTCAATTAAATTTTGAATTAGAAAAGTATTAATCCTATAATTAATTCATTATTGTTATACTTTTTATCTGTTCATTTTTCTTATCAAAATGCTTTTCGATTGCATTGGCTACTCCACTTAGAACTAATCTTTAGATAATTTATTTATAGGATTAATGTGGATGCAATCTCTCGACGACATAGCAAAAAATTCGTCTTTTTGTATGAATATTAGAATACTCACATAAGTATTTTGAAAGATTCAACCAAATTTAGCACTCAAATTATCAAGTCATCAGCTCGATCGACTGATAGAAATGGTAAAATTTGATTCGTTTTAATGAAAAATCTATCCATGCTCTCAATTCAATGAATAATCTTTGTCTCATCTATGGTAATGGGGAGGGAATAAAATTAAGTTTCCTTATCTCGATCACCATCTCAATTCATAATATAATATATATATATATATATATATATATATATATATATATATATATATATATATATATATATATATATATATATATATTTTACTATAATTTCATATTAAATACATATAAAAAATTATTTTTTAAAAAAAAATCATATTATTGAGTATTCAATTTTATTATTAATTTTTAAATATTAGTTAATAATATATAAAACTTAACACAAATATATATAATATTTTGTCAAAATATATAAATTATAAAGTTATAGTATTAGTAAAATTATAAAAATATAAATGAAAATCTTCATCCCTACCCTGCACTTGCTCTGAAAATTATTTACCCTTGCCTCACTTTCGCATCGATCATTTTTGAAGTGGGAATGGAATTCTTAAAACCTGCTCCACTCCGTTCCACCTCATTGCCATTCTTATTGGCCGGATGAGGTTTGATGACACAGACTATATTTATTTATAGTATATTTGCATGTATTTGCTTTATATATTTATTATATACAAATTTATTTATTTTATCTTTGAATACGCATAATAAAATTTAATTTTCTTGTAATTTTAATCTTAACTTTTATGTTAGAAATTTTTATGTAATTTTTTAATTTACATGTTTTGTTTATGAAACGTAAAATATTTATTTAAAATCGAGTAGATTATTTATTTAAAATCGTTGTTATTTAAAAAAGTTATTTTTATTTAGAAAGTATTATTAATTAATAGGGTTGTTATTGATTAATTTATTTCAAGGTTTAATCTAAAAATAGGACTTCTATCACTTATTATAAGTCAATTTTAATTTCAAGTGTTTCTTATATTAATAAAGTTGAGAATTTTCTTATTATATTTTATTCTCTAATTCTTTGAGTGGATTCTTAGAGATTTACGAGTGTAGTTATATCTTGGAATAATTAATTTAAATAAATTTTTAACTTTCTACACCTACCATTACATGAATAATCCACAATGGAGTTTTACTCTTGTGATTTTTTCTTTTCATTGATCTCTACCTATTCAATATTCGTAATTTATCGCATCTATGATTTCAATCATAGTTATGAAAACTAGTTTGGCCAGGCCAGTTCAATCGAGAAAAACAAAAAGAAGTTCTCAGGCCAATCCAATTTAAGTCATAATTCTAGAAATAAAAAAAAAAAAAAAAGACTTGGGAAAAATCAGGCGAATCAGCTGGATAATGAGTGACTGGCTAGCTTGGCCTAGGTTTTCCAAGTTAACTAGTTGGAGAAAATGGTTGAGATCAAGGATTTGTAAAGGCAATAAGGGCTTTGAGTCGGATGCATCAATCTTCCATGTATTGATAGAGGGCAGAGAAAAGGAGGTGAGCAAATAAGGTAAGGAAGTAACTGGGCCATGAATCGATTTTCCATGAATCGAAAAAGAAGAGTTACCTTTTTGCCCTGACATAAATTCATATGCATCATCTTCACAATCTATTACAGAAAGATAGAGAGATTTTCTATAGAAGAAGAAAGGTTAGGTATGGGAATGAGAATGGGAGAGAATGTTAGACATGGAAGTGAGAATTGAGAAAAGGTTCTATCTTTGTTTCAAATATTTGTTTTGTGGATTAAAAAAAAGAAAAGTTAACTACAGTAATTATTGACTTTTATTTTTCTAATACCACTTATTTTAGTGTTAAAGAAATTATTTGGTCATCAACTATCTAGAGCTCAAGATGATGTTTTTTGTAATGGGGAGGGATAATTAGTCTTCTAGATAGCAAATGACATTAGTACTAAACAATACAGCTTCACAAGAATTTATTATTCTATTTTTTGGAAAATCTATATACATGTTTCTAAATTACCATTTTGTGGTATTTGATGTCCTTTTCTTGATCCAAAACAATGTAATTATTTTTAAAGATAATTAATGCCAATTATCTATATGAATTATTAACTAAAGACACATATTTTGTTCATGTGATGCGTAGTAATTTGATGTACTCTTAAGCATAGAAAAAGATAAATACGTCAATTGGTTTTAATGTGTTACACATTTACTACTTGATGGTTGAAAACAAACCATTAGATATGCATTTCATACCCATGAATTTTCTCTACTCTATTACAATTGAGTTTCCCATTAGCAATAATATGTGCTGTTAGGGATGGTAATTTGACCTGACTCGCTGGGTACCTAATGTATTAGGGTTGGGTTTTACCCGCCCCATTTAATGATGGGTCGGGTATAAATTTAAATAAAAATACCTATTATGGGTTAGGTGCAAGTTAAGAATATATCACCCCGTACTCGACCCTATTATTATTATTATTATTATTATTATTATTATTATTATTATTATTATTATTATTATTATTATTATTATTATTATTATTATTGTGTTTGCGTTGTATTAGATAAATATATATTGTGGTTGTGTTGTATTGTATTGATAAATACATATTGTGGTTGTTTCATTTAATTTTTTTAGATTTTAATTATATTAAACTGATCTTAAATTATCAAAAAAATTAATATTTAAAGCTAATATGGGTAAACGGGGCAGGGCTGGTACATATAATTTTGTAGTTATTTACCCAACCTGCACCTCGCCCTGCTGCCCATGCCCTATACCCAATAGTAAATTACTAGCAATGGGGTGGGGGCGGGTAATGCTAAACACGCCCCATACCTGCCTCGCTGCCATCCCTGTATGCTGTCACAATTAGTTGCCATCCAAAGTAGAATCTACCATAGGTTTTGCAACATAAAAATTTAGTTAGTTAAATGAGATGACATTGACAAAGCTTTATATCAACAAATTAATATTTATAAATAAACAGTAATTCATAACCAGTGGATAAGCAATTAATAACAAGTGGATTGCATTTTTTTTTTTTTCACAGTTTCTTTCATTCATACATTTTCACAAACAGTTTGCTTACATTGATAAAAGAACTAAATAAATTATGGCAAATACAATTTTTCATTCTCTAACCTATTACCTAAGCATTAAATGACAAATACACAAAGAAATAGGCAAGCATCAATAGAACAATCTTCAATTTCAACCTAATGTTTTTATGTTTCTTCACATTCAATTCCAGCTTTATCTCTCTTAATTGCATCTTCAGTATGCCATTTCTTCATAACTATTATGAATTTCATTGCATAGTTGATGCGTAAGTTATTGATTTCTTCTAAGTTCACTAGCAATTTTGACTTTTCTTGCCGGCAATCTACAATCTCATCTTCACAATCTTGAATATTTTGCAACATTAATGGGATTTTCTCTAAACAACCAACACATGCACATTCATCAATCCATTCAAAGAAATTGCATTTTGCACCATCTCTAAATTGCCTGTAGCAATGAAATTTCTTGGTCATATTCTTAGGAGTTGTCAAAATCCTCACTGATGATTGCACACTACAGTCGCATTTCTTCATAGCAGTCTTATTGCCACATCTATGCTTTGACTACTCTCGCCTAACCTTATTTGTGATTGAGAGCTCATATTCGATGTGGATGAGAAGGTTGAAGTAATGCAATTAGGAATTTGAGAATTAGGCTTTGTTTTTGTTTACCCGTTCTCAGTAAATCACATTTTGATTTTGTCTAATATTTTTTTAATTATCTAGGTGTAAAATCAAGATGTATGTAGTGTGTTTTAATTCGCCACATCCCTTATTGTATGCAGCATCATGATTCCATGTGGCATTTTGAGTTAGGAAAAGAAATTATAAATGTGGGGTCCACTATGCCATGTCCGTGCCACATCAACAGGCATTGACAGCGTTAGGGGTGTGAACCCATAATTGCTAACATAAAGAAACACAGGATACTCTTTGTCAAAAAAAAAGCACAAAACCATAAATGTAAAAGGGTTAAATCATAGGGTACTTTTTTGTACTTTCCCCTTAAATTTTTTATAAATATTTTCATCACAATTAAAATTATCACAATATTTTATTTTATCACTATAAAGCTCATTAACATTAGTGATGAGTTTTCTAATAACATTAAAAATTAAACAACTTAAATAAAATGTTGCCATAAAATTTTTCACCAACATATTTTAAAATCTTTATTAACATTGAACAAGTATAAGAAAAATATTTTATAATGACATTATTTATACATTGCAACGATAATACCATATTATTTAATAATTATTTTTTATAACAATTGATAAATGTCACTAAAGTGATTTATAGCAGTACAAGAAAAATGTCACAGTAATCAACTACAACTGTTGTAATAGGTGAATACCAACAAAATCAATAAACTTTGTTTTAATAACAATGAAATAAGTAACATTTAAGCAACATTTGTAAAATGTTAGTATAAATTTATAGCAACATTTTGATTTTCAGTAATATTTCACAAATGTCATACTAAAGCATTTTTGTCATAGTATGATTGGAAAGTTCTTATAAGAAAATATAGCTTTAGCCATTATCAAGAATGGGAAAAATTTCATAAATCCATAAAAGAAAAAAACAAGTAATTTACTCCATTCATTTTAAAATATCTATCATTCTAGATAAACTTTTTTATTCTAATTTATTTGTCGTTTTAAAATTTCAATGATATATTTATTATTTTTTTAATTTTGCTCTTCATTTGTTTCTTTATTAAATATTTACATTAATTACTTTTATTTTTTGACATTAAAATTAATAAAAGATGTTTTAAACTTGTTACTTTATAATTATAATGATTTAATAATTTTCTTAATTTATATACTCTGAAATTTTAAGAAAAATTTTGAAAGAGGGGGAGCTTATGAAATTAAAGACTAAAGAGGGAGTTTATTGAGGCAAGTTATCATCCTTATCCAATATGGTTAAAGTTGCACAACCTTTTTGACTAATCGGTCAGTTTTATATATATATATATATATATATATATATATATATATATATATATATATATATACTCCTGTGTGTATTTCGTAACAAAAATAAAATTCAAGAGTACAAATTCTAATAGTTTTATTTTTAAAAAAAAAAACAAATAGGGGAGATGAAAATAAGAATTTATTTGTTGAATTTGTATATAATTGAGCAATTAAGAATTACCATATTACTTATATCTTGTGATTTTTTTTAAACGTGAAATAGGATTTCATTAAAAATAGAGAAGATTATGTCATTATCAAGAAAATAAAATACAAGGAGTACAAGTCAAAATCTAAACTAAAATAAATTGCACAATTTTTTATATAAATTTAATTCCGATTGAAACTTTAAGAACTCACAGTTTTAAAAAAGATTTTAATATTCTTAAACTAAATAGTCGTTAGTAAAATAAATTAAATTACACCATAAACATAAAAGAAAACTCAAACTATAACTAATATTTCTTGTGAATTTCAAAACAATGTGTTTGCTGCAATGTATAATCATGTGTCCTCCAAATTGTGAACCCTTAATTTTACACTCTTAGCATCCAACTGCAGCCTTAGCACTTGCTGAATTTAACTCATTGCGCGGAGCTATTACGGTGGTCCCGCTACACTGTTCCTTTGCGGCACGCCACAAAGGCCTGACTCGGCGCCACACAGGCCTAGTGCGGCGCCGCGCCAGGGCACACCCCCTCTGCTCCAGTGGGCCCCACATGCGTAAAATGACCTTTTTACCCCTCTTTGTCCAGTTATTAGCCATTTTCTGACCCCATTCTTTTGGTCTTTTTACATTTCTATTACCTAAACTACCATTTACCCATTTGCCTATAAATAGGCTCCCATTCCCTCATTTCTACACATCCTTGAATTTGGGTAGATGGCTATCCTCAAATTCCTCTCTTCTTCTCCTTCAAATCACTCTCTAATTAATTAATTAATCTTTTTAATTAATTAATTATCTCACCCTAACCAAGTTAATTAATCTTTTTAATTAACTAATTTTTTTAATTAATCACTCTTTTTTCCAAAAATCATTCCTTTTTTAAAAAATCAAATTAATCATTTTTCTTAATCCTCTTTTTCATCTAAATTAATTAATTAATCTTTTTAATTAATTAATCCATCTATCTTTTCCATCATATTAATTAATTAATCATTTTAATTAATTAATTAATCTTTCAATCCATCCAATCACCCGATCCCGATAAAACGGAATTTCGGTCCGGTAAAACCCTTCGCCCACCAAAAATCAAAGTATCAGCCTTTTTCCTCACTTTTAACACACCCAAACCAAAATCAATTTGATCAACTCTTAAACCCCTTCACTTAACAGTGGAACAAACTACGTGGGTTTTGATCCCTTTTCAATGGGGTACGTAGGCACGTTTGAAATCTAAATCCAGACCTCAAATCCAAATCCCAATCAATCTCTTTTCCCTTTTTTTTTAATTAATTTATAAATATTTTATTTTCACCATTCATTCATATTTTGCCATATTCACGCATTTTCTTTAACATCATCTTATAAATATCATTCATGAAATCCAAGTTTTAAGTCAAATTAAACTAAAGAGCCAAATTTAGATTATTTAAAACTAAAAACCTAGTCCCCGAACTCAACCTGGTTCGAGATCAGTGATTTTTATCCTTGGGTAAATTAATTGCAAAATTAATAAATTGGAGTCAATTGGGTTTTTTCTTAATTTTTCCCATTTAAAATAAATTAGGGTGGCGACTCCTAAAAATTATTTTCAAAATCAACTAAATCTGAACCCGAGGGTTCCATCATGAGTCTAAACCTGAATGAGCATCTCGGTTCCCTCTAGCGAACCGAGCCAGTGCTCGGGGGAGGCCTCACACAAATAGCTAGGCATGAGGCATGTAAAATTATGAAGAAGAGAATAGTATAAAATGTACAATAATTGGGTTGCTTATAAATCTTTCTACCGAAATAACAAAAATAATTTTTGGGAGCTGCTTTGATTAAAATGCTAACTAATATGGGATAAAAACAACTGATCCATATGAGAATGAAATAAAAGTAGTCCATGAAAAAAGTATCCCATTTGCATGACAATTGGCCTTATCTTTAAATTCGTTAACTACTAAATCCTTAGTTTGGCCTAAATGGACTTGCGAGCTCTAAGTAGTTTGATGACAAAGAGCTCATCTGAGCTTCAAATTGCTCATTGGGCTCTTCTCAGACGAAGAGCTCTAACAGTGCCTTCATCTTAAAGAAAGGTTACTCATGATAGAATAAGACAGTGGACATGACACACTAAAGAGGTAACCCCTCCGTAGTACTCAAGTGCATGTATGGCATTGAAGACTAACACAAGAAAAGCTGCTTATCCCATTAATTCAAAGTTCTTTTCTCCTCTCCGCCATTAAGGTGTTGCCACCTATTTGCCTATTCTCATCTCCGAGCCTAGTTAAATTACTATAAAAAGAAAGATTATTCACTCATGCAAGTAAGGAAAAATTGCCAAGCCAAACTAAACAAGCAAAAGCCTTGACTACTGGTGAAGAAGAGCAAGAAGGTAATGATTTTTTTTGTTACCAATGAATTAATTAATGTTCATTGATACTGCAAGGGAAAAGTTAAGAGATGAGTTGCATTCAGTCAAAGTCTTGAAATGTCTTGAAGATTGTCAAAGGAAGTCAGAGTGGTTCGAATAGATGTTAGCCTCACAACTCCAACTCATGGATAAAAAAGAAAAAATTGAGGTGATAAGCAAAGAAGAAAAGGAGCAAATTTTTCCTTCTAAACCATAAAGCAGCTAAACTATATCGCCCTCCAATTCCATGCAATGCTAGACTAAAGAGGGAGATAAAGGAGATGCAATCTCACTTAGAGAAAAGGGTTAAAGAGGAAAAGCCTAAGGAGATAATTGCATCAGAATAAGAAAATGCATTTTTACGACAACAGATTCCTCCTATAGAAGGTAATCCAGGTAGTTTTATTATAAAATTTGATTTTTTTTAAATATGACTTAGCAAAAGAAATACTTGATTTAGGGATAGCATAAATTTAATGCCATATGAATTATATAAGCAACTTGGTTTCAAAGAACTAGCTTCTATATAAATGCATATACAGTTGGCTAATGGTTCTTATAGGTAACCTAGGGATGTTTTAAAAGATTTATTGGTAAGAGTAGGAAAATTTATAGTCCCTACTAATTTTTTTGTTTTGGATGTCACAAGAGTCCTATAACTAACTATTCGTTGCTTTGGGGTAGATCCTTTATGGCTACCATAAACACAATAATTGATGTTAACAACAGTCGATTGACTATGACAATTCTTGGGAAACAATGGCAATTGATCTATTCAAAGAGTCAAAATCTGATGCTAAAGTTTCTTTTGTGAATTGTTATTCAGTTAACGTCATTAATGCTTCTAATGAGTTTTTATTTGACAAAGGCAAGAATAAGAGCAAAGGAGTCATCACTTCAACATTTCAAAAGGACAAGCTTAATAGTGGTGAAAGCAAAGGCAAAGGATGCCTTTACTTCTCTCAAATTAGATGAAGAAAGACCATAGTCTAGCTTATGACTTTAAAAAAGCCTCGGAAAAAGGACACGTGTTCATTAAAAAAAGGTTCGAGATTGTTGGTCTGGTTGTTTGCAAGGAAGTTACTATAATTATAGTTTGTTTTACTAAATGAAATTTTAACTTTATTCCTTTCGGTCTCTATTATATCATCAATAGTTTCCTTAGCAAAGATATTCTAAAAAGGATGGCCAAGTCGTATAATGTAATAGACATAAAACCAAACCTAAAAGCAAAAACATTACTTTTGGCTGACCAAAAAAGTGAGGCAGGAAATAGCAATTGCTTTTGAAGGATGATCCTAACCAATGAGAATTCTACTAATTTGTTAATAACAAGGACTCCCATTATGCGAAAAAGTGAGGGCGAAGTCGATTATAACATGAGACATACTCATCCAGTACGCTCGGCCATGACTAAAGAACTTTCCCATGAAGCCAAGATGAACCTAGGATGTGTGTTTTTGCTAAAAAGAAACTTCTCAAAAGAAGATTTGCGTTAGGTCAAAATGGAGCCGAGTATTACATTAATAGATGATGGGTTGAGTATCTTAAGGGAGATCGACTCAGTTGATTAGGCCATATTATCATAAGTTTGTTATGGTTTGCTAGATGGGATTTCTTTTTCCTTTGTCATCCTATGTAAAACCATGTAGTAAAGAATCTAGGTTAAAGATAAAATAAATTTTTTTATACCAATAAGAATTATAAGAAAAGCATAACTCATAACTCACTTGAAGCTTCAAAAGACTACTTAAAGACTTAAGTATGTTTAGGCCAAATTAGAGAAATTTTTTGCAAAAAGGAGGCCCTAACCGTGAAAATATATAAAGTAAAAGTGATTTTCCTCCTTATTTATACAAAAAGTAATTATACTGTATGAAGTGTGAAAAGATATGATGGTTTGTGCATGCAAAACTAGTTTGGAGACCTAGCAATTATTATGATTCATTATCAGGGTTGGACCGGCTTGTGATAAGTGCAATCCTTCATCTTTCCAAGACAAAGGGTTGCAAGGGCATTATTGATATTGGCCCAAAAATGAGCCTTACTAGCATAGCCCAATTTTTAAATTGTAAAGCTATAAATATAAATTAATTATTTACGTACTTTATACTCGGGCCCAGTGTGTATATAATGAGCCCATTAAATGAGTTTGTATCATAATAGGATTAGGAATTAGCCTAGAGTTAGCTACTATCTTGTAAAATTTATTATACATCTATCACTCAACTCAATAAAATACTCAAAATTCTACCAATTGACAACGTACTAATTTAAATATTTACAAAAATCCCTTTGATTGAGGACGACAACCTATATATCATACTCCCTATCAGACTAGTTGATGGTTCAGCAACTTATATCCCAAGTTTTTTAAGTTACTTTTTTGCACAAATCTTTATATTCAAAGTTGATGGTACATAGTGACCTAAATACCATAGATCTATGTTATTTTACTGTAATATAATAATTAGAAAATAAAATAATCTTTTTTAACTACTATGTAGATTATATTGTTGAAAGGAAAAATTTAAAACTAATAAGACTTGGCAATAATGTTATGCCAGGTGTAAAATCCATATAATTAAAAGTTTTTTATAATATATTACTGCTATTATATGTATATATTTATTATTAATAGTTAATTTTAATAGTATGTATTAAATAATTAATATTAAATAAATACTATTAATTTTAATATAAACATATATCAAATAATGTTAAACAAATATAATAATTCAAATATTTGTTATTTTTTCAGTATCAAGTAATTCTTTTGTTAAAAGTATTTATTTATTAGAGTGGAATCAAATATTAGTTTTTATAATATTAATTAGTTATTTTTTCAATAAATTATTTAATTTTTTACCCTTTTTTTTTATTGGAAATTTTTAAGGAATAGAAATATTTGGCCTAAGTCTAGAGTAAACCTAGTTGGAGCAATAATAATAAGCCAAATGACCTTAACCCAAAAGAAGTCTTTCCGGGGCACATACACTGTTTTAGTGTTTTCTCTTTTCTTTCCAACCTCATTTTTTTCTTATTTTAAATATTTTTAATAAACAATTTAAGTCCCATCTGCCCATTCTTTGAGTCTTGACTGGAGACCATAAGTAGTGTGGTTGGTGACTCTTATCCTGTCCACTCATAACTATCTTCATCACACCCCTTTACCATAACCCCTAATACTCAACCTAAAATTACCTCTAGCTCCAATATTTGTTTTTTCTTTTAAATACAGTGAATATAATGCGATTTTACTCATTTCCACTTTGAAATTTAAAAATTATCTTTTCTATAAAATAAAATTTAAAATATACACCATTAATATTTTAAAATTTATAATTTTAATATCATTAATTAATATTAAAATTTATAATTTTAATATCATTAATTAATATTAACATCGTAATAATATAGCACTTACAAATTTCACTTTTTTATTTTTTAAATAGTCACACAGATTAATGAAATGTAGCATACAAGTGCTACATCCATATTAACTATACTACATTAATATTATATAAAAGTGTTAACACTGTAAATTTTAAAATGTTACCAAAGCAAACTTCAAATCTCATTCAAAAAAATTTATAGATCCCAAAGTGAAATTAGGTTAAACCAAAGAGTAATCTTTTACCTTCTCCTTTAAAAAAAAAAAATCAATTTACTGCCCCGTCTTATGTTGTATTAGAAAATATTTAGATATTTTACTTATATAAGAAAATAATTTATATTTTTAAATTATAATAAGTAAAATAATATTATATAAAAAATACTACGATAAATATAACTTTAATAGTATTGATTTATCATACATGACGTTAAAATTATTAATTAACAACTATATACTTTTTATAATATATTAATAATATTATCAAATATTAATAATATATTGCCATAAACATATAATAATGTTATTAAAAAATTATTATTTAAAAAAACATTTTGACTATTGTGTTTACTTTATACGTTCAGTGATATTATAGTTAATTTTTATTACTATTAAATTTTTATTTTTTTAATTAATTATACGTAGATTTTGCTATTAAGATGTATATTTCTTATAATGAGCATAATAAATTAATATAAAAATATTGATACAAATGGTTGCATGGTGTCTATAAAAATATTGATACAGTTGCATGATTGAATTTTTATATTTATATTTTATTTATATTAAATTGTATTTTGATATAATTTTCAGTTTGGTATTTGACACATTTATATGAAAGTTGATAAGATTATTTCATCATAGAATATTAAATAGATAAAATTTAGCCATTCCCATTATTTCATTTTTTTTATTAATTTGAAATTCCACAATTTTTAACATTTTTTATAATTTCAATAAATACATTATATATTTCAAATCTTATATTTAGGTTTTTTTTTTGGTCAAAGTCTTTTCTTCTCTTCGGTTCAATCCAAAATTTAAAACGACATATCACATACTAAAATATAATGCTTGTGCCAAATTTCAAAATGAACTCAATTATGATGTGGCTTTTCCATTTTATTTGTATTTTCCCTCTCCCTTTATTTATTTCTCTCTTGATTCCACCTTCACTAGTAGCCATTTCCCTATAAGGCCACTTGAATAACTCTTATCAAATCAATGCCTGTGTACAGCTATATGCAAAATAAAATCAAATACTAATTTCAGTGGAAAAAAAAAAAGGAAAAAATATTATAAGGTACTAAAATTCTAGTAATCTTCTTCCTTCAAAATCATATCAAATTGAAAATATGCATTATTGGTGTCTATACTTTTTAAAATATGCTATTTTAGCATCTGAATTTTTTTTTTTTGTCCAATCAATTACCAAATTTAAAAAATCATTTTATTTCTATATTTTTGTCAGTTTTTCTAGTAATTGGAGAGCTGACTCAACAAAAAATGAAACTCATTTTCATTGAGCTGACTTTCATGACGTTGCCCATATGTATCACCAAAGATAAATGTCCTAACTACCTTTTAATGCTCATGGGCAGATGAGGCAAATTATAAGACTCAACAATGAGACTATAGATGTCTGTATAGGTTTACTAGGTGTGTTAGGTATGATTATATAATATTGTGCTATGTATAGATTACACAGTTAAGTTTAAGTCTAAGTTTAAATTTTAGCGAGCACCTTTGCATGACCATCGTTATAAGTTATTTATGGATAGATAATGAATGATTAATTTTACCATTTACCGACCACTGAATAGTTTCTTTTAGAAAAAAGTGTGGACCAAATTGGAAGTAACCATCCCAATAAAAATTTACTTTTCCAATTAGTAAATTGTTTATCACTAAAGAAATATTTTAAATTACTCTTCCTTCTATATAAGACCAATCAACCAATTCAAATTTAAATCTTTTCATCTTCTTCTTTACTTCTTTTCTCTTTCATTCATGATGCTAAGTTCTGCTTTTCTTTTAAAATCTTTAAGTCTCCATGGAATTCAGACTAAAAATTTGATCTCTTTCATTCTTTTTTTTTCTTTAAAGAAATTAGCTGATCTCAAGAATAACTCAAGATCTAATCAAATCTTTCACCATTTTTCTTTCTTAAAAGAACTTCAGGTGGATCTAAATAGTAAATCCGTAGTTTTGGTGAGCCTAAAGATGCATGATACCAAACTTAATGATGATCATATGAGTCTAAAGTTGGTGATTATTGTGCTTAGGAATGATCAAAGAGTTATTAAGACGCTCTAGCTATTTAGAATAAGTTATGAAATTTATAGTAATGATATGATGCAAATATGCATGTATTTTATCTTTAAAGTGGTGCTTTTAATCTTATTTTTAAGTGTTCTTTAAGTAATCTAGGTAATTATCAAAGGTCCAAGGGTTTTATGCTTGAAAAGGAAGAAGTTTTGCAAAGATTGGCCAAGACAAGCCTGTGTCGACTCGCGCCCATAGGTGCCGAGTCGTGATAGAATGTCATGGTGCTAACTCGTGCCATATGGTGCCAAGTCGTGCCAGAATCACATGGTGCCTACTCATCCCTGCTTGTCTCGAGTGGTTATAGTGCCTTTTCACCAAAACACTTCACAAAAGGCTCCTTTTTGCAATGGATGTGACTTGGGACACCTAGAAACCTATAAATAAGAGTGTTTTACAGAATTTTGGATGTGTGATGTTAATATTATTCATATATTAAGTTAGTAATTAAGAGTGTAATTCAAATGTTCAAAGTTAGAACAAGATTGAAGAGTTACCAAGGCATTCAAGCAAGCATTCAAGGACACTTCTTCAAAGTAATTTTCTGGAGCAAGGATTGAAGAAAACATCATCAAAGTTTCCTTTCCCTTGTCTTTTTATCTTTGTTCCTTGATGTTCATTTTGTCTTCTTGTCTAAACTTTATCATTTACATATGAATATGCACTAGTTTGGTTTCTTTGAATTGCAATAAAGTATTGGTTTTAGTCATTCTGTTTCTTATATGCTTTGCATAATTTAGTTTTAATTGTGTGCTTAATTAATATTGTATGTGCTTGATCACCATGTATAACATGTTGTCAAATTATTCACAACTAGAGTTAGGATAAATTGATGGAAAAACAATTGAAATTACTTAGAGAATAGGATAAGCACTTGGAGACAAGCAAATCCACTCTAAAGGGAATTATAGTATTGGTATGAATATTTATGGTTTTGTAATTATAGTATTGGCATGAATATTTATGGTTCTGTTCTATCTATATGATGACATGAGAATGATCATAGACTCTAGACCAAACACTTTTAATTGACAACGAGAGTTGCTTTTAGGAACTATAGACCATACTCTAAATCATCGCATGCATGTAACACATCTTATTAAAATTAATTCTGACTTGTAATTGAATCTAATCAACATCCTTAAATCATAATATTAGATAGTATAGTAGCATATAGTTAGAATTAAATCTCTTATTTAATATCTTTGCCTATCCATCCTAGTAATAATCCAATTAATACAAAATTCCCAAATTCCCCAGAGTTCAACACCCTACTCATCCTATACTAATCCTTTTGGATTTGGGTCACCCATAGTAGGCCTAATAAATTTTTGGCGCCGTTACTGAGGAATTTGTTTGTAATTTTTATTAATTTAGGATAGTGAAAGGTTGTTTTAGGCTTTTATTTTCTGATTTAGATTTCATTTCTATTTTGTTTCTTTCTTGTTTAGGTAAATATGAGACGTATTAGAAGTTCTAATGATCTTCTGCCAATTGATCCTGAAATTGAATGAACTTTGCATGCTTTACGTAGGAATCAAAGACAAAAAGAAGAAGATCAACGCAACCTTGGTGAAATGGTAGGAGAAAGAGAACGTTAGGCGATTTTGCTATGCTCGACATCACAAGCAGTTTAGGAGGGATTGTGGCTCCTTCCATTGCAAACAACAACTTTGAAATTAAGCGAAGCATCATTCAAATGGTGCAAAATAATCAGTTTGGTGCTTTACAAGGGGAGGATCCATATGCACACATCTTGACATTCCTAAACGTATATGCAACATTTAAAATAAATGGAGTGTCGGATGATGCAATTCGGTTAAGGCTCTTCCCATTTTCAGTCAAAGAGAAAGCTCAAATATGGTTGGCAAGTTTACCAAGTGAATCAATCACCACTTGGGATCAATTGAAGCAAGCCTTCCTACAAAAGTACTTCCCTCCACAGAAAACTGCAAAGTTCCATAATGAGATCACCACTTTCAAACAAAATCCAAATGAGATGATTTATACTTCTTGGGAAAAATTTAAGGAACTCCAAAGGCAATGCCCACATCATGGATTGCCCGATTGGATGATTCCTCAAATTTTCTATAATGGATTGACAAATGAAAGTAGGAACATTGTCAATGCGGCATCTGGTGGAAAATAGATGGATAAGACAACAAGAGAGGCTGTCACTTTACTTGAAGAACTTGCTTATCAAGGTTACATAGGAGATGAGACAACCATGGCAAAAGCAAAAGGTATCTTGGAACTTGAGACTATCAACCTGCTTACGGCAAAGGTAGATGCTCTCACCAAATTAGTAAGTAAAACTTAAGTTAATTTGATAATGTTAATAATGTTTGTGAACTATGTGGAGGTCCTCATCCTTATTCCCAATGTAGTTCAAATGAGGAGGTAAATTTTGTCCGGGGGGGGTATAACCAAAGAATGGGTATGAACTCAAACACATACAACCCTCAATGGAAGAACCATCCTGGTTTTTCTTGGTCTAATCCATCCTCCCAATTGAACCCACCTATTAACCAAAATCTCAAACCAAATAACCCACCAGGTTTTCCTATGAAGGAACCCTATATTCCTACACCACTTAAATCTAATTTAGAGACCCTTTTAGAGCAGTTTGTAGGAACACAAATATCCATTAATAAACAAAATGAGGAGTAATTTAAATAACTTAACTCCAAAATTGATTAACTTGCTACTCACAACAGAATTTTAGAAACTCAAATTGCCCAACAAGCCTCTTCCTCTAACCCTAAACTGGTAGGTAAGTTACCTAGTCAACTGGAATTTGTTCAAAGAGAGACTTGCCAAGCAATTACTTTAAGAAGTAGTAAGATGGTTGAAAATACTACTAATAAGAATAAAAATGATACAGTAGGTGATGAGGAAGTAAACTTAGAAAGTAATCAAGAGAGTGGGGTTAAAGGTAATAATAAAAATGAAAGTGTCATACCACCTAAGGTCAATGATCCTAAAGTAGACCTTAAGACCTTGCCCTTTCCTCAAAGGTTCATAAAAAGGAACCTAGATAAGCAATTTGGCAAATTCCTAAAGTATCTTAAAGATATTACTATTACTATTCCATTCTTAGATGTTATAAGGGATATGTCGGCTTGGGGTAAATTTTTGAAAGACATGGTCTCCCATAAAAGCAAACTAGAAGACTATGGTCTAGTATCTTTAGTAGAAGAGTCTAAGGCCATATTTTCTAAGTCCCCTCCTAAACAAAAAGATCCTGGATGTTTCACCATCCCATGCATGATTGGAGGAAAGTATTTTGATAAAGCTTTATGTGATATTGGTGCTAGTGTCAATTTAATGCCTTATTCTATCTATTTAAGACTTAATTTGGGTGAACTTAAGCCTACTAACATGTGTCTCTTGATGGCTAACAAGACTATTACCTATCCAATTGGCATTCTTGAGAATGTGCCAACAAAAGTAGGTAAATTTATAGTTCCTGCAGATTTTATTGTCCTAGACATGGAGGAAGACCTTGAGATCCCTATCTTGTTTGGAAGACCGTTCTTGGTTACGGTAGGTGCTATCATTGATATGAAGAAAGGTAAAATCACATTTGAGGTAAACAATGAATTCATGAAGTTTGACATGTTTAAAATGATAAAATCCTCTCCTATGGAAGGAGTATGTAGAATTGATTCTATTGATTTGATTGATGAGTGTATAGATGAAGTTAAATATGATTGCATGAGTCAAGATCCTATTCACCCTTACCAAAGGCAAGAAGAAGAAGAAATAAATCAAATATCAAATCATAACTATCTTAGACCTTCTAGGTTTGAACCTTTAGAGAGAGATGATAATGGAAGATCTTCTTCTTCTAAAGAAATGAATCTAGAACTCAAGCCTTTACCATCTAATTTGAAATATGCATTCCTTGATTTTGAATCTGAATTCCCTTTTATTGTGAATTCATCCTTATCTTTAGAAAATATCAATCTTTTGTGCGATGTGTTGCTTAAACAAAGAGAGTCCATTGGTTACTCTTTGAATGACCTAAAAGGTATTGGCCCTAATATTTGCATGTATAGGATAATCTTAGAAGATAATGCTAAGCCTTCCATTGAAGGTTAAAGGAGACCTAATCTAACTCTTAAAGAAGTGGTAAGAAAAGAGGTCACAAAATTACTTGATAATGGCATCATATACTCAATAGCAAGTGGGTAAGTCCTGTCCAAGTTGTCCCTAAAAAGGGTGGCTTAACTGTTATTAAGAATGAATCAAATGATTTAATCCCTACTAAGACTGTCACTGGATGGCGTATGTGTATAGACTATAGAAAGTTGAATAAAGCAACTAAAAAAGATCATTTTCCACTACCATTTCTTGACCAAGTGTTAGAAAAGTTGGCAAATTATTCTTATTTTTGTTACTTGGATGGTCTTAGTGGTTTTTATCAAATACCTATCTACCCTAAAGACCAATCAAAAACCACTTTTACATGTCCCTATGGTACTTTTGCATTTAGATGCATGCCATTTGGTTTATGCAATGCATCTGCAACATTTCAAATATGCATGTTTTCTATCTTTAGTGACTTGATAGATGACTGTGTTAATGTTTTTATGGATGATTTTAGTGTTTATGGAACTAACTTTGAAAATTATCTAGAAAATCTCTCTAAAGTTCTTGACAGGTGTAAGGAGCATGGACTAGTACTTAATTAGGAAAAGTGTCATTTTATGGCACAAGAAGGAATAGTACTAGGGCATATGGTATCCAAAAGGGGTATTGAAGTGGATAAAGCCAAGGTTGAAGTGATCACAAATTTGCCATAGCCCAAATGTGTTAAGGACATTCGAAGTTTTTTAGGATATACCGGGTTTTATAGACGATTTATCAAGGATTTTTCTAAAATCACCAAGCCATTGTGCAAATTGCTTATGAAGGAAGCTACCTTTGAGTTCAATGAAGCATGTCATGAAGCTTTTGAGACCCTAAAGAAAGCTCTTACATCCGCACCGATTCTGCAGCCACCTAATTGGTAGCAACCTTTTGAAATTATGTGTGATGCTAGTCATTTTGCGGTTGGAGCAGTCCTTAGGCAAAGGAAGGAAGGTAAGCCTTATGTAATTTACTATGCAAGTAAGCTACTTGATGATGCCCAAATCAACTATACAACTACGGAGAAGGAACTACTAGCCATAGTTTATGCGTTTGATAAATTTAGAGCATACTTGGTAGGTCAAAAGGTAATTGTATATTTTGACCATGCTACTCTAAAGTACCTCTTAAGTAAAAAGGATGCTAAACCTAGGCTACTAAGGTGGATTCTTATGATCCAAGAGTTTGATTAGGAAGTAAGGGACAAGAAAGGGAGTGAAAACCTTGTGGCAGACCATCTCTCTAGACTTGATCAAGAAGGTTTGAGGAAGCTTAATGATGGAGTACCAGTATATGAGACCTTCCAAGGTGAGCATTTGTTTAATGTTATATCGCAAGAAATTCCATGGTATGCTGACATTACTAACTTTCTTATAAGTGGTATTCTACCTTATGGTTTAGATTATAGGCAAAGAAAGAAGTTTTTGCATGATACTAAATTTTATTATTGGGAAGAACCTTTGCTTTATAAAAGATGTGCAAATGGGCTAATAAGGAGATGCATTCCTTAAGGTGAGATTCAAGATGTTTTGAAATATTGTCATTCCTTAGATATGGGTGGACACTTTGGTGCAACAAAAATAGCTTCTAAGGTATTACAATATGGTTTTTGGTGGCCTACTTTATTCAAAGATGCTAGAGAATTTTTCCTTACATGTGATAGATGTCAAAGAATGGGTAATATATCTAAGAGAAATGAGATGCCTTTAAATGGCATTCTTAAGGTAGAACTTTTTGATGTATGGGGTATGGACTTTATGGGTCCTTTCCCTAGTTCTTTAGGCTATAAATATATCTTAGTTATGGTAGACTATGTGCCTAAATGGATTGAAGTAATACCTACTATTACTAATGATGCTAAGGTAGTTAAAAAAATGCTTAAAAAAGTAATCTTCCCTAGTTTTGGCACTCTAAGAGCTTTGATAAGTGATGGAGGTTCCCATTTTTGTAATAATATCATAGAAAGTCTGCTTAAAAAGTATACAGTTACTCATAAAATAGCTACTCCTTACCATCCACAAATAAGTGGACAAGTTAAGCTACGCAATAGGTAAATTAAGTGGATTCTAGATAAGACTGTTTCTTCTACTAAGAAAAATTGGGCATTAAAGCTAGATGATGCCTTATAGGCATATAGAACTACCTTTAAAACTCCCATTGGCCTTATCCCATATCAATTAGTCTATGGTAAATCTTGTCATTTGCCCATTGAACTTGAACATAAAGCGTATTGGGCAACTAGGGCTTTGAACCTTGATATGGACAAAGTAGGTAATAAAAAACTTTTGCAACTCAATGAACTATAAGAATTAAGGTTAAATGCATATGAGAATGCAAAGTTATATAAAGATCATACTAAGTTATGGCATGATAAGAACATTCTCAATAGGGATTTCCAAGAAGGTGAGCTTGTTTTACACTATAATTTAAGGTTAAAACTACTTCCTGGAAAACTAAAATCAAGATGGTCTGGACCTTTTAAAATTACAAAGTTCATCCATATGGAACTATTGAGATTGCTAATGACAAAGGCAAATCTTTCAAGGTAAATGGCCATCATCTTAAGCCTTACTTTGTCGGTGCACCATTAGAACAATCAAGGTCAGTAACCCTCTCTACTTAATAGTATGTTCATCGACTACATAGTATATTTATTTATTTTAAAGTTTTATGTTTGTTTATTTTGAATTTCATGTTTATTTAATATAATTTTTAAGTTTTGATGTTTAATATTGATTTTATTTTGATTTTATAGCATATACACATGGTATATATATATAAAAAGGAAGAAAAGACATAAATTTTTAAGATTGAGTCTGTGCCGAGTCGTGCCCATAGGTGCTAACTCGTGACAGAATGGATCCGTGCCGAGTTGTGCCCTATAATGCTGACTCGTTACAATTAACAGCACAAAAACATTCAAATTTTTGAGTTTTTACACCAATTCTTTCTTTCTTTTCATTCCTAATTCAATTACAATTTATTTTATTCTTAATTTTTGGTCAAAAACTAACTTATTCAACACTCTTTTCTCAAAACAAATCAACGAAAAGTTGTATCTTTTCCAAAAAGAATCACACCTCTTCCCAAAATATATGACTTTTCACATCACACTCTTACACATCTATATAACCCTAAGCCTTACAACACCACTCCCCTACTCTTTCTTTTCAGATTTTGAAAAAACAAATCCTAATATTTAATCATTCTTTCTTCCATTTAAACATCATCTTCTTCATTCATCATTCACACACTACACTGTATTCACTCATAGTTGTAAAATTTTTCTGTTTTTCTTCTTTATTCTCTAACTACAAGCAAGTATGGGCAAGTCCAAAGGATCAACTTCTTCAAGGCCTCAAGAAGAGCACCAGGAGGAAGATCTTGCATTGATGTATGAGTCCTCCTTCCCCATTGACTCACATAAAGAAGGAGCCAAGTTCTCTACAATCAAATGTAGAGAAATTGTATCTTGTAAGTATTTTCCTCCCTCTTTAATTCGTGATGTTGGCATGGAGGAAGTATTTAATCAAGTTCTTACTTCTTGTGGTTTGAAAAAGCTTGTAAGTATGCAAGAGTATTCCTATAGCAATCTTGTCCATGAGTTGTTTAGTACACTTGATATCAATAATACAAATTCTCAAATTCTAGAATTCAGGTTGCTTGGCTAACCCTACCAATTAACTTACAATTTCATGCAAAAAGTTTTTGGTTTTAAGAGAAGTGTGTTTGTGATATCACTGATAATTTTAATGTTAATGACTTTTGGACATTCTTAACTGATATAGAAATCCCTTTTGAACCTAAAAAGGGGAAAGTGATGTTTATCAAGGATTTGAAATTCTGGATGTTGCATAAAGTCATTGCATGTGTTATTTTTGGTAAAACTGAATCCAATTGAGTAATTGTTCAAGAGCTCTTTTTGATGTGGTGTGTTCATAAATCAAAGCAAGTGTGTTGGACATATTGGATTTTTAATCAACTACTTATGTGTGTTATACACATAAGGAACATCCATTATATATGGTCATATTATTACAAGCATTGCTAAGGGGTTTCATATTAATTGCTCAAACTTTCCTTATGTTGTTAAATACTCATATTTCACAAAGCAAGCCTTCATAAGAGGCAAGGTTGTGGATGCGAATTTTAACCATGTTGCAGCTTACACACGATCTTGTTGGAAGGGGTTACATCACCCTCTTTATAATTTGGATAAAGGCTCCGATGATGATGTTCCACCACCTAGAGCCCCACCACAACCAAGAGCCCGATCAACGGTTCAACTTAAATTGCCACCATCATCCTCTACTCAAGCAGAAGCAAATGGCTCCACTCCTAGTGATCACTAACTTTTGGAGGAGATCTTGGCAAACCAAAGGAGCATGCAATGACAACTTACCGACTTGGAGGCTAGGAACCAAAGGATGGAGCACATGCAATATAGTATGGACTATAAATTGCATAAGTTCTTTAGCTACTCCGGGTATGACATTCCTTCACCACCACCACCACCCGATGCTCAATGAGGTATGTTTTTCTTCCCTTCTCCATCATCTTTACTTTTCTTCACGTTGGAGACAATATGAATTTCAAGTACAGGGAAGGGATCAAATGTTGAAGTTTGAAGTTTGTTTTTATTTTGTTTTGATGTTTTGTTTTGTTTTGATTTTTCATTTTCTGCATTTTTAATATATTTTGCATGTTTTGTTTAGTTTAGTATTTTACAATTTGCATCAAGAATTTTTGTCTTTTTACTTGAGTTTCTCCATGTTATTATGTCTTGATTAGGCTTTCTCATTCTATTTTCTAATAAAAAAAAAAACAAAAAAAAATTGATTTTTTTTTATAATGCCCAATTGGTAAAATTCTTAAGTCTTTTTTTAGTATTTGTTAAGTTTTTGTCTTTTTATCTCACTCTTATTGCTTCTAAGGTTTCTAATTATCTAGTCAATTTTCTAGTTTTGCTTAATTGTCGAAATTGATATAAGTTAAGTCTTTGAATTTGCATGATTTAAGTTGCCTAAAGGAAACTATAGCCGCAATACGAGTTATGCATTAGTCAATAATGGATGAGGATACTAAAAGAACTATATCTGTTTGCTAAAATAAAAAGAAGAAATTAAAAAATTAAAAAAAAACACTATGCATATTGAGTAAGTTGTGTGCAAATGAGTTTGCTCCTTAGTTGCATTCAATTCGAAAGATATGTATGGTGTGCCTATTGAATATGTATATTGAGTAAGTCATGCACGAATGAGTTTGCTCCTTAGTCTTGTTCTATTCGAAAGATTTACCTTATTTAACTATATGAATAAGAAAAAAAAAAAAGAATAAGCAAACTATGTGTCTAAAAATGCCATGAGACTTATTACATTCTTGCATGTGCTTACTCTTGTCCCAAAGAAGACTACTTGAATCTATTGAATTCTTGACTTAATGCATGGATATTTTGACTAGAAAAGCATGGTTAGGTCCTTGACTAAATAATTAATAACTTTGTTACCAATAGGGATGAGATAATTAGACAAAGCTCAAAGTTTATGCTATAAGACTTGTCATCCTTTACTATTGTTGGGCACTAAGAACTATATCATCAATGTATTAGCCATATACTCCTTAAATAAACTTGAAGATTACTTAATCAAGATTGTTTCATAGTTGTCTTGGAGAAACTAAGTAATTTCTTTGTCTTTTCCCTCTTTGTTCTTGCTTTAGGGCAAGTAAGGTTTAAGTATGGGAGAATTTGATATGATGCAAATATGTATATCTAAACTAATCAATTAATAGTTATTTTGTGTTTGTATGCATGTATTTTATCTTTAAAGTGGTGCTTTTAATCTTGTTTTTAAGTGTTCTTTAAGTAATCTAGGTAATTATCAAAGGTTCAAGGGTTCTATGCTTGAAAAGGAAAAAGTTTTGCAAAAATTGGCCAAGACAAGCTTGTGCCGACTTGTGTCCATAGGTGCCGAGTCATGACAGAATGTCATGGTGCCGACTCGTGCCCTATGGGGCCGACTCGTGCCAGAATCATATGGTGCCGACTCATCTCTACTTGTCTTGAGTGGTTATAGTGCCTTTTCACCAAAACACTTCACAAAAGGCTCTTTTTTGCAATCGACATGACTTAGGACACTTAGAAACCTATAAATAAGAGTGTTTTATAGAATTTTGGATATGTGATGTTAATATTATTCATATATTAAGTTACTAATTGAGAGTGTAATTCAAGTGTTCAAAGTTAGAACAAGATTGAAGAGTTACCAAGGCATTCAAGCAAGCATTCAAGGACACTTCTTCAAAGTAATTTTCTGGAGCAAGGATTGAAGAAAACATCATCAAAGTTTTCTTTCCCTTGTCTTTTTATCTTTGTTCCTTGATGTTCATCTTGTCTTTCATTTACACTATGAATATGCACTAGTTTGGTTTCTTTGAATTACAATAAAGTATTGGTTTTAATCATTCTATTTCTTATACGCTTTGCATGATTTAGTTTTAATTGTGTGCTTAATTAATATTGTATGTGCTTGATCACCATGTATAACATGTTAGTCAAATTATTCACAACAAGAGTTAGGATAAATTGATGGAAAAACAATTGAAATTACTTAGAGAATAGGATAAGCACTTGGAGACAAGCAAATCCACTCTAAGGGGAATTATAGTATTGGCATGAATATTTATGGTTCTATTCTATCTCTATGATGACATGAGAATGCTCATAGACTCTAGATCAAATACTTCTAATTGACAACGAGAGTTGCTTTTAGGAATTATAGACCATACTCTCAATCATTACATGCATGTAACACATCTTATTAAAATCAATTCTGAGTTATAATTCAATCTAATCAACATCCTTAAATCATAATATTAGATAGTATAGTAGCATATAGTTAGAATTAAATCTCTTATTTAATATCTTTGCCTATCTATCCTAGTAACTATCCAATTAATACAAAATTTCCAAATTCCCCAAAGTTCAACACCTTACTCATCCTATACTAATCCTTTTGGATTTGGGTCACCCATAGTAGGCCTAACAAGTAATAACTACCTTATATTTTTTCTATTGAATTCCATTCTTTTGTCATTTTGAATATATGATAATGCATTTTGGTTATTGTTTTCGTTACCATTTATTGTTAACTTTCTATTGTAACTTATTTGTAAATAGTGATTGATTCTTCATTTGACGAGGCCATTTGAGACCAAGCCAATGTATATATAAATGATGAAGCCATTTGGGTAGCCTAATATTTGAAATGAAATTTTTACCTTGCCAGTTTTTAGCCTTGGCCACACACTAACAGAAACACTTAACTAATAGAGAAAGATCCATTAGACCATGTTCACTAGTGGCTCAAATGATCGGGTCTACAAACTAGTTAGATGTATCTTCACAAGCATGCATTGGTGTTTATAAGGTAAAGTAACTATCCTTAATGATTATTAAGAGCTTATGAGTTCACTCATGAGACTCTTTGATTGTTTATACCATAATGATATTAAAATGCTATTGTTTTTTAGACTTTTGACATAGCAATTCATCCCACTCAGTATATCTCTAACAAATATGATAATATTGAGACTCATAATATTGTGGTTATGTTTACCTGAGTTTTATGATTGTTACATGATTCTGCCAAGATTGTTCCTATGGTGTCTATTCTCTTCGGCACGTATGATTGTTCTTTGTTACCCGAATTCTCTATTCTTTTATAAAACCCTGTACTTGTATGCATTTCCTAATTTACTGAGTTGATGGTTTGCCATATTATCTGTGGATTTTAGGTGTGGTTTAGGAAAAGATAGAAGCTGAGTTGATAGAATTTCTTTGATTACCCTTCTCCATTAAAGAAGTCCTAGATGTAAGAGGTTGTTTCCTTAAGTTGTAAAAATTACACTCTAAAAGTCATAGTTGTTATTTCATTATCTTATAAGCTCTATAGATTGTAAAAGGATCTATGTATTAAGTGGTTTTAAATGAATAAAATGAAAAGACTTTGATTTGTGGCCCACTATATGATTTGTATGTTCTTTTAGTATGATTGTATATGATTTTGTATGTATTGATCTAGGGTATAGAATAGGTTCTACGATTTTTTAATAGTCTTATATCTACTTAAGCCCTAGGATTATTATGCCTTAGAAGAGCAAGCAAAATGGAATAGAAATAGTACTAAGGACAGGTGTGATAGGGGTGGTATCAGAGCTAAGGTTTGATAAAAAGGATAGTTAGAGAAATATCTTGTGAAAAAAGGTTTATCAAGGTAAAGGTTTGATTATAGTTAGATTTAGAAATATATAAATAGTGTTAGTTGCATGGGCTAAGAGTGTGCTTGACAGGGGAAACTATGGAGCATATGATTACTTTTCATCACTGGTTTGTGTTCTATTAGTATAGATCTACATATCATCATGTTATGAGTTTAAGTTTTTCTTTTATTGTGTAGTAATGCAAAATCTTCTCAACTTGTATGAGAACTAAGATGAGATCATCCAAAGCAACTTGTTTTACCTAATAAGAGTCTAGTTGATCAAGCGAGGGATAAGGAGGCCTTTGCACATTTCGTTGATGTATTTGTGTAATTCAAGGATTGGATTAACTACAAGGAACTAGAGGTTGGGCAAATGAGGACCCTACTAGATTGGAAAATAAGATACAAATTTTGAGAGCTATAATAAGAGGGGAGCAAAAATTTTCTGATTTCTTAATGAAAAGAATGCAAAGAACTAGTTTAAGAGAAGCGTGACAAGGTTGCTTCAAAAAATGAGGATGTTACCTAAGAGTAGTTAAGGTAAAGGTGATTGAGAATAGGGAAATAGAAGATAAGGCAACTAAGGAACTGAAGAAAAAGGCAAAGATAAGGAGCTTATTTGAGTTCAACAGAGAAGTCAATGGAGCAAAGAAAATGGGTGGTTGTCTTAACATATGGATAGCCAGATCACATGGTGAAGGACTATTTAAGAATTTCACTAATGGATAGATTTCAAACTTAAGAAAAATTGAAAATGATGTGAAGTAAGGTATGGAAGAGGAAAAAGGAGAGATGATCATGAGTAGGAGTTGGCTACATCTAAATGAGCAAAGCCATAAAAAGAAGTGCATTTTGGAATTAAGAATAATAGAGAGAGGCAAAAAGTTTTATCAAAATTTGAGGATAAATTTTTAATAAAGAGAGGAGAATATAATATCCTACATTTTGTTAACATACAGAGAGAGCAAAGGACAACTATTATGGATGAAGAATGCCCATTATGATTATTGCCAATAACCGGTAAGTGATTGAAAATTTATAAGTGAAAGTATGAGAATGGACTTAGTAGATGGCAAAAAGCTATATAACTACGAGGCAGAAGAAGAGCTTTGATGGTAAGGATAAGGTTAATGACAAAAGTAAGATCTCAATAAGAATAAGCCATAATGACAAGGCTGGATCTTAGAGATCAGGTGAGGTATTACAAAGAAAAGTGTGGCAAAAAGAACAGGTACAAAATGAAGAGTTATGAAGCAAATGGCTTCAAAATGATATGAACAAGATAATAAGATGGACAGATTGTTGAAAATAAGGATTGTTTGCAAGGATTAATTTCACAAACAAAGAGAAGCTTAGATAGATGAGCTCAAAATTAAAGAGAAGGACAACAACGAGGTAGCACAACAATCCAAATGACGAAGAAAGGTAAGCAAATAAGTTCAACATAAGATGAAGTGAAATGAGTAGATGAATTTGATTCAGCAGAACAAAGTGAAGTTAACTAACAAATTCCATATAAATGAAGCTCGAGAAGAGCTCAATACAATGAGATAAATTAAGATACTGTGTAAATGAGAGCGAAAGTACTCGTGGATAGATGAAATGAATTATAAGACTCGGCAACGAAGCTATAGATATCTATATAGGTTTACCAGGTGAGCTGATAAGCTTGATTGTATACTATTGTGTGATGTATAGATTAAGTTAAGTTTAAGCCTAAGTTTAAATTTTAGTGAGTGCCTTTACATGGCCATTAGTATAAGATATTTATGGATAGATCATCGATGACGAATAATTAATTTTACGATTACTAACCACTAAATAATTCCTTTTAGAAAAAAGTGTGGACTAAATTGAAAATGATCATCCCAATAAAAATTTACTTTTCTAATGAGTAAATTGGTGATTACTAAAGAAATATTTTAAATTATTCTTCCTTCTATACAAGACCAATGAAACTATTCAATTTTAAATCTTTTTTACTTCTTTTCTCTTTCTTCCCATGATGCTAAGTTCTGCTTTTCTTTCCAGATCTTTAAATCTATATGGATTTAAGACCAAAAATCTGATCTACTTCATTCTTTCTTTTTCTTCAAAGAAATTAGCCGATCTCAAGAATAACCTAAGATCCAAGACAAATCTTTCATTCATCTGTAAAAGAAATCTAGGTGGATCTAAATAGTAGATCTATTGTTTTAATGAGCCTAAAGATTGATGATGCCAAACTTAATGATGATCAGATGAGCCTAAAGTTGGTGGTTGTTGTGCTTAGGTATGATCAAGAAGTTATTACGAGACTCTAACTATTTAGGGTAAGTTATGATACGTACGAAATACATTGTAAAAGCTACCTTATGTTGCTTCTGTCAAATTCCATTCTTTTGTTATTCTAAATATATGATAATGTATTATTGTTAGTGTTATTGTTACTATCTAGTGATAACTTTCTATTATAACCTATTTGTAAATCATGATTGATTCTTAATATGATGAGGCCGCATGCACTGAAACCAATATATATATAAATGATGAAGTCATTTGGGTGAGCTAATGTTTGAAATGAAATTTTTACCTAGACAATGTTTAGTCTTGGCTGCACACTGATAAGATACCGAATAATGGGGAAAAGATCTATTAAACCATGTGTACTAGTTCCTCAACTGACTAGGTCTATAAATTAAGTCAAATGTATTCTTATAGGCATGTTTTGGTGTTTTTAGGGTAAACTAGCTACCCTTAATGGTTACTAAGAGCTTATGAGTTCTCTCATGAGAATCTTTTATTATTTTTACTGTGAAGGCATTAAAATACTATTTTTTTTTAGACTTTTGAGGTTGCAGTTTGTCCCATGATAGTTATGATAATGATAAAATTCACGAGATTGCAATTATGTTATCTGAGTTTTCTTATTGTTATATGGTTTGGTTAGGATTGATCCCTTGATGCCTATTCTCTTTGGCACGTATGATTGTTTTTGTTACCCAAATTGATCTATATATCTATATGTTTACATATTCGCTATTATTTCATAAAATATTGTACTTGCATGCATTTCATGATTTATTGAGCTGACAACTCACCATATTATCTATAGATTTCATGTATGATTTAAGAGAATTTAGAAACTGAGTTGACAAAATCTCTTTGATTACCCTTTCTACCAAAGAAGTCCTATATGTATGAGTTTATTTCCTTAAGTGGTAAAAGTTACATTCTAAAAGTCATAGCTATTGTTTTATTATCATAAAAACTCTATAGATTGTAAAAGAATCCATGTATTAAGTGATTTTAGATTAATAACATGAAAAAAATTTGATTTATGGCTCACTATGTGATTTATATGTTCTTTTGGCATGATTGTATATGTTTAGTACATATGGATCTACGATATAGAATGGGTTCTACAAGTTTTTGTTAGTTTTATATCTACCCCTGCCTAAAATTATCGTGTCTTAATAGAGCGAGCAGGGTGAATAAAAATAGTACTAAGGACAAAGTGTGAACTCTCCCTCTATCTCTCTTCTTTCTCAATTGGCGGGATTGGATTTGGGCAAGGGCAAGGGAGAGAGATGTAAAAGAAGTGAGAGATTAAAGGTAGTTAGGTCATTTATCTTTAGTGATCCATATAGACTCTTATGTGAAAATCAATTCAGTGAAGGTGGATTCTATTTTTGTTGAGTCAACAATATGATAACCTGAAAATGAGCAAAAACACTGAAATAATTTTTTTTTTAAAATTCAACAACCGATTGGACAAAAAAATTGTCCACATAATAAAATAGACCAACAATGCTTTTTTTTTTTTCCTATCAAATTAGTTTAAAAAGTAACTTCAAATCTAATTAAACAAAAATTATAAAATAAAAAGAATCAATTGAATATTAAGCACAAGTAAAGGGGTTATATGATGCAATTAGTTTTTTTTTAATTAATAAATACATAATTTTTTTAATTTAATAAAAAATTAATATATTTTTGTAATACTAAGAGACTTTTTAAGAAAACCACATTATTAAAAGTGGCAACTGAGTCAAGTCATATCATTTCGGACAATTTTGGGTCTCCTCTTTTTTTGGGTGGGTTCGGGTAAGATCATTGTGGATTGTATTTGGGTTTTACATAAACCATCATATTGATTATCAGAAAAGATTTTAAATTAAATGTGAATCAGTTTTTAGTTTAACTTTGGAAATAAATTTCCATATCGGATTGGATCATGATAAATTCTTTTAAAGTTTTCATTTATATAATATTTTAAAATTTAATAAGAAAAATGAATATTACAATTTTAAAAGATCCCATATTCAATTTAAGTAAAAAATATACAAAATATTTAAAATCTATTATCATATATATTATTTTTATGCATATAAAAAATACCATAGCATAATAAATAAATATCTTTCAATGTCTACAGATATAATAGCATAATAAAATAATCAAAATAAAGAATTATAATATATTATAATATCAATATATTTTTTTATTCTAGCAAGTAATTTAAAAATTCTGTCATAATTTTAAATTTTAAGATAATAACACTAAAAATATTTGATTTAACTTTGAAAATAAATTCTTTTATAAAAGCAAAATTTTCATTTATATAATATTTTAAAATTTAATAATAAAAATGAAGATTACAATTTTAAAATATCCTATATTCAATTTAATAAAAATATATAAAATATTTAAATCTATTATCACATAAATAATTTTTATACATATAAAATACTATAGCATAATAAATAAATACCTTTCAATATCTACATATATAATAGCACAATAAAATAATCAAACTAAGTAATTCTAATATATTATAATATACTAAATAATAAATTTGACAATAAATTGATTCAAAATAATTTGACGATAGATATATATACATTAATAAAAATTTTGATTTAATTTTATTTAACAATAAATTTGACATTAATTTTTCTTTTTTATTTATTCAGATCAATTTCGAGCCAGATCTTATTTGATCTATTAGAGTAAAAAATGATTAAACTCATTTAATTAACTATAATTTAATCGGATTGACCTCTAAATTTTTTTATATCACATCAAATTAAATATTTTTAAATTTAATCCATTTCGTGTCGAATCTTGGCTTTAATTTTTTGATAGAATTTTCAAGTCTGGCAAAAAATTGCTACCTTTACACATTACCATTCAATTGTGCCCCAAGTGTAAATTATTGTACTTGTAATCTTGTTAAAGTTTCCAAGTGAACAGCTGTTGGGTGAAGAAACATCATTGGATATAAAGAAAATATCAAACCCCAAAAATAAAATAATAAAAAGAAAATAATAAATAATAAATATGTAAAATATTAATTTCTTTAAGGCATTATTTAAATTAAAGAATTTTTAAATCTATAAATTTAAAAATTTTATCGTTTGGACTTGAAATAAAAAAAATTACAATATCTCGTATAAAAAAATAATAAATTTTAAATTTTTTTATTTAAAAAGTAAGAAATTAAAATTTTTAAAAATAAAAAATTTTAAAAATTATAAAATTTTTTAAAATCTATAGATTTTAATTATTTTTTAATTTGTGAAACGGCAAATTTAATTTAAATATATTGATTTTGTGAAATCTCTTATTTAAAATCTTTCGTGATAAGAAAGCTTAAAAAAAATTATATAAATAATATATATATATATATATATATATATATATATATATATGTGTGAGTGTATGAATCCAACGGATCTAAAGAGGTTCCGAGCTATTATATTTTATGTATTAAAGTGAACACAAAATCATTTGCAAAAGAAAGAACTATCGAATCAGAGTCGCAGACCCGAAGTTCCCAGTAATCTTTTTATTTTTTTCAAATTAGACAGCTGTCAATTCTGTACAATCCTTTTTTTTTTTTTTTTTCTTTTCTGCAAAACCTAATTTATAGAGATATTATTGTGGGTAACTCTAACGAGTGCAATGCAGGGAAAAAAAAATTAATTTAAAAAATATTTATTTCAGATAAAATTTTATTAAAAATAATTATTTAAATAAAATAATTAGATTAATTTAAAAATTAAATTGAATAAAAAAATAAAAATATTAATAGAGCTTTATTTAGTAACTACACTTGTCAGTTTGCATTGAAAAAAAGAATTAAATAAATAAATTTAAAAATAAATCAAATCAACAAAAATTAGATTTTTGAGGAATGACTTAGAATAATAATAATTAATATCTAAATTACATTTTTCTCATTCAATTATTTTTTTTTATTCATTGAATGCTAATAATTGAATTAATAATGCAATATACTATACAATAAGAAGTAGCTTTTTTTTATATACTTTTTATTCTGAAAAAAGTTAATTTTGTTCATAAATAAATAGTCATTTAACAATCCAATAAAAAAATAATAAAATGATTAATTTATCTTTTTATTTTTTAAATATGAAAGATATTTCTCTAATTTATACTGTAATTAATAGTGTTATTTTTGACAATTTATAATAAAACTATTACTATATTAAAAACTGTAATTTTTTCTTAATTAACACTTTTTTCAGAATAAAAAGTAATATTTTTCACTAAATTGATGATAACTCTCTTGTACTTTAAGATATTCGAATTTAAAATTTTTCATTTTTTATTTTATTAAAAATTATAAAAAAATTAATCAAATCTCATTTTATTGGCACCTAATTTTTTTAAATCACTAAAATAATACTCTTATAATAAATTTTAATTGAAATTACTGCTTTTAATTAACACATTTAAATAACTCATTGAAAAAATCGTTAAATTTTTTATTTAATTTTATTTGAATTATTAGTTTTTTTAACCATTTTTCTTAAGAGTATTCACTTAAAAAAAAATTATTATTATTATTATTATAATAGGCCCCACCACGAGTACCACCATCACCATCACCACCACAAGACAACCACCACCAGGCAGCAGCAGCACCACTACTTCCCTGCGCTGCTGCTGTGTCAGCTACTGTGTTCACATCATCATCCCATAAAGACCTCAAAACAACCCTGTCCTGACACCTACCCCTCCTTTTTAATGACTAATCAAGGAAAGAAAGAAACCATAACCCTCAGTCACCCTAAAGCCTTCAAGTTAAAGCACTTCCCCACTCTTCATTTCCCCCTTTTTTTTTTTTTTTTTTTTTTTTCCACTCCATTTCTATGTATAATATTTACCCTTTTCTTGTTAACTTTTGTCTTCTTTCAGTGGTCTATTTTTGCCCATTTGATCTAATTTTGTTTATTTGGCAAAAAAAAATTTTTTCTAATTTTGTTTATTTATATTTTGTGCATTAAAATTAAAAAAAAAAAAACCACAAAGGCTTTTTTTTTTTTTTTTTTGCAATGAAAAGAAAGAAACCAAAGATAGTACTTTCGATGAAATGGCATTGTATTGCAATAGACAAAGGGAAAGAGAGAATTATAGTGCTTTAAATGAAAGAGTCAGATTCTTTCTTAATTATAGTTTTTTTTTTTTTTCGTGATGCTGCTTTCTTTCTTTTTTCTTTTTTTTTTTTTTTTAATCTTAAGTGATTAAGACTTTAAGTAAATTTTAGAACACATATCAAGTCTATTAATTTAAAATCGACATTTCAAACCTTAATTGCAGGAAACAAATTCCAGTAAGTAATCATTGGTCAAATTCTGTCAATTTTTTATTAATATGCTCATTGTAAGCAATATTTTAAATATCAGTAACATGAATCATATTGATATTGAAACCAATATAACAGTATCGGATTAAATCATTTATCTCACTTTGAATTTTTGAAAATTATTAATAAATTGCTCAATGACATTAAAAAATAGACGGTAACTTTTAAAATATAATATATTAAATTAATACTCTCTCATTTGAAAAAATATAGGCTTTATAATACCTTAAATTTTAATTAGATTTTTAAATGATTATATATATATCTTATTGGTTCATTTAGAACCAATCAGAATATTGCTACGGAAGGGGGACTAAAAATTAAGAGAGAGAAAGCTTATGCCAGTATTATCGTCATCGTTCGATCACTGTTAATTGGCACGTGCTAGCCAAAGAGAAAGCCCGACCACCAACAAGTCTATTGCCATAAGGCCGCCACTAACTAATCCATCGCCATAAGCTCATAGCCGCACATGCAGCTTGATCAGGCCATCGACAGTGAGCTTTCTGAGCTTATTCCAACTAACTCCCATCTTCGTCCACACCGATTATGGCACCATTGAACTACTCTGCTCCTAAACTTCGTTTTGGTATCTTATTTTCTAATTTTAGACTAACTTTATTTTTGGGGGAAATCCGGTGAAGAACCCAGTTGCCGACACTAATTTGACTAATTTTCGCCTCGAAACCAGTCTGTTGACACTAAATTAGTCGCTATTCATTGTCATCGACTACTTTTTGGTGAGTGTCTTAGACAATTGCAAATTAATTTACAACGTTTAATTTGATATTTGAATGGAATAATCTTGCAAATTAAATTATTTATAAGTTAGATCATTAATTATAATTAGTTAAATGATTTTTAGGACTCTTAAGTAAATCATGTTATTTCTGGTGATAAAAATTCAAAATGTGAATTTTGTATCTCGAATTGACAATTGCTTTGTGAGTTGATTATGGGAGCCCAAAAGGGGTAATTGAAATATTTTTGTGTTGGGTTGTTGTCTGCTTTTCAGGGGATTAGGTTTATTCTAAAGGAAACTTTGCTAGATTTTAGTAAATTTCTCTGTAATCTTAGGATGAGTCGACTTATTTATTATTAAAATCCTTGTTCTAATAATTCTTTAGTATTTCATTTTCTAGATCGTCTAGTACCATCTTCTACAGCTCTTGGTCCTAGCTAGTGATCTATCTGAGTTCCACCTTTTGTACTGTGAGTGATATTTTTTAATATATTTTTCATTATTTATGCACTTAAATTTATTGTATGTATATACGTATATAATTATGCATTATAAATATAAATATAAACTAATTATTCTAGCATCTATGCGTGATTGACTCATTATATTGATGTTGCATATTATGTGTATATGCTGGATGGGGTTGGGATGATATATGGATCACTTAGAAATGTAAATATGATTATGATAATGATGATTGACGAGTTATGACTAATATATAATGATTGGGCTTGCTCATCACTAAAGCTATTGCCAGTCGGGTCAGAACTGCATGGCGTAAGCCAATGATGGATAAGTCCTATTAGACCTAAGAGACAGCATTTGGAATCAGAGAGCCAGGTAGAGGATTGGCTACCCATATTGACATTTAGTGTGTTGAGTAGTTCCTATCCTTATATGCTTATGTGAATTTTCTATCTGAATAGCACGTTGCATAGTATTAATTATAAATTATTATTCAAGTACCAGGTTGGTATATTAATTAGTATCATTTATTAAATTGAAATGCTCATTCATTGAGTTGATATACTCATTTTTGTCTCCTTACTTTTTTAGGTTACAAGATAACCATATCAGTTATGGTTTTTGTTGAGTTTTCTACATTGTTCTCTGGTAATGGATTTTATATGAACTCAACTGTTATGTATTTTATTATTATTCTTGATTCTACAATTATAGTAATATAAACATGAATTTCTATTATCTCTTTTGAATTATTTATCTATTCATTTATATTATGTATGATAAGATTTTCTGCTAAACAGTTACCTTTGATTGATAATATTGTTAACATGTGATATGCATGCTAGAGTATGATATGGTATAAAGATCTGTTAACATGTGGCTCATAGCCTTCGAATAATGATCTTTTGCCATCAACATTTATAGATTATCTGTAGATTAATCTTATAAGGCTGACTCTAAGTTTTGAACGCCTTAAATTTTTCCATGCATCAGTGCTCATCACATATGGGTCGTGACAGAGTTTATTTTTCTTTTTTATCTATCTCAAACTATAGTTATTTTTCTCTTTCTAATGGTAGTTAATTTGTTAATTTACTTATATAATCTTATTTCGTATATTTTTCCATTAATGCACTATATTTTTATCAGTGAATCATTAATTAATTTTATTGAATTATTAACCAAACTGTGCGTTTATCTTTTTACATTTTTTATCGAATGAAAAAAGTTGAGTTGATGACACATTAATCAATAATCAAATTTTAATTTTTTATCAAAATAATAAAATTTTATTGGTTTTATGATTTATTATTAAAAAAAATTAAACAATAGTTATTTCCTATATAACTATTTAGTAAAATAAGTGAAGGGGCATTTATGAAAAATATTAAATAAAAATCATTATTTTAACTAAATTAACTATTTTTTAATTCTTGTGAAAATAAAAATAAGCATATCTTTTCCAAATGGAGAGAATAAATACTTAAATAAGTATAGTTTAAATTAGAAAATTTAAATTATATAACATATTTATGAATAATACATAATAATAATAATGAAGTGATATAAATTTCTAATAGAATATTATTTTGACTTAAAAAATTTAATTTTTTTTGTAAATCAACCTTATTTTATTACGTCGCAAAGAAACATTATTCAAGATAAATAAAGTTAAATTTATTTCTATCATAAGCAAATAAGACAAGATTAAAAAACAAATAGATCACAAAATTGATTAATCACCACAAGAAAAAAAGTTTACATAAACAATTAACCATAATGTACATTAATAAAATAAAAAATTTTAAAATAAAATAATAGGTTTTTAGATAATATATCCATAATTTATATAATTAATTAAATAATTTTTTTTTGAATAAATGATCTTTAATTGATACATCATAATCATAATATTTTGTATCAGTCATATCGATATATTTTATGTAATTCAGCTTCAATCCATGATTAACTTTTACTAGCAGTATATAATGCCCATAAAATATAATGGACCGTCTGAAAATTTTTTACCAAAACAGTTAATACGTATTATATCAGTCGTAATTTAAAACTTAAGTGAAAATGAATATTTTTTATATAAATTCAACATTATTATTAAAAAATATATTTAAACTAATAATTATATAAATATTATATACAATATGATCAATTACAATTATATCATATTTTAAACTACAAATCAAATTAAATATTACAGATAAAATCAACGCAATCTGGAAAAAAAAAATTAAAATTTGAATTTGCAATCTCTTGGGACCCCTTCGAAGAAAAAAAAAAAATCTTGGAACCTTACCTTTATTTTTATTGAGTAGACTGGACTTCTTTTTTGTGAAGAATTATTCCTTTTTCAAGATCAAGAACCATTGGATATAGAAAAGAGTTTCAGGTAGTAGCCAATGGATAGTTATAAAATGACAATAGAGGTCAGGCTAAGCTACACAAAATCCAAGAGAAAATCAATGTTGCTGTAGTTGGCATGAGTGATTATTATGAAGTTTTTATAAACAGCTTTGGAGAGGACAGTAAAGGATGATTACAAGAAATGAAAAAATCTTTAGAAACCAAACACTTCACAAATGGGCTATTTCCTTTTCTTGGTATGGTTTAGAGTTTCAGTTCCAGTTTTACTAACCCAATTCCATGCTAACAGTTTAAATTCATTCTTTTATGTATTTGTGCATAGCACAAACTAGGATAAAAAAATAAAAAAAAAGCCCAAAAGTGTGAAGGTTGATGGCAGAGTTTCCTAATCTCTCCTTATTTAGAATTTCATAGCATTATAGGTATATATAATAAGGAAATTTGACATATATCATATATGGCACAAATCTAGCTTCCTTGCTACTATACATATCATGGATTGAATTGGATGCAGCCTTAAATAGGTAGAATTTTTTGTACTCAAATTTTCCTAAGTACATTGAATATAGAATATAGTGACACTACATGTTGTGTCTTTTAAAGCATTTGTACTCTTTACTAGGATTTTTTTTTTTTTTTTAAATGTACAATTGGGTTCACTCATTCATGGGAATAATCCAAATTCTTATTTTTTTTAGTCTTAATAAAATAATTTATTTTGAATTTTGTACAATTTTGTAATTATAATTATTTTTGAAAATTTTATCAAAATTTAAAATTTTAATTGCAATTCTTTTAAAAATTTAGTTGCAGTTCTATCTTAATTAAAAATTATGAGAAAATATTTATTACTCTTTCTGTCTTGTCCACTTTTGTTTTAATAAAAAAATTAAGAATTTATTTATTTTTAACTATTTTATCTTTATTATGACAATTAATAGCATTAATTATTTTAAACTACTCCCTCCATCTAAAAAGGTTGTCCATTATTCCTTTTTAGGATATCCCAAAATATTTGTCCATTCTAAAAATAGTTATAAGATTTTTCTATTTTATCCTTATTAATTGAAATGTGTGTATTTTTAAAATTAATAATAAAAGTAGTAATAAATAAGTATATGTAATGATGTAAATGGAAAAATATAATAAATTTTATGAGTTAACAAGCAATTAATGATGTTTTCTTAAACTGTGTAAGAAAAAAAAGTGGATAATCTTTTTAGGACGAATGGAATAATATAATTAAATGTAAATATTTTAAATGACATATTTTAAAATATAATAATAAATTTAATTTGAAAAAAAAAGTGGACATTTTTTTTTGAAATTCTAAAAAAGAAATGTGTTCTGTAATTTGTGGACGGATAGAGTATTTAAAAGCTCAAAATGGCAAATTGATTCTTAAATTTAGTATCTTATTCAATTTAATCTCTATATTTTATTAAATTAATTGAATTCCTTAATTTTAATTTGATTAATTGAATCATCAATTTAATTATTAGTAGTTTACCAAAATTCATAAACTTGAAAATTCCAATTAATTTCTATTGAGATTTAAGATATTAAATTAATAGTATGATATAATAAGTTTTAAGGTTAATTTTACTTTTATCCTTCAAATTATTATTATTATTATTATTATTATTATTATTATTATTATTATTATTTTAAATTCATATAGAATTGATATAAAAATAGAATATAATTATAAAAATTATGTATGTCCAGGATAAATTTATTTATTAAGTTTTATTAATTGGATTTTTTTACAACAGTTAAAATTTGTAACTGTTATTACTTTAAAAATAATTTGTAATTTTATTGAGTCAAAAATAATTGTAATATCATTGAGTGAAAGTTGAGTATTAAACTTTTAATTAAATTTTCCAATCAATCTAGGCCAATAGATATTCTTATTCTCTTTGTAAAGGTGAAGCGTTGTGATTTCATATTAGTGTGCATAACCTTTACGATTTAATAAAAGTTACTAAAAGCAAAGGCTACTTCGTATGGGATAGTTGATGGGAGGACGAGATTTTCGGTATGGTTCGATACTGTTTTCATTCTAAATCTCAAATGTTTTATAATACAATATTAAAATAGTTTAATATTTCCTACAATACAGTGCTAAAGTAATTTGATATTTTTATTCAGTTTGATATTTCTGAGTATTGTGCTTAACCCTAAGATTTGAATTTTAATAGATTATAATACAGTACTAAAATAAATTAGTATTTCCTATAGTATAGTATTAAAATAATTTGGTATCGGTATTTTTAAGTCTATTAAACACGGTTCAGTTTGATATAATTTTCTATTTGAATATAAGCTAAAACCAGCACCATACTAACTTAAAATTTTTGATGTAATTTGATATGATTTTCACTCTAAATCTCAGTGGTAAAACAATTTAGCATTTTTATTCAATCAGATATTCCCGAGTATTATGGTGAATCCTAATTCATGGTTCTCCCAACTCCAATATATTTGACCTCTTTATAAATATAAAAAAAAATGAATTTCCAATTTGAATTATACATAAGGCCAAGATGCATAAAAAATAATTATTTTTGAAATCTAAAATTAACTTAATAAGAAAATCATAATTACATTAATGATCTATTTGAACTAATAATCATTTCAAATAACATTTTAAATGAAAAATTATAAAAAAAAAATCAATATAATTACAAATTCAAAATATTCAAACTTTTCAAATCTTAACTAAAGTAAATCTTACCCTTTATTTAATATGAATGAATTTGAATTATTAAATTTATTTGAAAATGCTAAAAATTTAATTTAATTATATTAAATTTTATGAAATTATATTTACACTGAAATAAATATATTCATTTATATCTGACATGAAATTCTGAATTGTATAAAATATTAAGAAAGTCAATTATACAGAGCTTTAATTATTCCCCAAAATAAAAAATTTCCTGACCTTAGATTGTAATTATTCCAAAGATTTTCAACCTTTTTTTCAGATATACCATTTGCACATGGTAATTTAATATCATTCGATTGTAATTACAAGCAACCATATTTTATATCGATATTTTTAGAGTAAAGAGAGGGCGATGATCCGTTTTTGTAACGTCATGATCATTTTTGTCTTTAAAAATAAAAAGGATAATGTGTTTTATTGTGTATACATAAGGCTCATATATACATATTTTCTCTATTTTATTTTTGAAATAAATAAATGTTCAAAAAGAACCATAAATGCTACTGAGATTACTAAAAATTAACATCAGTTAAACCATCTAATGGAAATGATGTGACAGTTTCTAAATTGGGAACTAGTGGAGCAGTTATTTTTTTAGAGATTATTTGAAGAAAATTCACCTCTCATACAAAGTCCAACCAATCAACCACATAACAAATTCAGTGCCTTTTCATAAGCCCTAGCAAGCAAAATTTTTTCTTTTTGCTTTCAAACTTTCTATAATTACTGCTCACAATTAATGAAATTTTCTTTGATTCCATAACTGTTACTTTGTTTCCATAGTTATTATTTCCATAGACGCCATTGAGAGTCCAAGTGTACTATGGTAAGGAAATTTAGGTATCCATAATCTATTGATTAAAAGTCAAAGCAGTGCTATTCATAGAGTTATGCACCTTCATTTGCATGTGCTACACCGCGCAATTACCATTTTACTCTTTTGCCAAAATTTATAACCAACATTATTTTTTAGCACGCTCAGCAGAGCACACTCTTATGGCACCAAAAACAATAAATTTTATTGGAAAAGAAGTAATTGCTGATTCTTATGAACCGTAAAATCGCACTGCTCTCTTTCCACAGCTTATGGAGCAAATTGAATGTGGATTGGCATTTTCACAGCTAGTTCACCAAGACAAAATACAGATCCAGAAGTTCCGACAACATCTATTGTTGGAAATCTAGGTAACATGCCTCAGCATCTCACCAATCCTCCAACTTATAATGTAAAAATACTTTTCAATGAAATGAATAGGCAATCTAAGAAAGTATATGATCTGGTTACAAAAAATCAGGCCATCATACATCACATGCTACTTAATATGATCACTCCACCACAAATCCCTAGACAGGCTACAATCCATAAGACTACTAGGCGATCCTTAGAAGAACTCAGGGGATAATTTTATACTCAACAAGAGATTGGTAATTCTCACAACCCTAAAAAATGTTATTTACTAGAGAAAGGAACCAAGGATTGTGCCTATTAGCCTTTCAAGTTTCACAATAGTTGCATACTAATACTAACTCTATCAATCATCCTCTATGTATGACAGTGACGTAAGTTTCAACGAAGAAGGGCTAATGAACATAGGACCAGCAGTCAACAAGATTCCATAGCCAATTGTTCCACCACAAGTCTCTAGGAAGCAAATTCCTATGAACATTGAAGCGGACATGGTCAATAAGAGAGTACTTAAATTCCCTAAGGAGGAGAATTCCATGATCATCAATCTACCAGTGGCAACTGTTAATTTCGTGACTATTGATCGCAAGCTCCTAATAATTTTTTATGACAAGTGGAGAGACAAAAGTCCACCAGAGATTTGTAGGGAGAAAAGTTCTAAACTATGTATTTCTAAATCTAAGGCCATCTTACTAGAGAGATAAACTAGCGACTCACTAATTCAAAGTTTCAAACTATGTATTTCATGCATTTTCATTCGCATGTGGCACGCTGCACAAATACTGCTCTTGTGCGAAAATTTACAACCAACACATATTAACAAGGTTTAGTATATCAACTATTAAAGTTTAATGCTAAGTTCACTTGCATAAAGAAAAAAAAAATTTTTTTGGTCTGAATCATAAAGAAATAAAAGATGAGAAATCAACCCTTTATAAACTGTCATTAAAATTTAGGCTTGCAATGCTAAAAAATTGAGGAAGTTTTATATTTTTATATTAATTGAAGTCATCCTTATTGCATTAGAGGAAATGAGTTTTGCATTAAAGCATGCCATGCTAAAGGCTAATAATGAAGTTTGGTCTGACCAAACTCACCAAAGTTAGGTTCTTTTATACTCTTCATAATACAATAAATACATTCATAATACAATAAATACATTTAAATTATTTTTTAGACATTCAATATATCTTAAAGAATAGGGATAAACATGAAAAATAGAGTAAAAAAGTAATATTAGCAATAGAAATGTGACAACCTTTTTAAAATATCCTTAAAAAAAACGTGACAACCCTTTCAAGACTAATATAATGTTTAATATAATTGTTATTTTGATACTTATTATTTTGTACTGCTTTAACATAAAATTTTTAAAGTTTATTTGATACATGAGATTCCTTAATTAAACTACAGTATTAATAAATAACATTACGATTAATACATATAATTTAAATTAGGCTTAATAATCTCAAAAATTTAACTAACTTATGTAATCAATATTCTCTAAAATCTAACTTCTCGTATCTTTAGTAATCTTTATCTACAGAAATTACTAACCTCTTTATTTATGAAATTTTAATCCTAAAATAGCCTCTTTTTTAACTTTTATGTCTTAAATTTTTAATTTATTTCTCTATTAAATCTAATGACATAGTGATTAATTTTCACACTTATTCTCTATCAAATTCAATCAATCAAACTCAAAATTTAATAACAGTAATTTATTATAACCTATTCAATTTATTTATATACAAATTATAACCTTTTCGTTATCGTTTAATAACATACTAACACTCTAGTGACTTAACATACATTTGACATATACTTAAATTTAATATACTAATACATAAAACACCAACACACATGACAAGAATTTCAACGATTACTTCAATCTTTTGCAAGGAGACCACGGGATGTGAGCTTATAAAAATAAAATATATCCCACTTGTAAAATTTAAACTTTCAAAATCAGAATCTTTATACACAAGAGAACACAAATTTTATATATAAGATAAATAGGAGTTTAAATAATTATTTTAAAAATTTATCCCAGTTGTTAATCTACCCTATCAAATATAGAATTAAAACCTAAAATTAAGACCAATTCTAAGAATTACGAACTCGTAAACCGAACAGGCTGTTAGTACAATTTTTTATCTAATTAAATACATAGTATGCACTCATAATAATTAATACCAAAAATTAAGATTAATCATTTTATGTTGCATAATTAGTTACTAATTCTACATCACCACAAACATTTAATTTATGAAATAAAACTTGGTTTAAATTAAAAATAATAACAAATTTCATTGAAAACATATGGTAACTGTGATTTTAATTTTAAATTCGTAGAGTAAAAGTTTTTCTTGGAAGTCAAAAATCAAATAATATATGGTTTTTTGGAATAATTATGAACCCAAATAAGTGCATGAAAAAACAGTTCAACATTCATAATGACAATAAGACTCTAGCCAACTTAAGAACTAAACTGAGAGGACATTTTGGATACAATTCCAAAAAATAGAAAGGTCTATATCCTCCAACAGCAATTCGGCTTCAGTTAATATGATACATAAAATGACAATACCAAGCAATCAATAGATCACCCTGATTAGTGTTCAAAACACTTTATTGATTAGTCACCAAACTAATAAATAATATAATCAAATGATTTGGACAAAAAGGCCAAATTCCACAATCTCCAAGTCTGAAATTTAAATATACTGGCAACCACATCCCAGTCCAAAAACTGGATGTTTCAATGGTTTCTCTCAGTGAGGACCATTTTTTATGCTCTGAAATCTTCAAAAGGTTTGAAGAATGTATACATATAAATGCAATTCTAAATATAAATGTGATAAAAGGGAAACCTAAACAGCCAAATCATGTGACCAAAAATAGAGAAAATAGTGAATGTAGCATGACCTTCAGCATCCCATAAAAGCTACCCTCCTCTCTTTCCCTCACAATTCAGCAGACACGAAGCTGGGGACATACCATATGCTTTTGTTCTATCTCTCAGAAAATTATATGTTTCGCTCCAAGAATTGGAGGTAATCTGACCCCAAAGATTTTTAAAAACCAGCTGAGGGGCAATAAGGGGAAGTAAACCAAAATTCCCCTATTAATAACACCAAATAGGCTTCCATATATATTTTATGGGATAAAAATGCAACAGCCCCACAAAAACCATACATACATCCCAATAAACTCATGCTACTAGGCTCTAGTCAATTTTTTTTTTTTTCATTTATGTTCTTTTCTCTTCTTTTTTTTTTTTAATTAATTTTTTCACTTTTAATTTTTCGTCTGTCTTTAAAAGTTGTTTTCTTTTGTTTCCCATCTAATTGTCTTTCTAACTGCCCCACGAGAAACCATGTTTCGTCGTGCCAAGGCAAGATCACTACCATCAAGAAAACGAGAGACATCCACCAGTGTAATCAAAAGCCCTCACTCCCCACTTTCCACCAAAAGTTCCTGTAAAATGTGCATTAGCACACATTTTACTTACTCGAAGTTCTTGCTAGAGTAGAAGCATCTGAACCTCCTTGTACGCTGATGCGGCCTGTTCCTTCAGCACTAGATGCATGCAACTGGCTATTCACGTCCCCAGATAATGATCTACCAAGAAATGCCTCATTATGAACATCTGCTTGACTCCTCCCACTGCTGTGGCCAGGGGCATTCTCCTCCAATGAAAAACTCTGGATATGGGCAGCTAGCATGTCATGACTGTACCTCCCAGGTGAAGGAGGAACAGAAACACTAGGAAACTGGACAGAAGGTGGCATTATCCATCTCATCCAATCATTTCGCTTCCTTACTTTGTCACCCTAAAATACAGTTGAAAAGAAAACTTAAATAGAGAGATATTGGAATAGTACATTATAAAAAAGCATAAAAACATGCATTGTCCATCTAATTATGTATCCAGAGTCCCCATTAAAGAGAGGGAGTAACGGCCACAAAACTAATTTGGGTGGAAACCAACAATTCAAACTACTTGGTACTAGTACCACTTCATTAATTAATTGAAGGATTGGAAAGCAAAACAATAATTTTCAAATAAAGAAAAATAATAATGGACCTCAAGCAAGTACAGAATAAGTTACCTGCACTTCCAGAACAGCTGAACTTCTTACAGCATCCAATATAAGCTGGACATTGTCAGTCAAAAGTGAAACCTGCAACATAAGCCACAGAAAGGTGTTTTGTATCAATTGCCGAAAAAATGCTCTAGCAAAAGTTGTACACCAGAACTTGAACAGCCAGCCCGAATTTGGATGGCTGGGTTGCACAGCCTTTAACAGTTCCTATTGACATATGGTGCTCTGAAGAAATTCAAAGAATCAGACTTTAGGTATCCTTCAGAGTTTGATAAAACAACTGCACTGCTACCAATTGAACAAGCCATAGCTTGCAGACACACCACATTTAGACAAAAGGAACATGTATATGTATAATCTGTTGTTCAATCTTCTGTCCATACAATTAATGGATGCTGTTGACAATAGAGAATGTTCAGATTCTGACCTCAAGCCTAGGAAAATCACACACCTAGTTATTTATAATAAGGCTTCCAATATTACATAAGTACTTTATAGATTCACAAAGAATCACTTATGTACAAACTATTATACTGGTAAAATATATAGACAGTGAATTTTTCATTGGCTGAAAATGAACGTAACTTAAACCAACAATTATAGATCATCAAACACAACGAACACATAATTTTTTACAAAAATCAAAATCAAAACTGATATTAATACAATAAACTACTCAATTCCCCACAACAATTTAAATAAACGCCAACTATGTGACCCAGCTATCAAAGTATACCGCCATGGCACCCTTTTCCACAGTATATTTCTAATATAGGGATGCCATGGAAAGTATATGTATTGTAACAATTAAAAAAAGCACATTTAAAAGGAATCTTCTGACTGATAAATAACCAGATCTTAAAAAACAAATAAATAAAAAAAAACATAAAACATGGATGCTGTGACTTGGTCAGAAAAGGTATATAACACATTACACCACACTTTCCTACAACTTCACAATGTAGATGATAAAAAAATAAATAAACAAATAAAATAAAATAAAAAAAACAAACATGCAACTCTGTCAGAAAAGTAAAGCCCATTACAACACTCCTTACAACTTTGTTATAATGTAAAAGATTCACAGCTCTGGTTAGATGGCTATCACATGCAATAGACCGCAACTTATTATATGATTGTTGAATGCTGATATCTCACCAACATAAATGCAATGCATGTTCAGTATCTCATCCAACTTTTTTCTTGAAAGGTCAATGCTAGTAAAACATCTGTTTTCAATGGTATGAAGAACCAGAAAAACAATTTTTAAGGGAAGTAGATATATTTTTCCAGTTTTAGTAATATGTAAATAAAATAATTTTCATATTTATGGTTCATACATCTTAAAAATATTGAGAATGCAAACATAAGTGTATGCAAATCTTATAACTTTTCAAACATTGTAAAAGGAATTTCATTAACAAAGTAGACTATCTAACAATAAAATAGAATATAAAAATAGCGTAAGATCTACTATTCTTCCTACATAATTGCAAAGTATTATTAATTGCAAACCTTTTTCCTTTCTACATATGTTTGAATTTATAATTGTGTGGTGACTGGGCATCTCAAAGAGATGAAATACAACGCAAATTAAATCATCGATGCTTAGTCACTGTACTTCAATGCTATGCTATACAGAGGGTTTGAGCACAAATCATCCAGGGCAAGCCATGTGCCCCACACATTTAATGCCCCTCCTCAGAAGAACAAGATACTCTTAACAGGGACAGGATTATTATGATAAACATTAATACATTCAGTGTAACAAAATCCAATACCACAAATGAACCACATAATATAGCAATGACCATTGGATGTGCAAGACTGATTAGCAGTTAAGATATTGCTATTTAAGATTTAGTAGAGACATACATGCACACACTCAAAGGTAAACATAGTAACAACTAAAATATATGCAAGCACAAAAGGACCATTAGGTCAACAAACTTAGGTACTTCAAAGTTTGGGATAAAAAGATGTACAGAACCACACGAATAAGAGACCACTAAACAATTTTTATAGGTAACCCAGGTTTCAGTAGCTCTCAAGAGTGTTGAAAAATACTTAAGTATATTCCATTCAATATTGGGTGATAATTGTTTATCTATTTAGATATCCTGAGGTATGTTGTAACATGGCAACTAAATATAATTTCTCATTTGGTGTAGGCATTAAAAATTAGCATTTTCCAAAACATTAACTAAAAGATTATACATCCAAATAAAGCACATCAACATAGAATGTCATATTAAGCACAATGTTGGAACTTTTCAGCTGTTTTTCCAGAGTTAACAACTCAACACGGAACCTAAGCTGAGCAACAAACTATTACTTAACCACAAATAAACTAACTTATAACTCCATAGCTGCAAATGCAGATGTACAAAGACAGAAAACGACAGGCAAGCAACCAAAAACTTTAAAAGGTTCTCATAATTGCATGTGCTCGTTTGCCATGGAAGATTGCAATTTGTTACTCTAGGTTAGTACAAAAGGCAGAGTAACCTACATCCAAGTATGAAATGTATCATAAATAAGAAGTCAAATTGGCATAGCAGCAACAATATCAGTAATATGCTTGTGAAAATTCCACTTTCACAGCTTACAAAATTGTCCATGCAGTTTGACACCACCATGTAAATGCACATACACACATGCAAAGACAGCTACAGGCAAATGTGTGCATGTGCAAATGCCACATATACAAAATATTATATAAACATGATTAAATGAACAATTAATCAAATGGCCTAAAAGTGCATCATTAAGAAACATGCAATTTAAATTGATAAATACTAAAAGATCTTCCATTGAAGGTGCACTTGGCATTCCTCTATGAGATGACTCCATCTGTATTAACTATCATATATGTAAATACATATGGGTTATGTAAATCACATTGCAAAGGAAATTCTCAATGACAAAATTTTATAAACACAGCAATATAACATCTTAGCGGGAATTGAAACAAAATAATGACCAAAAACAATATGTAAAGAGTAAATAATTTACGAGTTTCATCCTTAAATGAACATGCAGCAAGAAAATTTGTGAAAAAAAGAAAAGGGTAATGCACAATCTGAACAGCATTACGTGAAAATAAACTATTCAAAATCATAGAAAGTTCAAAACAACTGGACAGAAAAACAAACAAGATGATACTTTGAAGCATGACATGAAATATACAAGAGCGAGAGACTGAATTAGATGCTTCAAAGTTGATTGAATCAGGAAACTTAAAGCATAGCATGTAAAAAAATTGTAGACACCGGTTTATTTGGATAAAAAAATTGTAGACACCGGTTTATTTGGATAATTTCAGGTAATTAAATCAGGTTCATTATCTATATTTTAAACAGCAAAAACACACACAACAAACCATGCATAGACAAAACCATATTACCATTAAATAACAAAACCAGTAAAATACCAGGTTAGTAAATATATATCTATTTTTTACTTTTAACGATAAGAACAAACTCAACAAGCCATGAAAAGACAACCGTGTTACATCAAATAACAAAAACCAGTAAAGTACCAGGTTATTAACTGTATTTTAATTTTAAAAGATAAGAACACGCTCAACAAGCCATGCAGAGACAAAACCAGGTCACCACTAAATAACAAAAACCAGTCAAGTACGCCAAAAAAAACTCACTTTGTTGAAGCCTGCTATTAATTTAATAGGTACCCAGCCCTGGTCATCCATGTTCTGCCGCAAGAATGTATCTTTAATTAAATTTTCATTACTGCATTAAAACGAATATGAGGTGGAACCGCTGTTAACTTCCCAACAGACTTGAAGATGTGTTGATAGTAAATTAATGTGCAAACATAGATTAAGAACTAAGAGTGAAAATAATACCTGAAATAATAATCTATCTGATTCACTATCTTAGAATGCAACTGAAGGTCTGGAGCAGGAAAATACATTGCATGAGACGGTATTGGAGCCGCAACAAAAGGCACGCCTCTGAGAGGGTCCGGAGGTGGACCAGCAACATAATACACAGGAGATGGCAATTCTACCAGAAGGACGACAAACATTACAGCAGATTTACAAATGAAAAACAAGAACAGGATACGAATTTGGCTTACCATGGAACCCAATAGGACCACTAAAGGCCCGCATTGGCGGGGGACCAATAAATGGAGGGGTGGTAGTAGGTGGTGGTGGCGGAGGCGGTGGATGCCTCATAAACCTTGGAACAACCCTTTGTTGCTGCATATGGGCATCTCTACCATTGAAATTTCGATGGGTGTTCCAATCTTGATTTGCACGATCTTGATCACGCCTGCCTCCATAATTGTGATGGTGAGAACCATCTCCACGTGAATGTGGCCCACCATTGCGCCTAAAAGAATTGCGCTGCTGCGGTGGGTGATCATTAGCACTACGGGACTGAGAATTCCTCTGCACATGGTCTCTTGGAGAAGGGTTGTTTGAATGAGCTTCCCCTATCAGGGGCTGTGATCCTGGTGGCTGAGGAGTGCCACCATTAGAAGATGAGTTAGCACCATTGCGCTTCATTGTTCGTTGTCGTGCTGGCATTGTGTGATTTGGAGTTGAATTAGGGCTTGCATTATTGCTAACTTGTTTCTGTGAAGATGATGATACATTTGCGGGTCCCTGTAGTACGCAAATAGCACAATTTTGAAAGAATAAAAAAATTCAAGAAGATATGAGCAGACCAAATTCCTTGGAAAGATACAGAGAAAAAGGACTTGTTTTTCACTTCTAGTCTTGACTTGTTTTTCACTTCTAGTCTTCCACTCATGATCATAACTACAAAGCCACTCATGCCAGTTAAGCAATAACGAGGGGGAAATATGAAATTAGTGAGCTAAACTAAGGCAGTAAGATTTTAGTATATCTTATTTCGAATTAATTGCCAATTCAATTTATTCCTTAATACCCAAAAACCAAATAAACCAAAATAGTCCAAAAACCAAATAAACCAATTTAATCCAGCCAAAATAGAACAAATTAGGCTGAATAAACAAAATTAATAACTAACTGCTAATCTACTCCCTAAATTACCTCCGGAAAGCCAAATAAACCGAACTAGGTTCAAGACATCAAACCTGAAGAACAGCGACAGGCGATGATCCATCAGATAAACCTTTGGATGAATCTTGAGCTGGTTTCCCAGAAGCCCTAGCTGACTCAGACAAAGCAGGCCATGAAAATGCACCCATCACAGGCCCAACCTCAACAGCCCCATTAGACGGCTTATTCCACACGGGCCTCTTACCTGCATTGCCAATACCATCATCCAAACCCTCACCATCTACATAAGAAACAACTTGCTCAGTCACGGCTGTTGTCGGTCTTGACGTCGACTCGCTGGCCGCCGATGACAAAGGAGAAGAAGGCATGGCAATCGAAATCGCATCAAATTCACCCCGAAGAAGTTGATTCCACGGTGATGATGAAGAAGAAGAGGAGGCAGCGGCAGCAGCTCCTCTAGAACCACCACCACCCCGTGTGGTGGTGGTAATAGAGTGTCGAGGTGAGTGATTAGTTGCCGGTGGTGTTGTTGATGCTACCGAGGTGTTAATATTAGCCGTTGTAGCCATAGAAAAAAACACAAAACCAGAAAACAAAACCCTAATTTATGCGTTAATTTATGCGTGAGTTGATGATGATGATAATGATGATGAAGATGAAGGGCAAAACCGGAATAGAATGATCAAAAATTTTGATGAAATAAAAAAAGATTAGGGTTTTTTCTGATTTTGATTGCGATTATAATAATTATAATGTGATAATATAAAAGAATAAATAAAAATTTTCCCAAAAATAAAGAAACCGATTCGATCGCTTTAAGAGAGATCGAGCAATGGCGCCTCTGTGCTTCTCTCTCCTCTTCTTCTTCTTCTTCTCTGTTTGTTTTTTATTATTTTTTTATATAGTATATATTTTTTTTTTGGTTTCTCTCTCTAACACTCGCTGGTTTGGTTGCTTAGCCCTTGGGGATTCTGAGGATGCTCATGTTTTATTCTATATTTACGAAAATATCCTATGGTCCTTTCTTTGACGATAAAAGTATGCAGTTCTCTATGATTTTATTGGATACTAGCTTTACTGATTTTACGGTTAGCACTTACCATGGCCAAAACTTCTTTAACCGTACAACTTCACCTATTTGTTATATGATGAACCAATGGTTAACTTACACGTAAACTTATATTAAAATCAGATTTTTTCTGAGGAAAAAATCAGATTATTTTTTTTAACAGTTTTTTTTTTTTTTTTTTTTTTTTTTTTTTTTGTGCCAAACTTTTTTTAACTGAACGTTATGCAATTTCATTACCGGAAATCTGATTAGTTGTTGTCTTTGGCTCTAGTAATTTGGATTCTATATTACATATCCTTTTGGTATGAGTAAGTGAAAGAAGGAAGCAGAATTTTCTAAAATGTGAAAAATTTTTATTGGTTGGTATATTGAAAATTTTTTTCGAAAAGTATAATACATACTTATTGAGTTTAAAAAAGTATACTTCCTTAACATATTGAAAGAGGTTGGATTTTCTTAAATAAAAAAGATATGAATTGATATATTTATTTTTTATTAAATAAAATTAAATAAATGTGGCAATATATTATTATTTTTTTATTATTAAGCTAAATAAAAAAATATTACTTCTCACAAAATTATATAAAAATCAAATACATAATTATTTTTTGGAAAGTATGCTTTTTATGAAGTATATCAAATGATATCTAAATCTTTTCTTTTTAGCATAGGAGAAAAGAATTGAATATAATTTTATTGCTCATACCGTATACGAATTTACCATTAGACTATATCTTGGCATACCTATATTCTAAATCTTATTAGTTTAAACTCTTGTAACATTTTCATTAATCAAGAAATAAAAAAAAAGAAATAATTATAATAACTTATTAATAATTTTTTGTATAAATACCAAAGTCACTAAAATTTGTACTGTTTTTTAATTTGGTCACTAATATTTGATTTTTTATAATTTGATCACTAAATTTTTTTTACAAGAGGATCATAAAGACAAATCTGACACATTCAATGATAATTTATGTCATTTTCGGCAATAATTTTAAGAGTTCTTAGTATCATTCAACTCTCCGTATATGGAGTTTCATTTCAATGCCTATTTCATCATTTGAGATTAAACTATGATAAAGATCGAAAACTAAGACTATTGAAACTTTTAGCCATTTTCTAGTGAAAAAGAGGAGAGTGAGATTGAGAATGAGTGACTCATATTTTTCTATTCCTGACGTCGAAATGAGCTGATTGAAGTTAATCTTGGTAAGTCTTTTATCAGATTTATCTTCTTGATTTGCCTATGAAAAGATTAAACCGTAGTAATCACATTGTAAAAAATTAAAGATTAATAATCAAATTATAAAATAATACAAAATTTAGTGATTTTACATGCAATTTTGATAGTTTAACGTGACAAGCTGACGTGTCCAGCTTAGTCGGTATTTATAGATAATGTGAAATGTCACGTCAACTTTTTAGTGAGTTTCTTCATTGAAAAATTGGCTTGATGACCAACCATGAGAAAAAATAAAAAGTTAATAGCTTATCAGTAATAAATTAATCTTTAGTGAGTAAAATATAAAAATGCCAAAAAAATTTAGTAATTTTTTGTGCGTTTTACTTATCTTTATCCTATTAATATCTAATAAAAAATAATAGATTAAATTAAAACATTCCTACGAACTACAAAGGCATAAAAAAATTTATTACTATTAATTTTAAACATATGTTTGTGAATAAATATAACATATATTCATATGATAGATATGGTACGTTGTAAAATAATAAAGATTGGAAATTTGGAATGGAGCTTAATGGGTTAATTAAGGCGATTTAAATGGAAAGAAAATTAATTAAAATTTATAAAAATAAGAAATTTGTATTCATTTTATATTTTCCTAACTTGGAATAAGTCAAAAGATTCCAATTTAAACATTTTCTAGTAGTATATGATACACTAAATCTAAGGAATAAAATCTTCATTCCCAGCACTTTGAATTTTATTTTTCTAATATATATTAAAAAATTATTCTATAATATTAATTATTTCATTAATTGCGGTTAAAATGTACGTTAAGGATGATTTAGTCTAGCAAAAAATTAAAGAAAAAAAAAATAAAACATTACAATAATTGAAGAAAAAAAAATCATCAGAAAAATGATAATCAACTTATTGTATTTATATTGTATAACGCATATCATATAGAGTACACTTGATATTGTTGTTTGAAGTTTATAAATAGCATTTAGAATTGTTTTGATTTAATTAATTAATTTTTATTATTTTTTATAAATTATTTTTTTAAATTTTTTTATAAAAAAACATTAATTTAGTTGTTTATACTTAAAAACAGTTTAAAAAAGTAATTTTAAAAAATTTTGTTGAAAAACGCTTTTGTCAAGCTTAATACCAAACGGACCCACAATATTATAGATAATCACTCTACATTAAGCATCCAACAAATATACTTAATTAATTATCATAAAATAAAAATTTAAGCAAAAGAGAGAAAAACTAAGACAATTGGAGGAAAAAATGAAATATTGCAAAACTATATGTATAAATGTAAAATAAACCTACAATTATAATTGAAAAATAAATTATGATATACATTGTAACTCAGTAAGTAACTGAAAAATATAGAAAATGAAACATCAAATATAATAAATTACTAATTTAATATTGTTACCAATTAAAGTTAATGTATTAATTTATAGGTCATGATAATTAATTATCAAAAAATTAATTTAATCTAAATTTTTTTTCTCTTAGCTTTAGTCTTACTTTATTAACATATAAATTAGTGATAGGACAAGGATTAATCACAAATTAATCATAATAAATCAATTTATCTATTATTTTTGAATGAATGATGTAGTTAATCTTTTTTTATGAGTTAAATACAAATAATGCAATAATTTATTGATAAGGTAATTAGTATTTTTTTTGAGGGATGGTGATTAATAATTTTTGAGGTTAGCAATATTAGGTATTTTTACAATGTGAGATTGTTAGTTTGAATTCCAATCAAAATATATAAATAAAAAAATATTTTTTTTATCTTCATATATGAAGCCAAAATTAAAGAAAAATTTGATACATATTTCACCTTAAATAGTAAACTTTTAGAAATCAACATTGATTTTTTAATAATGCCTTTAGAAAAGTTTATAAACTCAATCAAAGTGCAAACAAAAAAATGATACCAAGACAAAAATTGACTTGTCTTCCTTCTTTATTTGTTTTAGCTAAACTTTGAAAAGGACACACACAGAAACACAAAACTTGTGAAATTAATACATTAAATAAATCTTGATTTTTCAAATTTCCTAACATATTCAGTATTTCTTCCTTACACTATTAAAGTGATTATAAGAAATATATTTTTCCCTTCTTGTAAATTTTATAATCCTAACATAAATAATACATTTTTCAATTGAACTAAAAGATTAACACATTTTATAAAAAAGAAAATTAATCTAATATTACCACTTCAATGCAATTATTTATTTATTCTCTATTTTTGTACGTGTTTATAAATTTAAAAAAAATAAAAGAATAATATTAATTTAGAAAATGTAGTGTAGAGCTTTTAGGTTTCTCTATAAATTAAAAGCAAAAGTACAAGAGGGTCCATACTACATAGACAATTAGCCTTAAGACTTGAGAGTGGTCCATTTTGGTTGTGGGAATGGTCCATTTTGGTTGCTATGAGCCTTAAGTAGCATTGCTTTTAAGTTTATAATTTGCACCAAAAAGCTTAGGCCTGAAAGGATGCATCTTAAAAAATAAGATCCAACATGACTTATTATTATTATTGAGATTAATATAACTGAATTTGCATAAAATACCAAATAATTTTCCATTATATGATATGAGTTCACATAAAATTCAAAAATGAAATTTTTATTAATCTAATTTTTATTAACAAGTAAATTGTTGCAGTGTGAAATGTTATTGGACTAACAATTTAATTATCAACTTAAGATTTGTGCTTAAAATAACATAATTTAACACTTAAAATTAAAAATCTTAATACTTAATTATTTTACATTATTTGGTAATATCTATTTTAAATGTTTCAATTAAAATAAAAATTAATTTTCAATATTTAATAATTTCAAATTATTTGATAATATATTTATTTTATACGTCTCAATTAAGATAAAAATAACTTCAAATTTACATTGAATATTACAAATAGTCAACTTTTTGAATATTTTCGTAATTTAAAAATAATATCATTTTAAAATAAAAGATAACGAATAGTGGGTTAGATTTTTGGCCTCCCATATTGATAGTGGAAAATTCTTATTCATACTAAGTGTATAGACATATCTTATATACCAAACGAATGACTAATGGGATATTTTATCAAATTTAACTCTTTTGTAATGACATACCTTTTTTGTATCATTTATTATTATCTCATTTAATTGATGTATATACTAAGTGTAAATAAGAATTATCCATCTATAGTATAGTACGTGTATTGAAATATAAGAGTTAGTATAACTTTTCGAAATATCATGATTTTGAGGTGTAATATATATATATATATATATATATATATATATATATATATATATATATATATATATATATATATATATATATATATATATATTTTAATCTGTGTGTGTTTGTTTATTTGGAAAAAACGAATAAAGGTTAGCACTATCTAGTTTGGGCATCCTACCAAACACTTTTCTCTTTTGGGTTGGTTAGAGAACTAGTGTTGTGTAGTCAAAATCACCATCTTCTTGTTTTTCATTAAAGTCAATAGATTTTGCACATGACTTCTTCATAAAGTTGCTTAATATGAGGGTTGTTGGAGTGATTTTTTTTTTTTTTTTGACTTAGTATGATGACTTTAAATCTAATCACAATTAAAAAAAAAAAGGGTGAATGTTAAAAAAATAAAAAATAAAAAATTTGCAACTATATATGACCAATTTTTTTTCTTTATTTTATTAATCATATGCACTTTTAATGCCATTGTGAATTATAGCTAAATTTGAAAAGGCATTCTAAAATTTTCAGATTATTGACATGACAAGTATTTTATTCAAAAAAAAAAATTAATTCTATATTTTTTAAAAGATATTTAGTATCATCTAAAAAAAAAATTTGTATTATTTTAAAGATAAAAAAATTAAGATTGAATTATTAAATTAAGATTCTTTATTAAATTTTGATATGAAATTTTATAAATAAAATATATGTTGAGATATTTATTATTTATTACTAATTCAGGATACAATGAAAACATATATATTTGGTCAGTTTTGTTTTGGGAGCTCTTTCTTGATACTAAGCATATTAATTTTAGTAAATAAATTATAACTAAAAATTTGTATTAACACAAGTTTAATAACATTAAAATTTAAAAGGTATAGAGGAGTATTGTTTTTATGTTACTTAAGCTCTTATTGGAAACTAAGGTATTGTTTGATATAGGGTAAGTAAATTAAGAAAATAAAAAATTTTACCTTATTTAGTAGCTATTATTGAAAAAAAATTACCAAAAAAAATAGAATATTTACTTCCTGAGTTTTGAATAAATACATTTCCTTAAAAAAATTAAGAAAGTTAGATTTCCTTACTTTTTAGTTAAAATAGATATAAATTAACATATCTACCATCTATTAAATATGATTTGAATAAATAATATAAAATATTATTATCTTTTTTATTATTAAGTCAAACAAAAAATTTACTTTTCAAGAAATTATATGCAAATCAAATATATAATTATTACCGGGAAAATGGTTCATATATATATATATATATATATATATATATATATATATAATTTGAAATTGTTTTGAAAATTTGTTTTGATATTTTTTGAAAATTTTAAAAAATTTTTAACTGTTTTTTATAAATTATGATTTGAGAAAAGTTAAAAAAAAAAAAAAAAAAAACGTTTTTCCCAATTCATAGATTTCTAAACGTTAAGTGTTCATTTGAAATTGCGATTAAATAGTTTTTAGCAAATTGTATTTGGAGAATTTAGAGTTTAACAAAAAAAAAATCATAATTTTGGAAACGCTATATTTTTTGTTTTAATTTTTTTCAGATCATGATTTACTAAAAGAAATTGATAAATTAAAATACAATTTTAAAAAATAAGTTTAAACTCAATGCTAAAAATATTCATTTTCTAAACATTAATAAAATAAAATTAATTTTACAAAAATAGTTTAATTATAATACCAAATTCGTAGTAAACGTGCCAAGAGCGTTATATGATCCCGTTTGATATTATATTTGAAAAAATACTTTTTAACAAAAATATTTATATTTTTTTAAAAATTATTTTGAAGTAAAAATAGATAAATTGATATTTTTACTATAAGCATGTTTGAAAAAACTATTTATAAAAAATAATAAAAATTAATCAATAAAATAAAATAAATTATAAAAGCATTTTTTTAATATCTAAGAGCAATCTCAAATATACTCTATGTGTCCCACAAGCAAAAAAAAATGGCATATAATTTATTTTCTAACTAAAAAGGAAGAATTTTTTTTCTAATTTATTTTCTAACTAATTTGAGTTTTTTATTTCCAAAAATTCATGGAGAAGTTATCTCTAGCTGGATTATTCTTTCTATATAAAATCAGAAAAAATAAAATAATTAAATTCTTAATAATTCCCCTGATGTATGCGTTTATTAAAAAAATTTCCTTTAATGCGTTTATATTGAAAAAGAAAGGAAAAAAAATGAAATGCAATAGAGACAACAATTTATCATGAAATGGAATAAATCTCCACACTTAATTCCAAACGTAAAAAAAGCATAAATAAATTAATTTAAGATTGATTTAAATAGAAATTAGAAATGAGAAACAGATTGAGTAATTTCATATTATAATTTTTGAGTGGAGTCAGATTATACATTAAATTGATATTAATTAAAAAAAATTTAGAGTTAAAAATTGGATGAATTTATAAATTTTGAGTTTTTTTATTAATTTAAATAAACTTTAAATTAATAAAAAATAATATATATATTTTTTATCAATTCTTTTCAAGTGTCACATTTATATAAGAACAAAATGTTATATGAATTGACTACAAATATGATTTCATGTAAATTTGAGTGATATATAAATTTAAGTGGATATTAAAATTTATCCCTTTTATTTGAAAATGATTGATTATTTAAAATTGAAGTGGGACAAATTTACCCCTGCTTATTTGTCCTAACATAGTCCTGTCATTCTCCATTTCTAATGAATCTAATTAATTGCAATTTGTTATCTACTAAAAAAATGAACAAAAAGAAAAAAAAAAAAAAAAGGAAAGGAAAACAAAATGATAGTTGCAAATAGCAAATGATCAAATAACACTTGGAGGAACTTTCTTCATTCAAACAAGATCATCTTCAGAAAATGAGTGCTAAATATTTTTTATTTTTTACCTTATCTTATTATTTATCTCTCTCATTATGACATATAAACTGTATTAAATTTTATAAATATATATTATTTATAAATTTATCTTATTTGTCGTTACGAGAAGAAAGAATGAATAAGAAAAAAAAAAAAGTATGTACCACTTCTCCCCTTGAAATTAACAGTATTTAGCTATAAAATTAAATAGTAGAAATACAAATTATGCTAGAAATCTTGAATCTAATATAAAAAACTAAATTAATAGGCGATAAGATTTAAATATTATATTAAATTTTAATATTATTAATTACATTTCTATATGAAATTATTTAATTTTAATATATTCTTTTTAATATGATATATATTAAACTTTTAACTAATAGTCTAACACGTAATATTAGTATATTAAGAGTCAAACATATCTATATTTGTATATGAATCAGATTCTATTGTCGTACGGCTATATGCACTAGGAAATATGAAAAACACAGAAAGATTAATAAAATGTAGGGCCATTTGGATACGGATGCCATTACTCCCCTGTTATCATTTTAAAAGACAGCTCCGCTACCGAATTCTAGGTTGGAGAATAATTTAACCTTATGGAATCTGCAGCCTTTTAATATAAGTTAGTTATATTTATTAATTTATTATTAATAAAATGTAATTGATGTTTTTTACCGTTAGATTATTAAAAATTAAAATAAGTCTACCTTATTTATTGACCATTATGAAAAAAAAAACTCTTTTACAAAAAATTATAATTTTTTATTTTTTTTTTGTAAATTATTTTTTTTTAATTCTTTTTGTTTATGAAAAAACTTCTAATTTTACTAAAATATAATTTATTTTGTACAAAATAATAACTTTATGAAAAAGTTTATAATTTAAAAAAGAATAATTTCATAATTATGAAAAAGCACTTTTACAAAAAATCGCATTTTTCTTTTTTTTTTTTATAATTCTTCTTAGTTGTTAAAAAAATTTTAATTTTACAATTATGATTTATTTTGTGTAGACAACAATTTTATGAAAAAGTTTATAAATTAATAAAAAAGAGAAAAATTCATAATTATAAAAAAATAACTTTCTTACGAGAAATCACAATCATCTTTTTTTTTTCATAAGTAAAAATATTTTTTTATAATTATTCTTAATTGCAAAAAAAAAAAGGATTTTATGAAAATATAATTTATTTTGTGGAAAATAATAACTTTAAGAATAAGTTTCTAAATTAACAAAAAAGAAAAATATTTTATTAATTTCATTTAATTTTATTAATTTTATAAAATTAATTAATGAAATTATTTTATTAATTTTGTAAAGTTTAATAATGAAACTATTTCATTAATTTCGTAAAATTAATTATCGAAATTATTTTTCTACTTCAATTCGTAATTTTATAAGTTAATTTCGTAAAAATTACATAAAATAAGTTATATTTTCATAAAATTAAAATTTTTTTCATAATTAAGAATAATTACGAAATTACAATTTAATTTATAAAAAAATAAGAAGTACGAAATTACAATTTAATTTATAAAAAAAAAGAAGATTCTGATTTTTTCTAAAAGAACTATTTTTTCCTAAAACAAAATGAAATAGATTTACTTTGATTTTTAACGAAGTAACCATACCAAATATAATAATCCCATGAACATCTAAGTCTTAAAAGATTTTTGGCAGGTCAAGTTTGAAAACTGTTACCTTCTTAAAAATTTAAATTTTGCAAAAATTTAATTTAGATGAATTCTATTTTTATCAATTTTCATATTTAAAATGAAATAATTTAGAATTTAATTTTTTATCAATAGAGAAAGAAATGATTTCAAATAAATAGAAGTCATATTTTTTACAAAAAAATAATTAATTAAAAATTGATTTATCGTCAAATTATATATTCTAACCTTCTAAATTTTCAATACTACTAATTCTTGTTAAATAAATAAAGATAACTAAGAAAATAAAATAAATTGAATTCATTATCTATATATACAATATTTAAAATAATTCTTATATCATACTTCAATTGAAATTAATTTTTTTAATAGAAATTAATAAACATTAGCCTTTATGTTAGTTTATTTATTCACTTTATCAAAGCAATTCTTAAATTGAAGATTTTTATGTTTTTAAGAGAGGTAAAAAGAGCAGATGAAAAGATTATTTTAAATCATCATTTCCAATTCTCTTCAAAAAAAAAGAAAGTTGCATTTCAAAAATTCCGTACAGAATATTCGATTAATATTTGTCTTATTGTTTGGGAAATTGACACCACTAATGTTTCATTCAAATTATCTGATGCAAACGTTTTCTAGCTATTGAAGTTCCTCTCTCAACTCTCAACGCTCACACCTCACACAAAAAATTATCTTCTCGGCTTGGTAGGCAGCAAATTAGTTTTGAAATTGTGGATTAGGTAGTCACATGGTCCCATCACTATCCTTTCACTCTCTATATCTCTTTGCAATGTATTTATCCACCAATTTTAAATTTTAAAATCACATTATCCCTTTTACCCTAATCTAACTTAATTCAAATATTCTAAAAATATAAAATTTTGTAGTTGTAACTTGTAAGGTTGTAATGTCTCATAGGAACTAGACTTACTCGGGCTAATTTGAATTTGAATGTTAATTTTTTTTTAGTAATAAAATATTTGGCCAAAGACGTCAAATTATTTATTATGAGATTAAAAAATTTGTAAATAAGAAAAATCTTTATTTATAATCTGACTCTAAGAATTGAATATTAGGTATTATTTGGTATGTTGTAAGTAAATTAAGTAAGTAGAACTTTTTAAGAAATAAAAAATTTTAATTTGTTTGATAGTTATTATTAAAAAAACTTTCCGGAAAGTAGAATATATTTTTACTGAATTTGGAAAAAGTACACTTCTTTAAAGAAGTTAAAAAAATTAGATTTTTTTAGTTGAAATAAATATCAATTGACATATTTACCATTTATTAAATATAATTGAATAAATGAAATAATTTATTATTATATTTTTTATTATTAACTAAAAAACTACTTTTTAGGAAGTTATATGCAAATTAAATATACAATTACTTTTCAAAAAATTTACTTACTGGAAAATAACTTTTCAAAAAATTTACTTTCTAGGAAATATACTTTTTGGAAAGTAAGTATACCTTAATTAATAAAGAGAGGAATAAACTCTTATAATGTTAAACTTTAACTTGAATCGATTTGACTAATAATTATTTAAATTTTTATATTTATTAAAATCAAACTCATATAATGAAAATATGAGATATTGAATGCTATGTAAATACAAATCTTATATCCAATTTACATTTGAGTCAGGCTTCAAGAAGAAGACATTGGATTCAATGGTTTGGATACAAATTTTCTATCCAAATTCGATATTTTCCGAGTTGTAATAGATAAGTTAGAAATTATGAATTTTTGAACCATTTAAGTAAAACTTATTGCCTTTGTTTGATAACTTAAATTTTACAAAAATTCAATTTAATTTAACTCTTCTTTATCAATTCTTATGTTTGGAAATGGTAGAATTTTATTCTTTGAATTAAAAAAATTTATTTTGAAAAAAATAAAATCACGCCGAAATGAAATGGTTTTATAAGAACTCAATTCATTTATGAGATACGCTATTAAAAATAAAAAATATGATATATTATTAAAAATAAAAAATATACTCATTTAAATTAAATATGATTCTTTTTGTATAAATATAAAATAAGAAAACAATTACATTTTATTTTTTTACTTTTTAATTATTCCAAACAACTTCAAAATTTATTCCAAACATATAAATTGGTGCGTATGAGTTATTCCAAACAGTGCTATTAGGTGATCTAATTTATATTTAGATAAGAACTTTTCTACACTAAATTCTTTTAAATTTAAATAATAAAAAAAAATCCTATGACACTAATTAAATACAAATCATCCAAGTCAGGATTAGGAGATTAGTAAATAATTTTTTTTTTTATTTATAGTCTGATTCAAACAATCGAACCTTAATCGATAAGAAGGAGATGAGTATACTCTTTTACATACCTACTACTGCTTCGTTATTTTGTAAAAAATATTTTTGTATTTTTCGACATTTAGAAAATTTTGAAAAATTAGTTAATCAAAATATTTTTTTGATAATTGGAAAACTTGGGGCTGTTTAGTTATGGAAAACAAACTCAGTTTTCCATAAAATATTTCTATAAAGATAAAAAATTAGAAAATTTGTTCAAAATATTTTTTTTTCCAGATTAGAAAACAAAACCTAATTTTCTATTTTTTAAAATTAAATAGAAATTTGGAAAACAAATAAAAGTTGTTTTCTAAATTTTTCTTTATAAAATTTCCCTTTGTTTTGCATTTATTTTCAAACCAATACACGCTTTTCCTTTTTTATTTTATACAATGACGTCTTTTTTTATATATTTCAAAATTATACAAGTTGGCTATCTTAGACAATTGGATAATTATTACCAATATATAGTTACAAGCATATATGCTTTTACTAATAACAAAATAGTTAAATTAAAATTTATTAATTCATTTAGTTTTTTTAATAAATTTGACTCAATATCAATTGTTATTTAAGAACTGATTATTTTTTGATTATAATTCTAAAAAAATATAATTGTTATGTAAAAAGTGATAATTATTTGATTATAGTTCTAAAATATATTAATATTTTGTATAGTGAATAGTCTATTAAAAAAATTCATTTTTTTATTGCATTGATCAAACAATTTTTTTATAATAATATTTAAATTGAAAACTATTATTTACTTAATAAAAATATAACAAATAGTCCATTAACAAAAATTAATACAATATAAAAATAAATTAATATTAAATTATTTTGAAGTTTTGGTTAAATAGAAAACAATATTATTTGAACGTATTTTCTGTTTTCCAAATTGAAAAATGAACTTTAGAATTTGTTAAATGAACATATTATCCGTTTGTTTTCTATTTTCTGTAGGAATGAAAATATGGAAATAGAAATGAAAATTGGAGATAGAAAATAGAAAATATTTTTCACAACTAAACAACCCTAAGATGGTGTTTGTTAAAACTAAAAATTAAGGGTTGAAAAATTTAAGTATTGAATTTTAGTGTTGAATAAAATAATTGATATAATTTTTAAATTGTTAAATTATTTAAAAATTTAATTACTTATTATATTCAGTATAAAATTTTTATTTTTATTTTTTGATTTAATTGAGAATTTTAAAATATGCATTACTAAATTACTTATAATAATTAAGTGCTGAATAATATATATTATCAAACATCATCTAAGTCATTTTTAAGAAAAAGAGGAAGTCATTTTAAAGAGGAAGTTATTTTCTAAATTTTGACAAAGAAATTTTTTTCTAGATTTTAACAAAATCATTGTAATAAAGAGAAAGTATAAACACATATTAATTTATTAATCATCGATAGTCACCATTAATGATTGTCAACGATTGATGTTATTAAGGATAAATTCTGATATGAAGCACACAAACAAGTGATCTTCAGTGCCTGCAAGATAAGTGTTAGAAGGCCCAAGTGATATGCCTAAAGGCTACTCTAATGCTTAAATCAGTAAAGGTGTAACTTCAGAGTTTTATGGCCTTTAGAGTTTCAAGAATTGTGTTATCTTGATAATAGATAAGAGAGAATACTATTTATAAAAGCATCTAATGATATGAATCCTTATTGGAATCGTGTTAAATGTTACAACATTAGTATGGAAAAAAATTCTTACTAATAGAAGCTGAGTAGTACATGAATTTATTACCGTCGAGTCGTACTTGAATTATGTAAAAATGATGTATTGGCAAAGTGATCCTTAAGCAATATTTAAAAGTTCGGCCGATTTGTATATGGGCCAGCTTATTGTTCGCCTGGAGTGGAAAGTTCAAGTCGAGGTATAACAATGACTATCACTGGTTGCCATTGACTGCCATCGACAACCAACAGCGGTTGACGATCATCACAATTTATTATTATATATATATATATATTTTCTCATATTTAATATTAAAATTTAAGGATATAAAATTTTTATAAGTTTATGGGTATACAGACTTATAAATTAAAATTTTTAATATTTTTAACTAACTTTTAATATGGTGACCAAACATTAGAAATTAATTATTCGGAAAATTTTTTAGAAGTTAATTTTTTCCTTGGAAAATATTAACAAACAGAGCCTGATAAGCTAACCCTTGGATTCCTATGAGAGGATTTGATGAATAATAAATGAGATAATAAATTAAAATTTTTAATATTTTTAACTAACTTTTAATATGGTGACCAAACATTAGAAATTAATTATTCGGAAAATTTTTTAGAAGTTAATTTTTTCCTTGGAAAATATTAACAAACAGAGCCTGATAAGCTAACCCTTGGATTCCTATGAGAGGATTTGATGAATAATAAATGAGATAATAAATTAAGCATACCCTAATAATTCCAATTTAAGGCCTTTTTACAGATTTTTTTTTTTAACTTTTACCGTTAATGCTTCTCCTTACAGACTCAATCTGCATTATTTATATCCACAGTTTCATGCTGAACCATGCAGAGAACCTTATCCATAAAAAATTCTCTACAATTCTCTATCTCCCACCATGGCTAAGGATTTAGAAGGAGAGGTTGAGCAGCAGATTGGAAAGGACTACGTAGACCCACCACCAGCTCCACTGTTGGACTTCGCAGAGTTTAAGAAATGGTCATTTTACAGAGCTGTAATAGCTGAGCTCGTGGCCACTGTTCTCTTCCTTTTTGTCTCTATAGCCACTGTTATTGGCTATAAGTTGCAGGCTCAAACTAGTCCATGTCTTGGTGTTGGCTATCATGGCATTGCTTGGGCTTTTGGTGGCATGATTTTCATTCTTGTCTATTGCACTGCTGGGATTTCTGGTACCAATTACTCTACTACACTAAATTCTTTTATAAAAATCTTTCAGTATTGATGTACAGAGGAAATTAATTTGCTTTCAAATTATTTTTTTTCATTTCTTTCTTTTGTTTGCTTTTTTTTTTTTTTTTATTAATTAAACTTGGACTAAAATTTAATCGCGTAAATTTCAAATTCATTATAAACTTACCGCTAAATTAAGCTTCCAATTGTTGTAATTTAATTTCTTTTCTTTTTTTTCAATAGATAGTAAGCCAAATATACCTTTTTTTTAATTAATTTGACTCTAACTAAAATTTAAACATCGACAGGAGGTCACATAAATCCTGCGGTGACATTCGGATTGTTTCTAGCAAGAAAGGTGTCGTTGAACCGAGCAATAGCGTACATGGTTGCACAATGCGTAGGAGCAATTGTTGGTGTAGGGTTAGTGAAGGCACTTGTAAAGGATGCCTATAATTCACTTGGTGGTGGTGCTAATTCAATTTCTCCTGGCGTTTCAAAAGGGGCTGGCTTCGTAGTTGAAATTCTTGGCACATTTGTGCTTGAATATACAGTCTTCTCCGCCACCGACCCTAAACGAAAAGCTCGTGACTCCTATGTTCCTGTAAGTACTTGTACTATAAACCAATCTAACGCCAGATTTGGTAGTTACTGTTTCAAAATTAATAATTTTAATATCTCGTTAAAGATCTTATATAGAAAAATAATAAAAGATATTAAAACTTAATATAATATTTGGATCTCGCTACCTAATAGATTAAATTTTTTAGTTGGATTTGAAATTTTTCATATGGTATCAAAACTAGCTTTATACCCTAATATATGCTTTTCCGTCACAGCTGCAGCCGCATGTCAGTAGGATCTGACATATGTACATTTGTTAATTTGATTCTTTTCAACCTTCAAAAAGCTTAATATAATGTTTGAATTTTACAATCAAATAATTTAAGTTTTTAGGTTGTATTTGAGGTTTCTCGCATCTCAAATGAAAATATATAAATTTCCCCTTAACTTTAATCATTAAATTATTAAATTTAGAGACTTTAATCTAAAAATCCTTCAATATCTAACAAGAATAAAAAAAATTAACGTATATATTAAGAAAAATCTCTTGGAATTTTTGTAATTAACTGTATATATAATCTATATGGTTAGTTAACCTAATAATACTTAAATACAATTAAGGTTTTTTTTTTTTTTTTTTTTTTTTGGCATTTGGAGTGTTTAAGAAAATTAGTTATGTGAAAAAATTTTTGTTTTGCCAAACGAAAATTTTAATTTTTTTTAAGGAAATTTTATATTCTGAAAATAATTAAGAAGAAAGTATTTTTTAAATTTTAATAAATGTGTTATCGTGAAAAGAAAACATATAAACATATAAATTTATTATTATTTCTTTTATTTAATAATAATAAATTATTTTTAATGAAGTTTTTATAAGCATAAACATTTTATCGCCTTACAAATTCAAAAATTTAATTTTTTCAATTAATTAGTTTTTAATGTTGCAACTATAATAAAAATTGAATTTTTTTTTTTACAAATATTTTTCAGAAGTAAATTATTTTTTGCTAAAAGTCTAATTAATTAAGTTAATCTCACCGATAATAATTTATCTTTGTTGATTTTTTGATGCTAAAAAAATTAAAAAATTAATTAATTAATTTTTTTTAAAATTTTTGTTCAGATTTTGGCTCCTCTGCCAATTGGGTTCGCTGTGTTCTTAGTGCATTTGGCCACCCTTCCCCTCACTGGCACTGGAATAAACCCTGCTAGGAGCCTTGGGGCTGCTGTCATTTACAACGATGAGAAGATTTGGGACGAGCATGTAAGTTCTTTTTCAGTATAAAAATAAAAAATTATTTTTTTTTCTTTGCAAATTTGTTAATGAAGATAATTGAATAAATAATTTATGTTTAATTGAATTGGAGAAATATATTTAAGGTTTATTTCAATAATATTGTGAATATTCAAATTTAATATTATTTTATTATATTTTCTTAGAAATACTATTCAACTTCACTTTTATTTAATGATATTCCATTCGTTCGAAAAAAATTATCCATTATTTTTTTTAAAATGTTTTAAAATACTTGTCAAATTTTAAAAATGGATATAAATATTTATCCATTTTATCCTTATTAATTGATAGGTGTGTATTCTCAAAATTAATAATAAAGATAGTAATAAATGAGTATATATAAAAATATAAATAGAAAAATATAATAAAATTTATGAGTTGATAAGTAATTATTAATATTTTGTTAAACTGTGTCAAAAAAGAAAGTGGACAAACTTTTTAGAATGAAAGGAGTATTAGACTAATTGTACACAGTATATGAAAGTAAGTACTTTAATTAATTTTTATTTAAATAAAATAAAATAAATATTATGTTTGAATTATTGGTGAAACAGTGGATTTTCTGGGCTGGGCCATTTATTGGAGCTGCTGTAGCAGCAATATATCACCAGTATGTACTAAGAGCTGGAGCAGCTAAAGCTTTGGGATCATTCCGTAGTAACCCTATCCTCTAAGAGACTCAACCATTAATTAATTATTATCTTCTTAATTAATTATATGTTTTATTTATGATTTAGAAATTTCAATCTTATTATTGTAATTCTAGTAATGCACTGAGTTGATGAGAACAGCATTGTATCAATTAAATTTGCTTTACTATTTATATAATCTTTATTAGTGCTCTCTGAGTATGAAACTAAAATATGCCTAATTAATTGTTTCCATCTTTTCTTTCTACCCTTGATATCAAAATCATGTTTAAGTTGAGTTTCTCTATGACTAAAACATCTTAGAATACGATAGAGAAATAGAATGTATAAAAAATAAAATAACTATTATTGAGAAATAGAATACGATAGGAATGAAATAATTATTTTAATTTTATAATTTAGTTTATAGCATAAAATAATTATTATATTCACGTAAATAACTAGAATATTTTTGTAAATTAATTTCACTATTGATATTAAAATTAAATATAATTTTACTAAATTTTATTCAAAAAATAATTTAAATGCATAATAAACAAAATTTTTATTTGACTTAAAACTTAAAAATTAAAAATTAAAAATGAAAATCTGAAAATAAAAAAAAAATAAGACAATAGTGGTGAATTTAGACTTCTACACTTTTTTAAAGGAAAAAAAATGAAAATACTATATTTTATAATTTAAAGAATACTAATTTTTTAATTTTTTTAGAATATATATTTCATAAATATTGTGAAATTGCTATTTATAGAATTAACATTTCTGGACTAAAATTTAAATTAAAAGTTTAGAATAACTATTTTATATGAAATAATTATTCTATTCCTTAACTATTCGATGTAATAAATATAGCCTTAGATTAACTTGATTAGTAAAGAATTATTAGAGTTTAATTCCTAAGATTAGAACATAAATAAGAATTTTTTTCGAATATATGACTTTTAATAAAAAAAATAGAAATAATTTTGAAAACAATTTAAAAAAATTGGTAAATTTTGCCGTTAAATTGAATATGTACAAAAGAAGAGTTTAAATTTAGATATGAAATAGAAGGAACATCCCTTTTGTTAAATATAAGTTCATCAATTCTACACAAAAAAATCCACCATAAAAACTTGACTTCTATTAGAAATTTCAAGTGAAAAAGAGTCATGATAAAAATTAAAAACTGCCCTTATTATAAAATTCAAGTTTAATATTGTAATAGAAAACTATTATTCATCTCATCCTTTTAAATCAAACAGTATTTTTATTTTCAATTGACATACCATTATATTATTTGTCATTCGTTCTAATTGCTTTTTAAGAGTATACTTTCCCTTCATACACCTTAATATGGGAATATTGGAACAATTAGCAATTACTTTGCTTATTTATTACCATCATATCCAAATGTTCATTTATTGCCTTATTATTAACTCATATGCTTCACTTTCTTTTTTGTTAATTATTATTTTTTCTGTCCATTAAAAGTCCATTGGGCAGACTACACAGGGGAGTGCTATTCTCAGATTCAAAATCTTTGATACTTAGCCCAACATTGATTGCTCCCCATCTATTGCCCCGTTTAGGATTAAATTTGAAAAAAATATATATATATTTTTTGATATTTTTAAGACTGCTATAAATTGATATTTTTTCTAAAAATAGATTTGAAAAATCAATTTATAAAAAATAATAAAAATTAATCAATTAAATAAAAAAAAATTTAAAAACACTTTTTTAACACCTAATAATAGCAATCCCAAACAATCCCAAACGCACATGTAACTACAACAAGGCACAAGCTACACAAATTTAGCTAAACATGCATACTGGCTCAAAAGCCAGATCTATTCCTAAGTAGAAGTTTAATGTAAAACATTTCCCACGTATCACCATTCAGCAGCCAGAAGACACAACCAGCTACACCTTAGTACCTTCCATCTCCTAAATGACAAAAACACCAGCAGTAGACTTGACCACTTTCCCAAGGTTAACTAGGCTCACCTATTCGCAGCCACACGCTATTCACAGAAACTCGAAAAACTGCCTTTGTCAGCCTAAACCACCAACAACCACAAGCCCAGAAACACAACTTAATCAACGATAAAAAGCTATATAAGCTGGAACAAAAGTAAAATACCCCACAAGGAGAGAACTGACACTTTTCAGTACCATTATGGTTTGGACACACTTTTGTCCTGGGAAAAAAGGCTGTAATTATAATGGTAACAGCAAGACAGGGCAAGGAATGAACTCAGCCAGTAAGTTAGCATCAATATGCTTGGAATGAATTGCCTCCATGCTTATGATTACCAAATCTAAGTTTAGGTCATCAGCAACCTCGCCAATGATGGCCGTGGGCTTGCTCCCTTCACCAAGCCGTTCCAACAACTTGAATTCTTGGAATCCACCTACCATTTTTTTTTTTTTTTTTCAAAAAACGTATATTAGCAGCTTAATCGTAAGAGTTGAAATTTTGGATAAACAGATAGGCAACTAAAACACTATCGTTGAGTTGTCACAATTTAGATAAGCACAGAGATTAAAAAAAGAAAAAGAAGATAAGATGATAAGGACTTGCAATTGATATTATTAAATAGTGTTAGGTCCTATTTTTAACTTTTCTAATGCCCCATATGCATGCACATGAAGAATCATACAGATTGGCTAATTAAATAACATATTTACTTGCGTATTTTCTTCATAAGTTTTACACACATGCAATTGATTTAAACAATGCTCAGTATACGTCTTATCAATCAATTGTTTTATTGTGATCGATCTTATAATAATCAATCAAACTTTCATAGATATAAAAAGAGAAAAGCAATCTCTCCATTACAAAGAAAACCTTGCCAAAGTATTGAAAGTTAGGATCATATACGAACCTTCAGAGAGATGCCAGCGGATGCTAGACATCTGGGTTTCATGTTCTGGTATTGATTCCTTCTGCTTTTCATCAATAACTGCAAAGAATGAAAAGTACTAAATTCCATGAAATCTTGCACTAAAAAGAATTTGTAGCATAAAGTCGATCCCCAATCCTTGGTTCCCTTCACCTTCACATAATAAATGGCAATATATCATAGGTTAATGTACATACCCACAACAGTGATGTCAGCACCATACTTCTTCGCCAATGCAGTAGTAGTAGCAGCAGCCTGTTAAATAATCAATCAGAATGAATAAACGATCAGGGTATCAACCAAAGGAGAAATTGTAGTCAACACCATGTCAACAAGGCTATGAAGCTAGAAAACCACAATTTCCCATTACAGTCGATAATTTATAATGGCATTTGATATTTAAAGACTTGTGAGAAACAAAATGACTTCCAATTGCATTTTATAATGGCAAATTGGCAACGAATCACCACAGTCAATACTTTCTATGATCTGTATCAAGACTATCCAACTTCTGAGACAAAGAGGGTTAAATTAAGGTCGGTCGAAAGAAATTATCAAATAGATTATCAGGCAAATGATTTCAGAATAGCAGAGGAGGAAAAAAAGAAAAAAAGAGGAAAGCTATTTAAGAAAAAATTAAGGTGCCTTAAAGAAAGGTCACCTGTCTTGTGCCCTCAGAAAGATAAGGGTTCCTGTCTGTAATTGGCAGAAGCAGATGCTTGAAATGAGTAAAGGCATCTGCCGCTAAACTGACTTCAGATTCTTGTGGCTTAGCTTTAGCTGATAACAACTCGAGCATAAACACACCAAGTCACTAGCCATGAATTAAATGCAAAGCAAAAAATATGTAATTACAATGATTTAAAGCATTGACAATAATTAAACCTTTACTGCAAATTTTTAATTACAGTTGATGCTTTAATTTATGCCAATACGAATGTCAATTATGGCTACACTAGAAAGGTCATATGTTGGACGCCTTGTGTTCAAATCTCACCAATAAAATTAATAAAATAAAAAAAAAGAGAGAGAAAGATTAGATGTTAAAATTCCCAAATCATTAATATGCCATAAATTTTAATTTAAAAATACCATGTTAGGATACGGAGAAATTCTTAGATAGAGTACCACCCCACTCATAAACTAATCGAACAGACACTTGATATGCCAATTAATAATTCTTTATCTCCCATAAAATATCCCAATAAAAATAAACCATATTAATGATCTAATCTAATAGAAATAATCCACAGCAATTAATGATATTATAATATATGAGTGATATGAATTAGTCTATAAGTGACATGTAGACTCAATCTATCTAAAAATTTTATAGACTATGATATATTTAAGCTTAAGACACCACCCAAAGAATAAAAAATTACTCATTTTATTTTTAAATTATTAGATGATATAAAAATCATTAATGTTCTAAAAATAGAAAAAGAAGAAAAATCCCAATCTTTATGCAAAGTCCTTCTCTATATCCCTCCTTCCTCCTTCAATGTCATCCCTTCCTTAAACATGCTAATAGAGCTTCTCTGAATTTGGCTATAATTGACACCAATGTTAATATTAAAAGTCATATATAATTTTGACACAATAACAATATTCCACAGAGAAATTGAAATATCAAGAAATGATTTCAATTCAAACCAACTGCAAAAGTTTGAGTGATTTCCCAATAAAAATTATAGAATTCAATTCTTTTAGTATATTAATGATTTCAAACTAAATAGAAATCATATCATTTCGCAAAAATATAATTTAATTTAATTAAAATTTTGATTTATCATATATTTATTATTTCAATTCAATTCTATTGAATTCTTTCATGAGTTTTTCCAGACGGAGCCCAAATAAACAAAGAATTAAGGAAATTACCTTTATGTCCAATTCTTCGAAGTCTAGGAAAGATAGAGAGTTTTCGAGCCTTAGAACCAAGAGAAGACGAAGAGAAAGACAAAGACACAGACTCAGAAGAAGAAGAAGAAGACGAACAAGAGTTGATGATCGTAGTTTTGGGGCGATTTGAAGTGTCAACAGGAACCGCTAGCAAGTAATGGGCAAACGCCATAGCCAAACACTGTAAACGGTACACAGAGAAGAAGAGAAGAGAAGAGAATAGAAGAGAAAAGGATTTGAGTTGATTCGAGAAAGTGCAGTGAGTATGATTCGCTGAAGTGGAGATGATTTCATGGGTGCAATGTATTTGCTTTACACGTGGGACTTCACCGTTGATTGATTCATCGTTATTTATCGAACGGCTGATGTTAATTTTAGTATCGTAGCGTTTGGTTCACGGGATATCGACGAGATATAAACATCACAGATCCCCAGCAAACACCCCCACTTTAAATTTATTATATTATAACCAATCCAACACTTTATTTTAATTTATTTTGAAAGATTTATATACACTAACAATAAATTCTATTTCACTTTATATATATTTTTTTATTAATTAGTTTACAATTCTATTTTTTTATACATAATTTATAATTTCATTTCCTTTACTTTACATAAAATTTTTACAGCTAAAAAATATAATCTTTTTAAAATATCAAAATAAATTATTATTATTATTATTATTATTGCTTTTGCTCTATATAAAATTTTTATTATTAAAAAAACTATAACCTGATATAAAATATTATAATATTATTATTATATTATAATTTTATTTCTTTTAATTTACATAAATTTTTTACTATTAAAAAAGAATAATCTAATTTAAAATATTATAAAATAATATTTTAATAATAATATAGTAATTTAATAATAATAAATTTTGATTAATAATAATACAAATTTTATAAATGAAAAAAATGAAAAAGAAGAAGAAAACAATAAAATATTAGTTGATGAGCCAATTTCTTTTCTCAAATTTGAGTAGAGAGAAATAAGCTCTTAAAAAAAATTTAGGAAATGAGGTTAAATAAAGAGTTTGTTAAAAGAAAAAATAATATAATATGACTCCTTATTTTCTAGTAAGAGGCATTTAGAGAGATTATTAGGGATGCTCTTAGACAGTAATATTTTTAGGGCTGCACAAAAATTAACTAAACCGATCAAACCGAATTGATTCAATTCAATCCAAATCAAAAATCATGGTTTAGATAGTTTTATGGTTGGTCACGATTTTAAAATTTTTGTAAACTAAATTTTTGGTTTGATATTAGTTTAAGAAAATGAAAATCCAAATAAATTGAATCAACCAATATTGTAATAAAACTGTCTTTTTTAGATATGTACTTTACTATTATGTAAATTATGCTTTAATTTTTCTAAAAATTAAAGGTATCTATTGAATTTCTATGTTTTAGAGGATTTTTGTACTGTTATTTTGATATATACTAATGTAATATCTAAATGTTTTATAGCTTCCTAATTATAAGCGATACTAAAAGATTAGACTTTAGCATGATGAAATGGTATGGGTTTGTTAAGAAAATAAGTACTAATCTTAGGATACAATGTGTGATGCTTGCTTAGTATATGATTTTATGATAATTAACTATATTATAATGATTTAGATAGAGCCCATATGAAAGTTAAAGGTGTGAGTAAAGAAGTTAGAAAAGATAAATGGGAAATTACAGTTGAAAGTAAGGAAAGGAATTGAAAAGAAAAACTTCCAAATTTAGAAGTGGGCCTATGGACTTGTTAATGGGTCTTGATGTAATGGGAGCCCAAATTTAGCATAGGGAGGTTGGCCCATTAGGCCTAAGAATGCTACAACATCCAAGCTTGTGAACAAGAAATGGTGGGTCAAAATAATAGGCAAAAGATGTGTAGAGAATGAGCCTTGGATATTTAGCTTCTTAGTCACCAAAATTGACCAAGTCAAATTCTAAACCAAGTGGAACTCTTGCTCTTCCTTTATATGAGTTAAGGTTCAATTGGAACACCCCAAACCCCATATGATGACCCTCACTTTTGTAAAGAGAATCATAGCCGTCCATTTTGATACCATTTCAACTCTTCACTCAAGTTAAATCCTAGCCGTTAGATGTAACTTGATGAATCTTCACCATCTAATTCAATATATATATAAGCAAAAATTGTGTAGAGAAATTTCATTTAAGCTTTCTCTACACCAAAATTATGTACCAAAGAAAGAAACTCCCTTTATCCCACTCATAACAAGAGTTTTAGCAAGCAAAACTAATCAAGGTGAAAAATTATGCCTACCCTTTCTTTTTATGCTCTAAGGTTGATTGTAGTGGTTAAGTTATTTAAAAATTCCTTTTTCATCATGCGTGGGGGATCCAGCCAACCTAGGGTGATTATGCTTAGGATGTGTTTTGATTGATCTTAGATGAAGAAAAATGATTTAAAAAGGGTTGAATTGAACTTTGGAAACATGATTCAAACTTTGAGAAGCTTTACGGCATAAACATGGTTAAAAGAAGGACTTGGTATTTTAATATTATATTGTGATGATGGAGAGTATATGTGTCACACCCCGAACCCGAGGGCATGTGATCGGCACTAGGATACGAGAAATGCACATGGTTACCAGTGCCCGTAGTAAGCCTGACCTCACACAACCCAACAAACTATCCCACAATAGGGCTATAGGCCCACACAAGTTAAGTAGATCCAACCCAACCTCAACTTAAAACAAAGCCACGCTGGGCTAATAACTCAATTATCTCAATAATATAATATCATTATCATTCAATTGGATTCTGCTTAACAAACGATGTCTCAACTCGAAAAATACATAGCAACTGACAATCACATAAATACAGGTAACAAAGAGAACATTGCGGAATTTTATAATTACAATACAATTATATATATATATTATTTACACTTCTCAATACTCAATAATATAAACTACTGCCGAAGGGAAATTAGCAGTTTACTCAGTTTATAATTCTTTCACCAGCTCATTCCCTGACTTGAAAAATAATAAGTTGAACAGGAATGAGTATCCAACTCAGTAAATGACACTAACTAATATATTAAACTGGTGTCCTACAGGTAGGTTTCTAGTGTTTGTGCTATACACCATGTCACAGAGATAGACAAATCATACAATCAAGTAAGGACGGGATATGGTTCACAGTACCACACTAATAACTAATGTGGGGAGCCAATCCCCCTATCCTGGCTCTCTCAATCCAATCATTTGTCTCTTATATCTAATAGGTCCGGCTGTCATTGGTCTGTATTAAACAGCCCTGACTCGACTGATAGTGGCTCTGGCGATGAGCAGGCTGGGCCAGCATACACCAGTCATAGCTCATCTTTTCAATCCATCATAATCCCAATTATAATCGTAATCATAGCCATACCCATGATCCTAGGTGGTATTGTATCTGCCTGACCTCTATCCGTCAACCACAATCACAATATAGCATAGAATAAAGAATATCGATTCATCATTCACAATCAAATGTCAAATGCATCTATGCAATAATAGTGCATAATATACATACATACATACATACATACATACATACATACATACATACATATATATATATATATATATATATATATATATATATATATATATATATATATATATATATATATATATATATATATATATATATATATATATATATATATATATATATATATATATATATATATATACATACAGTAAATGCAGATGCATATGAAATAGAATAACATATTAGAGAGCATCACTCACCTAATTGATGACACATCCGACTGGCTTCCCTCGGAAGTGCAGCCTTTGGAACCAGGAAGACACCAGAACACCGACACTAGACAACAAAGGATATCATCAGAAAAGAATTACTCACATATCCAGATACTTAAAAAACATTGAGACTCTTATCAAGGTCTCGACAGAACCACACTAACTCAGATACCACTCAAAACAACATAAAACATAACACTTCTAAAACAATCTTAACAGATAACACAATCTTAGCGACCCCTCCTGGGTCCTCCCAACTCATACTCAACAACAGACTCAACGAACTCATAACAACTACAAACTAGAATCCGCTAAACATAATTTAACTCACTTAACAACTGAAATATAAGAGTTTTGGGTTTATCCTCACAAATTTCAATCTTATGGACATTGAGAGTCACACCGAAATAACGAAACAGAACTGCTGGACTGCACCACATGCCGCTGCCATGCGCCACCGTCGGAGCGTCACCGGCCAGCCACACGTTGCTGCTGCTAGTGGTGGATCTGGGCGATCTTCACACCAGTAGGTTCACCTCGATGCCAGGATCACGAAAACCACAGCCACTCGCCCCCAGTCGCCGCCGTCTCGCCGAAAAATGCCTTGAAAGTTTCAACCTCAAATATGCCGATCTCTTCCTCCGGTAGCCGATCGGAGATATGGCTGGTACCAAATCAAAGCTCTCATCATTAGGAATCGAACGGAACTAGAATCACCAGATTTTGCCACTGGAATCTGCATTTGAATTCTCGGCACCGGTAGAGCTTCCTTTTACGCGTCTGTCGCCTTTGGTTGTCGATCTTCGTCGCTGCTAGTACCTAAATGCTCGTCGGCAGGTGGGCTGCTGCTTGGAGGTGGCGATGTAACCCACCGCTGGCTGGAGGTCGGCTCCCCAGCACACCGACGCCCTCTCTCTCTCTTCTTCTTTCTCATTTTTGTTCCCTCAAAACCGGTCCTGTTTCCCTTCACAACCAATCACAAAGCTCCATTTCCTTCTTCTTTTAATTTGCTTAAAACATACTTATATATAATAATAATAATAATAATAATAATAATAATAATAATAATAATAATAATAATTACATAATAATAGTTTAATTAATAAAACTTATTCATAATAATAGTAATTATAATAGAAATCCAAACTTCTGGTAATTTATATAATTAACAATATAATTTAGATTAATCAAATATAATATTAATATTCAATATCAAAATACAATTTCTTCAAATACCTACAATAATATCTCATAATAATATACATATATAATATTGAAATAGTATGAATATATATAATTTAATAAAATATAACTTCAATTCTTGCTTAAATAAGAAAAATACTAAAATAATATATTTCCGTACAAAAATAGGATTTTAGAAAAATAATTAAAAATTTAGGGTATTTCAATATGTGTTGTATGTTATATTAATTTCATATCCTTACAATTAATTCGGAGGTTTGATAAGGAATAGAGAGTTTTTCCCCAAATTTGGTGTAGATGGGACAAGTTAGGGTTTATGGAGCAATTAGGAAATTTTGAGACTTAGACTTGAAATCCTAAAATTAGATGGGAAATCTAGCTTAGAATTGATTAGGAATAAGAATAAGTATGTATATGATACAATTAGAATGTTTCTATTATAAGTTAAAACAATGACCAAGTAAAAGATATAGTTAGTAACATCATTAGTTACTAATTGGTATGTGATTGAAATGTAATATGTAGAGCCATAAGGAAAGGGCAAAGGGATTATTCAAGTTTGTGAAAGACTTTGAGTTAGCCAATAACGGATAGTCACTAAAGGTGAGTACTCAATAATATAATGTAATTGTACTATGTTGCTTGCACTTATTGGTTGAAATGTCATCCTTTGATACACGCCCAAAGAGGAACATTGAATATATATTATCTATGGAATGTGAGCCTTTCAATTTCACATCCTTCATATATAATAATTTGAACATAAAGAGCCTCTTGCATTGATGCCATTTTGTGCCCAATGTTCGATATGCCAATCACTATTATTGAATGTTTGATATCGATTTGGACGTGCCCTTTATGAATACCCATGAAAAGCAGAAAACCCCTTTCAATGTGGGGTAATATATCAGACTATGTGCAGTTGGGATAAGCCTACGGGTAGGGCAAAAGTACCCAACCTCTGTTAGGGGGGAACGCCTTCCATAAGCCTTGATCAGTCTTGCATAATGTGATATATGTGAGTGAGCAAGACTTAGGCCGCCACTCTCTAACCTTTATGTATGGGAAGCTTTTCGCTTCCAAGACATTCTTGTTTATGCTAAAATGCACTCTAATGTTCGCCATGGCCAATTTTGATTAACATTACACCAATGTTATTATGAATTAACCCAAATGATAACATGTTACTTTGTTTACATGTTACGTTAAATTATTTTATACTCACTGAGCTAGTCTCATTCTGTAGTTGTTAAAATTTTTCAAGTCAAGTTGAATTATTAGCAAAGTAATCCCGAGTCATGCATCTCTGCTTAGGACTTGTTATAGATATTGTGAAGATGTTACTCGCGTTCTTTTGAAGACATATGGTTTAGAGCTCCATAGTGAATGAAGGCATGATATTAATTATTTGTTTTGTATAAAAATAATATGAGTAAATGATAACTTGTATTAGATATGTATATAATTATGATACTAGTTAAGAATGTATGTAAAATGTTTGAATATAATTAAGAATGATATTATGATCATATTCATGACATAGTTAAAGAAATTATTGGGAATTGGTAGTGAACAGTATAGTTACGATCTTGGGAGGAATGGAAATAAGATTTGTAGGATGATAATAGGCTCAATGGTATTTTACAGGTTTAGGTGACCTTATGTCTCCCTGAACTCTAGGACAATCACAGCTTAGGAATTGGGTCATGACAACTAACTTTTTGGGGATAATTCATTCTAATTTTTTTATTATTATTTTTATGTTATAAAATTTAAAGTACATGACCTAGAATTTATATTTTTTTATAGTATTGATAATATTAATTGTTATCTGGTAATATTATTTATTTTAATGTTTATTAAATTTCTAAGATCTTTGCATTTCATTTTATTTTATTTATTTATTTTATCAAACAAACTAAACCGACTATCCAAACCAAGTTCAAATAACTTTGGTTTGGATATTTTTTAGTATTACTTGGTTTGGTTAAGAATTGTAATATTTAAAAATCGATTTTATTGGTTTGGTTGAAAATATTTGCTTTAAACTGACCAAACTGAATTGTGAACAACCCTAAATATCTAGATTTTGGACTTATCATCCCTTTTGTTTTTTATTTAGGAAAATTGGATAAAAAGAATAACAAGGCTGGAAATATTTGAATATTTTTCTCCAATAAAATAAAAATTCATTAAAGGGCCACAAGCCAACAAATACAAAGTATAAAAGGCACATGACTAGTTCAGGAGACAATACAGAGACATATTGTCTAGAAGTATAACTATCCATTTCAAAGATTACAATAACTATCCATTTCAAGGGTTACAATAGGCTTAAAACTCAAGAAGTAAGTCTTGGGGCCTATTAAACACATATATCCTTGACCTATTCCTACCTTTTTAGAGCTTTAGCCTCCATCGAACGCCAACACCGATGACAAATCAAGCCTGAACCTTAACTAAGAAGTTGAACGATGCATTTAAGGAGTCATCTTAAAAATGAACAAACACATTGAATTAGGGCTAAAAAAGGTCTTGCTGTTCAATCATTAAGACATTGATTGAATCTAGGACCTCTAGTAACTCTCTTCACTAAAACTACTCAACCAAACAAAACGCCATGAAGCTTCGCTCTTAGTAGCACCATTAGTCTTATGAACGCCCACCACCAAAACTCCAAAAGTCTCACCAAGGATGCAAAGCAAGTCAAATGAATTGATAGATACAAAGGCTATAGAGGAGGTCTTATAATTCACAATCAACATAATAAAAAATGAAACTAGAAACAAAGGAAACATAGGTACACCCTCCAGTGGTCATAGTCACTGGTGATTTCTCTGACTTAAAAATTCTAGATCTAGTTAGATTAAAAACTCATAGAGAGAAAAGGGAGAAGAGAAGTGGAATGAAATGTTTGAATATTTAATTTGTTGCATTATAAATGAATTGATCTTTTTATGAAAGGCTGATTTTAGGAGAATTACGAGGAAAAAATTTACTTTTCATATTCATAATTTCTGTTTTGTAATAAAATAAAAAATTTTCATAGTGAATAATTACATTTTAATTCATTATAATGAAAAATTAAATTAAAATATATAACTTATTTATGGATTTTAAGTAATGAATTTTGATTAAATGATATTACATTCTTTTGATATATAAAAGATTGCAAATTTCATTCCCTAATCTAAATTTAATTAAAAAAATTTGTTTTTAATAATTTAACTCATCAAATTATTTTTTCTTAATTTGGATTCATGAATTATCAATATATTGATTTATATTAAATTGGATACGAATCATGGGTCTTGGGTGTTGATTTCATTATTTTTCTTAATGATTTATATTGAAAAAAATAATTTAAGCTTTTCTTTAAGATACACACATATATATATATATATATATATATATATATATATATATATATATATATATATATATATATATATATATATATATATATATATATATATATATATATATATATATATATATATATATATATATTCATTGATTAATAATTTTAACATTATTATATTATATATATATATATATATATATATATATATATATATATATATATATAATATAATAATGTTAAAATTATTAATCAATGAATATATATATATATATATATATATATATATTGATTAAATGATATTACATTCTTTTGATATATAAAAGATTGCAAATTTCATTCCCTAATCTAAATTTAATTAAAAAAATTTGTTTTTAATAATTTAACTCATCAAATTATTTTTTCTTAATTTGGATTCATGAATTATCAAATATTGATTTATATTAAATTGGATACGAATCATGGGTCTTGGGTGTTGATTTCATTATTTTTCTTAATGATTTATATTGAAAAAAATAATTTAAGCTTTTCTTTAAGATACATACATACATACATACATACATATATATATATATATATATATATATATATATATATATATATATATATATATATATATATATATATATATATTATTAAGTTATATAATAATGTTAAAATTATTAATCAATGAATTTTTTATTTAAAAAATAACAAATTTTGCTAAAAAATAACTTATTTTGAATTTTACTTAAGCAATGCTATCTTTTGAGTTTTGACTAAATCGAGTAGCCTTTGAAAACATTGGGGAACGTTGATTGAAATTGAAATTGATGAGTTTTACAATTTTTCTTTCTAAAAAATTTTTCTCCATTCTGGAGCACCAACAGTTTGCAGAGCTGATTTTTAGTGTTCAACTCACTTTCTAAATTTTATTAGTTATTTTGATTAATTATTATTTTTTAAATTATATAAAATAAGTAATATCACATTGTTTCAACAAAATATTAAAATAAATAGATATTTCTAAGTTATAATTACAAATAATTATTATATATTTGGGTCAAATAAAGTTTCCTTTTTTTTTTTTTTTTCTTTTCTTTCCGTCCATTGCTAGCTTTCTATTTGATAGAAATTGAATTGAAAAAGTAGAGATAATTTGAATAAGAGTAAGTTAAGTCCATAAATGAATTGGGTTTAATAAATTTGAATTAACCATTGCTAAAAGGTTAAACATAACCGATTAGATAGTTAAGCTCAAATCATTATATACCCATCTATTTTTGATATATTTTTCCAATGTGGGATATTTATTCTTAACACTCTTTTTCAAGTGGCAATTGGGATTTGACTTTTGACGTCCAGTTGACCACTTGAAATTGAAATTTGAATGCTCTGATACCATGATAGAAATTGAATTGAAAGGGTAGAGGTAATTTGAATGGGAGTAAGTTAAGTCCATAAATGAATTGGGTTTAATAAATTTGAATTAACCATTACTAAAAGATTAGACATAACTGATTAGATAGTTAAACTCAAATCATTATATACTCATTTATTTTTGATATATTTTTCCAATGTGGGATATTTATTCTTAATACTCCCCCTCAAGTAGCAACTGAGATTTGACTTTTGACACCTAGTTGACCACTTGAAATTTAAATTTAAATGCTCTGATACCATGATAAAAATTGAATTGAAAAAATAGAGGTAATTTGAACGGGAGTAAGTTAAGTCCATAAATGAATGGGTTTAATAAATTTGAATTAACCATAAATAAAAAGGTTAGACATAATCAATTAGATAGTTAAGCTCAAATCATTATATACCCATCTGTCATGACCCAGTTTCGAGGCACGTGATCGGCACTGGGGCACGGGAAAGCTTAAGGCTACCAGTGTCCACAGTCAGTCTAAATAGTTTAACCATCACTAGGAATAATAATACAAATAACATAATTATAAAATATCTCGAGTCATATTTCATGCCACTCCATTTGCCGATAGTATAGTCAATACTCATTATATCATAACAGTAATTTACCATAGAAATGTCATAATAATTTATAATAATAATGACAAAATCATAAAGGCTGTCGGCAGAGAGTTTTACAATACTACAAGTCAATAGCACCAGTAATACCATAATACAATCCCCAATGTTGTAATTGCAGAGTTCTAACATATTATTACAATAATGACACGTTATATGCGCTCTGTCGAAGAAGAAGACAGAGATTGCCTTAACAAGGATTATAACTGTAAGCTCAACTTGTGAACTAAAAATAATAAGGAGATAAGGGTGAGCGTCTCAACTCAGTGAATGATACTACTAATATACAGACCTGGTGAACAAAATATAGATATATATGTATGTTATGCAATTATGTTATCCAACAACCATCTGTCACAAAACATACAAGGATGGAGTTCAGTCCACATAAACCACACTAAAATCAAATTGAGGGAGCCGATCCTCATATAATAGCTCTCTTAATCCAATAATCTATCTCTTATATCCAAGGGACCCGGTCGTCACTAGTCTGTACCACGCAGCCCTGACCCGACTGATAGCGGCCTTGGCGATGAGCAGGCCTAGCTAGCATCCATCAGTCATAGCTCATATTCTCAATCTCATCATAATCATATCATATCCCAAGTCCTAGGTGGTTTCTATGTCATTCTGTCTCCCTCCAACATACATAGAGAATATGCAGCACACAACTAAAACATCAAACACAACTAGCTATTAAGTTAAACGTGCACATGCATACATTCCATGACATAGGCATCATTATTTAATTACGTTCATAATTATACTCAATGTAATGCATGATTAATAGGAAAGTATATTAGAAGTATCACTCACAGTACGAAAGAGCAGAAATGAAAATTCACGGACTATGGCTGGAAGCGGTCAAAGGTGCACCAGAACGATCTATACAATGAAGTAAACAAAATTATCAAAATATGAATATAATGATAAGTAAATACTTATTTCCTATCTGGACCACCTAATCTCCACCAAAAGATAAGAACTTCCTAATGAATCTCATACTTACTAATTACTAATCAAATGAACTATATCAACTAAACTTCTCCCACTAATATATAATCCTTTAACCTTACTTAAAATGTAACAATATGCCACAAACTTGCCACAAAACACGATAAACGATACTCACCGTAAAAGTTGCCAGAACACGTGAACGGTAACCAATCGTCACAAACTCACTACCAACGAACTCGTCTCAACGCATAGAATTCGAAAATATAATTCGTTTCTTATGGTTCGTCGGAATATGTGTCAGCAGTCCGGTTGATCACCAAAGTTATCAAAATTCAACATCGTCCAAAATTAACAATTTATATATCAAAATAAAGCTTAGAGGAAGAGGAGTCCGATGGTACCAAAATCACCTTGAACGGATGATGGAACTGGCTGAAATTGAGCTCGAAAATTTCTGTCGACGAACGGTGCAGCGGCTGGCGGCGATCTTCGGTGGGCAGCTTGGTTAGCACCTCAGGAGTCTTCCTGGCCGGCGCGTGTCGACTTCCGATTACCGGATGGCGGTCAGATGATAAGCAACTTCTTCTTCTCTCTCTCTCTCTGTCTCTCTCTCTCTCGGCTTCCTCTCTCTGCAAACTTAGTCTGCTACCTTCTCTATATATTATAATAATAATAATAATAATAATAATAATAATAATAATAATAATAAAATCATTTACCAAAATAATTTCACTAAAATAATTTACTAAATTTAAATTCAATACCATAATAATTAATTGAAAAAATTTATTATAATATAATAAATATTTTCTGTCAACTTCATAATATTCAAAATTATAAATTATGAAAATTCATGATATCACACCATCTATTTTTGATATTTTTTCCAATGTGGGATATTTATTCTTAACACTATTAGCTTTCCCCTCTAAAACTCAACTCTTAATATCAAAATAATTGATATTAAATCCCAATGCATTTGTCATTAATCTAGTGACAATATGCTCTTGCAAAACAGTAAGCCAAAGAAAATTTCATCAATAATGAAATGACGTCTGACAATAGTTAGTAACCAAGCCATTTCAAGTCGTGAATTCTGCTAATTTTTCTTAACTTGAAGATCATCACCGTTTTTCAGTGTACATTTGATGAAACAACAGTTAGTATACCAAAAGCACTTCTAATTTTATCAAAACTTTTATATATTCTTCTTATCCTCCGTGAGATTACTAACAAATTTTATCACAAAATTTTAAATACCAATATATTGATCACGTTCTTTGACATACTTTGACTCTCTTTTATTTTCCTTTGCTTTTTCCAACTTGAGTCAATCTCTTATATTGTTCCTAAATTTCCTTACCCCAGGATTTCTTTGATTCTTCTTCTTCTTTACCTTGTTTCTTTTCCCTCTTCCCTCCATATCTTATTATTTCCTTAATTTTCTTTTTGTTTTTTCTTTTCTAGGGAATATTTAGTATTGTGAAAAGAGAGAAATCACAGACTCATAATACAAAAACTAAATAATATGTAAGCTCTAAAATGACAAACACCTCTACTCAAGTCTAAGCAAGATTAATCTATCTCATTCACTCTCACTCTCACTCTCACTCTCATCTCATTTTATACTTACATATATGTGTCCCACATATACACATTTAATACAATTGATTGTCATGCAATGTAATAAATACTTAAGCTACATTAACAAAATTATTGTTAATTAGATTATAAATTAAACAAATCTATATTCTATATAATAAAATCCATCCCAAAAATGAAAAATAGTTTTACAATCAATTTGAAGGGCAATTTTGTCCTTTCATATAACATTTTGTGGGTGATTTTGTCTTTTGCTTGAAACGTAATTATTATTCTATGCTTTCTCGTGCCTAACTAGCCTTCAAAAAATGGAGTTTTACCATGGGCAATACTGTCATTTTGTGGTCATACATTATGTTCTCTGCAAACTCTACTATATATTTCCATCTTCTTGTTTGCTGCTGCTTGCTCCCACACCCTCACCGACTCTCACTCTCTGACTATCTCAACTATTATTGTGACTATTTTTATAGTGTTTTTAGTGTAGTATTTGAGTCTATTTTTATCTATTTTTATTTATCTTCTAATATATTTTCAAGTCCTAATTAATAATTATATCAAAGTATTTTTATTATAATTAATTAGTTAATTTGATGGATTGCTGTGTGCCAACAAATTCATTTTGTCCTGGTTCAATTTAATCAGTTTAATTTACCAAATCAATTATGTTAATTTTTAATTGATTATTATTAAAATCATATTTCTTTCAAAATGAAAACTATACATATCATAGTGGTTGCGAGAATAGAAATATATTATATTTTGTACGAAAACAAATCAATCTCTAATTAATTATATCACTTAATTAACCATTATTAGAATTAGTTAACATGATTTATATGTAGAGTTTATCTAATCATATTTTATAGAAAATTCATATTTTGTAGTGAATAAAATGAGAATTCATTAAGAAATCATATTATGAAGTTCAAAAATATGTTAAAAAAAAGAGAGCAAATGAATTCATAGGTAAGTTTTATTATAATTTTCTAATCTTATTTATTTTGTTATTATTATGTTGCTTTATTATTAACTTTAATAATGCTATTTTATTTTTTAATTGTACATATTTTATTTAAATTTGGCTATGGGTAGGTGATGCAACGTATCTTCACCAAAACACATAAAATTTTTAATCAACTCTATTCTTTCATTAAATTGCTATTTAATAGTTAAAGTGGCATGTTTGGGAATTCAATATTTGCCAAATTTAATTCTAAGGTAATTATAATATCCTAAATTTTTAATTATTTTATAAATTCTATTTTTGGTACGGATGTATATTATTTAATTAATTTCTTACTAATGGCGTAATTGAAATTATATATATTATTTAATTGTATATATTTTATCAATTAAAAATATATTATTAATTGTAATTTTATTTAAAAATTATATATGTATATATAGTTGAAGAAAATATTTTTATATATATTATTATGAAAGTATTATGGTGTTGTTTTGAGAAAAAGTATTTGTTAAATAAAATCTTATATTTTGTCCTATTAAGGTAATGATATTAGTGTTATTAGTATTTTTAATATTCTAAATTATATTTATAAGTTAAGTTATCATAAAGATTATTATTATTATTATAAGAATTGTTATATATATATATATATATATATATATATGTGTGTGTGTGTATATATGTGTGTTTAAAAATAAAAAGAAAGGAAGAAGAGGTTGGGCCATCTAATTGGCTAAAGGGAGCCAATTAGATGGCTGGCAACAGGAAGAATAGAAGAGAGAGAGAGAGAGAGAGAGCGAGAAAAGAGGGTTGTGGTGCCGGAGAGCCTTGTTCGGCTGGCGGTGGGCTGCATCACCACCTCTAGTAGCTAGCCTATTGTCCGACGATCTCAGATGAAGCGGCAGCAACTTGATCGGGTAGTGGACGGCAGCGCACGTGAGAAGAGAAGCTTTGTTGGCGCTGAATCTTCAATTCAATTTTCTGGCCTATTCCAGTGGCCAAATGGAGCGAGACTGGTGCCATTTGACTCCTTGCCTCATGAGCTTTGAGTTGGTGCCTGCCTTGCCCTTTGAAGTTCGCCAGAGGAGGAGATTAGAAAACGTCTTACTAAAGCTTCTGAAGCATTTTTCGATGAGATGCCGGTGAGTGGTAGTACGTGGTCATAATTGTTGAGCTCCTGGCATCGAGACGATCAGTTTGGTGTCAAGATCATCCCATTTTGCCACCAGCAGCGGTAGCATGTGACCGGCCAGTGGCACGTGGGACAGGTCTGGTAGCTCCTTTTTTTTCGTTCTGGTGCTATTCTTGACGTTTGTTCGATCGAAATTTGCGAGGGTAAATCTGAATCTCTTGATTTCCATATATTTTGAATTATGTTATTAGATTTCATTAGTAATTGATGATGTTATGATTTGATTATGCTTGTTGTTGAGTTGATTTTCAGTTGGGAGGATCCAAGAGAGGTTGCTGGTGTTGCATTGGGTTATGTTGATTATTGAGATTATTTTAAAAGTGCTATATTTTCGGTTGAGTTTGGGTAATGTCCGAGTTTAGGAGAGATTCTGTCGAAATTTCAGTAAAAATCTCAATAGTCTTTTAGTTATGTCTTGATAAGTGAGTCGTTCATATTATGATAATATCATTTGTTATTTAGAGTCAATATCTATGGTATTTTCCTGTTGTCAAAGATTGCACTTCGAAGATAGTCGGTCTAATGAATCATTAACTAGGTGAGTAATACTCTCTAATGTATTATACTTTCTTCTCATGCATCTGCATTTACTATATGTATTTATATATGTATATATTATGCATTATTATTGCATAGATGTATGTTAACATTTGATTGTGATTGATAAATTAATATTACATAATGGTTGTGGTTGATGGATGGGGATCAGGAGGATACAATACCACCTAGGAATCATGGATATGATTATGATTATGATGAGATTGAGAATATAAGCTATGATTGGTGGATGTTAGCCAAGCCTGCTCATCGCCAAGGCTGCTGCCAGTTGGGTCAGGGCTGCATGGTACAGACCAGTGATGACTGGACCCATTGGGTATAAGAAATTGATTGTCAGATTAAGAGAGTCAGTATTAGAGATTGGCTCCCCATATTCAGATATAGTGTGGTACTGTAGACTGGATCTCATCTTTATCTGTTTGTGTGATTTGTTTGTCTCTGTGACACGTTGCATTGGCATAAACATTAGTTACATGTTTATAGAACACCGATTTAATACATTATTTGGTATCATTCATTGAGTCGAACACTCATTCCTGTTCAATTTATCTTTTTCAGGTTATGGAATGAGTTGTGAAGGAGTTTAAATTGAGTTATCCTGCCTTTTTATCTTATGGCAGTATACTGTATTTAATTGTTGAGTTATGTATATATACTTTGTATAATTGTACCAGAATATTAGAACTATGCAGTGTTACTCTTGAAATCTGTATTCTATTTATTGCCAATTATAATATTTATGTTTTGATTTGAGAATTTTTTTGTTAAGTAGAAACAAATTTTATAATATTGATATTTTGAGATAATGATCTTGGTTAGTTAGTGTGGCTTTGATTTAATTGTTATTTATTTAGATCTACTTAATATGTGGGCTCATAACCCTATTTAGTGGTAGCTTGTCGTTTTGTATGATGTCAGGCTTATTATGGGCATTGGTAGCTACATGTATTACCCGTGTCCTAGTGCCACTTACATGCCCTTTGGTTCGGGACGTGACAGTAATTATTATTTAATTATTATTTATTTTTTAATTTAACTTTTCAATTTAGAAGATTTTTGTATTATTAGTATTATAAGATAATGAATTGTGTATGGTCTTATAGGGTCATATAAGATTATGTATTATTTGCATATTTTATTTATTTGATGATATATCATGTTCGTGTCTGGATTTTTGTGGATGTTGAATTATTGATATATTGAGTTCATATTAGTTACTTAGTCAGGTTTTAAAAAAGTTAGTAAATCAAAGTACATATCATTATTCAAGATTGATTAGTGTAAAGCATACATTCAGTGCATACTTTGATAAAGGTAAGTGCCCTACCTATTGATGTTAATGTTGTTTTTGAAATTTTTAGTTAGCAGTTTGATTGATTCACATGAAAAGAAAATTACATATTTTATTGATTTATTTGTTTATATCTAATTTCTGTTTTTTTTTTAAATTGTTGCCATGCTTACATGTATTTTGGTTAGCGATTTGGTTTTAGAACTCTAAAACATTAATACATATATATCTAAATCTTGAGTAGATGCTCCAAAATTGAGCAAAAAAAGAGAAATCATAGTCAATTTGGTCTTCACACACACAAATTAAATAAAAAAAAAGATATGATTGACTATGGTTTTACTTTTTAAAAAGTTTACCTTATTTTTAAAAAATAAATTATAATTAATATTTTTAAAACTAGAAAAATATATATCTTCTTTAAAATTTATAAATACTGGCATTTAATAGGTTACAATATAATAGTAAAGTTATCAACAAACATCGATTAGACATGGTAATATCATCTATTCAACTTTTAATTATTAACATCTTAAATTATTTTTATTCTCATGAATTTACAAAGAAATTTGATATACAAAATAATACAAATGATCACACATGATAATTTAAATAGGTAAAAAAAAAAAGTACAACCGCATGACCAATGAGCTAAAAAAAATTGAAAATCAAAAGAGATTAGAACGCTGTAAAAAAAGAAAAATGAAAACATTTGGACAAACAGAACAATAAAGCCATGTAAATAACAGCACAAGCAAAAGACAACGAATGGAATGGCTATGCAGAGCCCAGTTGGATTCAAAAGAGCAAGAAGGTAAAAATTTTAATTAGAAAACTATACAAAATTTGATTTGAAACACTTCATTAAGAATGACAATTTATATTACCAAATACATTTACATGATAAATGCACTATCATCCTATTGTGAATCATTAATTTTGCACCCTCATCATCTAATAGCATCTTAGCACCTGTTAAGTTTAATAAGCTACGCGGAGCCATTACGGTAGTCCCGCTAGTCGGTTAGCGGGCGGGGGTTCAGGGGTAGCGCTCTTGAAAGAAAATTTTTTAGTCTTCAATTACATTGCTACCAGACATCCAAATTTCCTAAACTCTATACCAACCAATCTCTTTAAAAAAAAAAAAAAGAGCCATATCAGCTGCCGCCAGCTGTCTGGGCAGCGCCACCGCCTAGCACACTGGCGGCGTTGCCAGCCCTTCCGGTGGCGCTGTCCCCACTAGCCTTTTTATAGTTCTCAAAATGCCTCCAATATGATTTTTTAGTATTTTTTTAGTTCTATCCTTTTAGTTTTTTCACTTTTCCACTTCTCAAACTACTCTCACCCACTTTTTCTATAAATACCACCCTCTACTTCCCATTTCTACGCACCTCTTGAATTAGTATGAAGGTTATCTACTAATTTCTCTATTCTTCTCTCTCCAACCATTCTCTAATTAATTAATTAATCTTTTTAATTAATTAATTTTCTCACTCTAACCAAGTTAATTAATCTTTTTAATTAACTAAATTTTTTTAATCAAAATTAATTACTTAATTAATTAATTAATTAATCTTTTTAATTAATTAATTAATCACTTTTTTTTCTCTAAAATCAAATTAATCCTTTTTTTTAAATCTACATCTCATCCAAATTAATTAATTAATCATTTTTAATTAATTAATCCATCTATCCATCCATCCATCCATTTTATCACATTGATTAGTTAATTAATTATTTTTAATTAATTAATTAATCCCTCAAATCAATAAAATCACTCGGTTCTAATAAAATGGAATTTCGATCCGGTAAAACTCTCCGCCCATCAAAAGTAAATGTATCATCCTGTTTTCCTTACTCTTAAAACACCCAAACTAAAATTAATCTGATCAACTCCTAAACCCTTCCACTTAATCGTGAAATGAACTATGTGGGTTTTGATCCCCATTCAATGGGGTACGTAGGCATGTTTGGAATCTAAATCCAAATCTCAAATCCAAATCCCAATTAATCTTCTTTCCCTTTTTTAATGTAATTTATAAATATTTACTTTATTTGTTTTATTGGTCCCCAATACACCATGAATTTATGTTATGTCATATTCATGTATTTTTTTTTTAATATCATCTTATATGTCATTCATGAAATCAATTTTTCTAAAGTTAAATTAAACTTAAGAGACAAATTTAGATTATTTAAAACAAAAAAACCTAGTTCTCGAACTCAACCTAGTTCGAGACTAGTGATTTTATCCTTAGGTAATTAATTGAAAATTAATGAATTGGAGTCATAATTGGGTTTTTCCTTAGTTTTCCCATTTAACAATAAATTAGAGTAGTGACTTCCAAAATCATTTTCAAAATTAACAAAATCCGAATCCAAGAGTTCCATCATGAGTCTAAACCCGAATGAGCATCCTGATTCCCTCTAGCGGATTGGGCTGGTACTTAGGCGAGGCCTTATAGCTGGCAACTTCGTTGGGGATTGGTTGCCACTTTTTTAAAATAAAAAGGAAATTAAGAGGATGGTTAAGAAAAAAATTTTCTAAAATAATCTCCATTTGGCTCATTAAGTATAATTTGACTTTCATGCATCACTTTACATAATAAAGGCTCATTGCCTAACCTTACCTTTAGGAAAAATTTTGAACGACAAGTAGCATTGGCTCAACAACTTTCTTTGAGTATGTTGGGAGATAGCGAATCTCCAATCATTTCAGTAGTGTAATGAGCAGTCAATACTGTAGGACCCATGCGAGGCTCTTTGCCTCACATGTGGTTAGGTATATCGATACTCTAGTAGGATGGGGACCCTTAATCAAACCACCCTTCACCAATACTCTTAATGCTCAGTTTGCCATCTTTACCAATGCCCTCAACTCTCAACGCCAGTCCATCATCAACGAGGTCAAAGAAATGACCAATGCCACTGTTACTCCCCCTTCTACTTGTGTTGAGCCTACATCTACCCAAGCCGAGACTAGCCATGCCCCCACTCCTACTTTCCCTATTATTGATCTCACCGATAAAGGGAAAGCACCTGAAACTCCGACCTTTCTTATCGTGGACTTGAATGCAACCACTCCTTCTCCCATTATGAATCATTTTCAAAGTGGAGATTTTTCTAGCTTTCCCGAAGCTAAGAAATTGATGGAGAAAATTGTGGCCATGGAGAGAACACTCAAGAACATCAAAAAGCATGAGGACATGATAGATATCATTTCTTTAGCTCTCTTTCTGAATGCAAGGGTTCTTTAAAAATTTAAAATGCTGGTCATAGATAAGTTTAATGGCACCACATGCCCTAAAACTCACCTTAAAATGTATGTGGGCACTATGAGACCCTTTGGTGTGGATGATGAGCTCCTTGCTCAGCTATTCCAACAGTCCTTAACTAGAGCTGCCATTAAATGGTTGTCAGATCTCAACCAGATTCACAAGAAGACTTGGGATGATATATGCAATGCATTTGTCAAGCAATACCACTACAACATCGAGGTGGATATTACCTGTTGAGATTTGGAAACCACTAAACAAGGGTAAAGAGAATCTTTCACCGCATTCCTTACAAGTGTGAGACCTTGCCCGAGTATCGGTCTGATCCGTTGAGGAATCGAAATGCTTTTTGGGAGAAACTCTATGATTGAAACTCGCTGTGAGTTCAGAAAATTGATTTATGTAATTTAGAAATTGTGTAAGTGAGTCACCACTTTAATTTATTTGTTTTAATTGGGAAAATTAAAGGAAACCCAAAATGATTGACTCCACAAAACATTTGATTTACCCCAATAGAAAATGCACTAATCCACGAGTAGTTAAAGAGGGCTCGGGGATTAGGTTTTAGTAAGTACACAATTAAGAAAATATAATTTTCTTCAGTTTGGCTAAAAAAAATTGTAAAATAACTCCTAAAATGGAATTTTCGTGTATGTATAAACAGGAAAATAATGATGCATGAAACAGGTATATACGATAAGAGGGAATGACAATTATAGATAAATAAGCAAAATAAATCATACTTAATTATTACAAAGCAAAAATGATTAAAATAAAGAGAATCTTTCATCTAGCTCTTATGGGTACTAGGGAAAGTACACATTCCTTAACTAAGTTAATACAGAATTAGAAATAAAGGATTAATAGAAATAAATCAGAGTAAAAGGGAAAAAATATTAATAAAAAGATTTTGGAATTGATGTCTTTTAGAATGGCAGCCTGTGTATCCTACTGAATAGGAATCAAACTCCACGTAGTTCTTCATTCTTGTGAAGGAGGGATTTTAGAAAAAGTGTTGGTTTATTTATTAATTTAATTCTGATTCTTAAATTAATAAATTTTAGATCTTTTATGTTTTAGACCTAAAGAGAATTCTAGATTTGAGTTTAAAATTTTGAAAATGGATAAAAGGAATTATACCTTTACTTTCCTTGATTTTTGAATGAACGGGGCAGGCTTAGCTCCGAATCTAAGCTCCACTTTGGATTTAGGACCTTAAAATTGAACCTTAAACAGCGAAATGTTAGCAAAATAATGTAATAAATGCAAATTAAAAGAATTTAAATTGATAGATTTTAGTATCAAATTTCAAACAGAATTTTAACACAATTAGTAGAGCAATATACAAGAGTTTCTGCCTTAGAATTTGCCCCAAAATATGCTGAAAGAAGGCTCTATTTATACAGCTGCTGAAGAGGGTACCGGCAGCACTGGTAACTTGATGGCAACATAGACGGCACTCAAAGTGCGCCAGTCAGCTGGGCAGCACGTTGGGTGTGCCGCCCTTGCCGCCAGCAGGCTGGGTGGCACGGCATGTTGGGCGTGCCGCCCAAAGCCGTGGTTCACTGCCAAATAGTTGGTCCAATATGTTTTCTCACATTTTTGGCCTTTTCTAGTCCGTTTCAGATTCGATTTGAGCCCGATTTGATTCTATGAGTTCGTTATTGAAAAACAGTTGAATAGAGGTGAATGATTCAGAAAATTTATTTTTCAACTGAGCTCTACCCCCTTGACCTCTGCCTGCTAACCGGTTAGCGGGACCACCGTATGTATAATGCACTATTCTTAGTAGGTGTCAAGCTGCAACCGGATCATAAGGGTGCAAATTTCAGGGTTCACAAGAAGGTGGAGGTCAAAAGCAGCACAAATGGTGAACCGTCCATCTAAAGTAGAGTAAATTGAGATCATTGTCAAGAACCTCTTCCCCCAATATTGGATGCATTTGCAAACATAGTACCTTTCTAGCTTCAAAACACTCATTGCCACTACCACTAAAATCAAGGATTTGATTCAATTAGGATGAATCATGGATGAATTCTCTAAGTATCATAAGAACACTAACTACAACACCAATACCACCTAAAGAGAGGGGGAGAAAAATGTTGTGTCCTATCACCAGCCGATGAAGTTAGAAACAAGGAGGACTTTCTCTGAGTTGGGCGTGCCCCTTAGCATCGTTTACAAAAAAGCCTTAGAGGCTAATCTGATTAAGCCTTTAGACTCATGACCTCCTCAAAACCCTTTACCTAATGGTTATAATACTAATGAGCATTGCAACTATCATTAAGGGCTGGGGCACAGAACTGATGCATACAAGGCTTTGAAGTATAAAATTCAAGACCTCATTGATAGCGGAGACATCATTGCTCTAAGACCCAAAGTCTAGCACCACCATCAATCCCTTTTGAACCACTCAACTATCTCAAACTTCACCCAATAACCAATATTTTGAGAAGAGTGCAGTGCTGCTGTGTCCTATCCAAGTCCTCCGGGTCTATGTTCGAGTCATTTGAGTTCTTGTCTAAGTCACCTGAGTCAGATTCTTTTGAGTCTGTTTCTATTAAATCTTTCTTTTTGAGTCTGTCAGTTCTTACCCTTCAGAGTTTGTATTTTACCTTCTAGGCTTATCATTTAAATACACTCATGATGGGACTTTTATCAGTAATAAAGAGTTAAAACTTTTTGATTTGGTTTAATTTTTTCTGATTCATCTTTAAATGGGACATCTTAAAAAAAAAGAATAAAAAAATGAAAAATACAAAAAATACAAAAAAAATGATGAAAAAGGCAAAAGGGTTAATTAACAATGGCACAACAAAAAAATCCAAAATCTTGTACGTTACATTTGCATAGCAGTAGTGGAAAAGGTCATAGACTATTCTATACAAGACAAGATAGGAATGATCCAAGCATTGCAGTTCACGAGATCCCTACCTACATACACAAGAAACTTGTCAAAGAGAAGCCATGGAGAATGAAGACAGAATAGACTGAAAGGTATCATGACTAGCTGAATGTGGTCAAGAAGAATCGATGCTATGTTCAAAATTTAGGGTTATCAATAGAGATTAGCTGAGCACTTTAAATAAAAGGTGAGAGGCAAGAGTTCATAAGAAGGAAATCTAGTTTTGGGAGAAATCCAAGCCCTATTCATGATCCAAGAGGAAGTTCAAACTGAACAGGGCTAGATAGTACAAAGAAGATCCTATCCGACATCGGCACCATTTTCATAGATGTGGACGGAAACGAATTCTCCCATCCTAGCAATCCAGATCAGCTAAAATGATACATCATTTGAAGATGACATCTGCATTTCATTTCTGTTTTTCATGCATATGTAATTAGAACTACATAGACTTGATTCTCCCTAAAAGAAATAATTGACCGAAAAGTGATATAAGAGATATATAGGCAACCCGACTTAGGTGCGGTCTAAATCATAATAAAATATTTTGTTTGCATCACATTCTCATTTTCTTTGCATCTAGTACATCATTCACTTAATTCTTTTGCCTAAACAAAAAGAAAAAAAAAAGAAAAAAAAAGAAGAAAAAAAAAAAGGGAAGAAAAGAATGCTTGCTAAGCTGAAACCCCGAAAGGGCGGTTTAGGCTGAAATTAGAGCATAAAAGATGTCTCATTTAATGGTTATCAAATGTTGCAAGATATAAACCCATCATTATGACAAAAAGGATATCCTTTTCAATGTCGTCTTTAGCTTATCCTGGTTCGTGTAGTCCTGTCAACTTACAATTATTTTGAACAAAAAAAGTGTCATGTATGAAGTCCTCCTATACCTCTTGAGATGCAAATCTCTCATATCCTCGTTAGAGTCAAAGTCTATCACAATCTCCTTTTTTTGAGTCACTACTGCAATCTGTAGTGTCACACTTTTAGTATATTCCCGAGTCTCCTTCAAAGAACAAGTCACCCCTTTTGTTTGGGCTACAGTTCTCTTGCAACCAATGGCTCTTCATATAGTCTCTCATTCCTTAGCTGCTTCATCCTCTATTCCTCTCAGCAGGGAAGTCTAGTACTTTTTCTTTATTGGTCAAACCACCTTTATCAACTACTTAGCATACCTCTCTGTGGTCCTAAGTGAAATCCCAAAATAAACAACATGAGAACTCCTCAGCCAACCATCACCTAATAGCTCTGGAAATGGGAGCTGTGATCTGTATAGACTCCAAGAAGAAAAAAAATGGAGGCACATCCTAAGTCTACCTCATCTGCCTCAAGACTCTCATCCCCTAGTGGAAAGTTATTAAAATCAAGCCCAACAAATAAAACCACTGGATACCGATGGCCCCTAGTCAGGAGAGATCTAATCCTTTACCATTGGTAGTGTTAAAAATATGTCCTCCGAAGGTAAGCTACAAGCAACCATCCTATCTGATCTCTAACCGAGTCTCAATAAAGTATGTGTAGACTAAAAAGCAGGGGCCGCCACCTGAAAATGATCCATTAGCCACACTTAACCCAAAACCTAAAACCAGACACTCATAAAGTACCCAAAGCAGAAAGGGTAAGAATAGATAAATTTTTCACACCTGAGAATAATTGGTAAGACAATTCATCTCTCAAAATTCCAAACAAAGCAGTCAAGGCTCACCAGTGCCTCTATTCCTTTTGCCACTCTAGCATCACCCTAATCAACATACCCGTATCTGACACTCAAACAAAAATCTAAGCTCTTATGTTGAGTCTCTGCCCCCCTCATATCTCCCTGGTCACCGAGATTATTGAACTTCTTAATCACAGTAGCCAAATTCACTTGACCATCACCCATCATCATCTAACTTGCGACATCTTAAGACAAGTCCAAAAAAACCTCTTGAAAAATCCAAGAGATGTCAAACTCTAAGCTCTAGCGCCACTAGAGCTACCTGTGAATTACAGCCAAGCCATACTGCTAAACTCCTCCTCAACAGTGCCAAAACAGAAAACACAGGCCACTAGATTCCTAACCTGAAGCAACCCTTAAACTCCTTGTAAAGCCACCGTGGCAAATATCCCATATCAATCCAAGTTAAGTTTCTTAAATTTTGTAAAGTTTGTCATTCCACAAATGCGTGGCCTCTACTCTTATGCATCCATGTAATCATCCATTACAGGCATCATCACAAATCATGCATGGCATAGAAGTCAAATAAAAGGTCTATGAATTCTGAAATATGTATGCATCATCTGTGCACCAGCATATAGTAATCATGTATAAGCTAAGCCAATAACCTCACCGACATCTCCTAAAGCTGACCAGTACTTCCTCAAAGTTGACCGATACCTCCTAAAGCTGATCAATGTCTCTTTGAGGCTAAATGATACCTTTTCAGATCTAATCAATGAAGTGTAACTTTCAGAGTCCCTTTACTCTCAACAAAGTTCCTTTGAGCCTTTTGAAAGGCCTAACTCCTCACATTTAGAAACCCAAGTTTCTTTGGTGCAATCAAAATCTTGTCAGAATCTTTTGAACTGATTCGCCATAGGTCGAGGCTCTCCTTTCACTAAATTATCAACTCCACACATAAATGCTTAGAAATGGTCACCTAGATATTCATGTGGTTCCTTTTTCCATCTCTTTTATCCAAATATATCAATTTCACCCATAAATATCTAGAAATGATCACCTAGACATCTATATGGTTTCACGTTCCACCCTTTTTACCCAAATCATCTTTACCTCTAATATTAAGGCCAGACAGATAGCTTTGATTAAGATTTACCCAACTCTTCTTTACCTCCAACATTAAGACCGGACATATAATCTTGATTGAGATTTACTCAAATCTTCTTTATCTCCAACATTAAGGCCTAACAGATAAGCCTTGATTGAAACTCACTAAAACTTCTTTATCTCCAACATTGAGGCTGGACAGATAGCTTTGATTGAAATTCACTAAATCTTCTTTATCCTCTAACATTAAGCCCGGACAGATAGTCTTGATTGAAATTCACCAAACTTTCTTTATCTCCAACATTAAGGCCAGACAGATAGCCTTGATTGAAATTTACCAAACTTTCTTTATCTTCCAACATTAAGGCTAGACAAATAGCTTTGATTGAAATTCACCAAACTTTCTTTGTCCTCCAACATTAAGGCCGGACAGATAGTTTTGATTGAAATTCACTAAACCTTCTTTATCTCCAATATTAAGGTTAAATAGATAGTGTTGATTGAAATTCACTAAACCTTCTTTGTCCTCTAACATTAGGGAACAAGAACACACAAGCCTAGAGTATGATATGACACCTCTTCCTAATGTTTACTATCATTAGAATCACCTTTTGTTTAAAGCCAATTCTGATGAGGGGGCAACTGTGAACCCTTAATTTTGCATCCTCATCATCCAACCGCACCTTAGCACTTGCTAAGTTTAACAAGCTACGCGGAGGGTAGCGCCTCGAAAGAAAATTTTTTAGCCTTCAATTACATTGCTACCAGATATCTAAATTTCCTAAACTCCATACTAACCAATCTCTAAAAAAAAAAAAAAAAAGCCACGTCAGTTGTTGCAGGAGCAGCTAGTGGCGCCACCCTTCTAGGCGGCATGCAGCCCAGCACACCTGTGGTGCAGCCCAGAGGCTTGGTGGTGCGGTCTCCACTACCCTTTTTGCAGTTTTCAAAATGCCTCAAATATGATTTTTCAGTATTTTTTCAGCCCTACCCTTTTAGTCTTTTCACTTTTCCACTTCCCAAACTATCCTCACCCACTTTTCCTATAAATATCTTCCTCTACTTTCTATTTTTATACACATCTTGAATTAATATTGATGGTTATCTATTAATTCCTCTATTTTTTTCCCTCAAACCATTCTTTAATTAATTAATTAATCTTTTTAATTAATTAATTTTCTCACCCTAATAACCAAGTTAATTAATCTTTTTAATTAACTAAAAATCTTTTTTTAATCAAAATTAATTAATTAATTAATCTTTTTAATTAATTAATTAATTAATCACTTTTTTTTCTCTAAAATCAAATTAATCCTTTTTTTTTAAATCCGCCTCTCATCCAAATTCATTAATTAATCATTTTTAATTAATTAATCCATCTATTCATCCATTCATTTCATCACATTAATTAGTTAATTAATCATTTTTAATTAATTAATTAATCCCTCAAATCAATCCAATTATCTGGTCCCGATAAAATAAAGTTTCGGTCCTGTAAAACTCTCCACCCGCCAAAAGCAAAGGTATCAGTCTTTTTTCCTCACTTTCAAAACACTCAAACTAAAATCAATCTGATCAACTTCTAAACCTCTCCGCTTAATCATGGAACGAACTACGTAAGTTTTGATCCCTATTCAATGAGGTACGTAGGCACATTTGGAATCTAAATCCAAATCCCAGGCAATTTTCTTTCCCCTTTTTAATGTAATTTGTGAATATTTACTTTATTTGTTTTACTGATCTTTGATACACCGTGCATTCATGTTATGCCATATTTATGTATTTTCTTTAATATTATTTTATAAATGTCATTCTTGAAATCAAATTTTCTAAAATAAAATTAAACTTAAGAGCCAAATTTAGAGTATTTAAAACCAAAAAATCTAGTCCCTGAACTCAACCTAGTTCGAGACTAGTGATTTTATCATTGGTTAATTAATTGACAATTAATGAATTGGAGTCCCAATTCGGTTTTTTCTTAATTTTTCTATTTAATAATAAATTAGGGTGGTGACTTCCAAAACCATTTTCAAAATCAACTAAATCCGAACCTGAAAATTCCATCGTAAGTTTAAACCCGAATGAGCATCTCGATATTCTCTAGCAGACCGGGCTGGTACTCAGGTGAGGCCTCACACCTATGTGCTCACCACTTCACAAGTTTTAAAAAGTACTTTTATGCATGTATTGTGGAGCAAAACGGTTTGACTATGAACCTCCAAACTTTTGCTATCAAAGCAGAAAAATCAAGCTACCGATAACACATGCCTCGAAAAAGCTCCTTCATTTATTCATTTCGGATTCAAAAGAGGCCAAGGAATTTCACAAAAATATTAGACTTTATATTAACATATTTGCATTCACATCATTTGGTGTGAACTGTGATAAAGCTCTTGCATTTAGAAAAAATGGAGTTTTCACATTTCGAGTTAAGGCCAAGTATACCATGACTTACCTCAATTAGTACTGTCTGATGGGACTCTATGCTATTTCCAACTGTATTTTTATGACAGTACTAATGAATTAAATAATAGAATGAGTATAATATGCAATATCCAACTATGTAAGACTGCTATATCTAAGCTAATGAAGATTCTATAAGATAATCTATATGCTAAAGTTCTAAAAAAGATAAACAATTATGAGTTATATGATAACATGAACATATGAATTAAAAAGAGGAACATACAATGACACCAACAATACAATGGACCAACAGAAGAATACATAATAGGCATTTGGGTAGAAGGGAACAATCTGAATGTTCCATTAGAATGAGAGACTATGGTACAAGCACATTCAGGGTACAAATACAGAGTTAAGCATTACTATGGCTGCTATAATCCAATGCAATACCCACTGCTTTATCCTAGAAGTTAATTGTCCCGTCATGTTGCTTAGAAATCTAGATGTATCTAATGGACTATGCAATGGAACATGAATGGTGTGCAAAAAATTTGATAGAAACGTATACTTTAAAAAATAATATCACATAGTATTCGTTTAAATTATTTACATGTAATGTAGCATTTATACTAATATTTAAAATATAAACATTTGTAGGGACACAGTATATTGATTTAGAAATGAGTTACCAATAAGTTATTCGAATACCATCACAAAGTGAAAAATAAATAGCACAATGTACTGAAATCCACTCTGCCATTCTTTCATTCAATAAAAACCCAATGTTACAACTTTGCTATTCTGTTCAAACCCATATCATGCACAATTAATAATAATTAATAGTCTTACAAAGTACATTCTTATATTTATATAGAATTTATATTTATTGTGTCTTATCAGTTTAATTATATTATACATGCACGGCTATATAACTTAGAAAAAATTTAATTTCACTTGGATTCAACAACTAAAGTGAACTTAATAATCAAATTGTATAAATATTGTCAAATAATAATATTAAAAATCAACCAGCAACGAGTCATAATGAAAATTAATATGCGAAGCACATTAGTAGAAATCTAGTATATATATATATGTGTGTGTGTGTGTGTGTGTGTGTATGTGTGTGTGTGTGTGTGTAAGGAGAGATAAACACATCTATGTAAGAGCTTCTCACTAAATTATTTTTAATTGTGTATTTATGATAGGTAATATGATTATTTATTAATTAAATAATATAATTATCTAATTATATTTAATTTAAATTATGAATGATAAATTCAATTAGAATAAGAAAAAAAATAATTATTATTTAATATAATATAATTATATTTAATATCTAATTATATTTAATTTAAATAAAAAAAGATGAATTCAATTAGAATAAGGAAAAAATAAAATAATTATTATTTAATTTATAATTGATTATATTTAATATCTCACTATATTTAATTTAAATAAGAAAATAATGAATTCAATTAGAATAAGAAAATAAGAAAATAATTATTATTTAATATATAATTAATTATATTTAATTTAAATAAAATTAATAAATAATCTTTGTATTTTTATCATTTTACCTTAATTTAACAGTAAATTGAATAGAGTTTGGACGGAATAACTAATTTTGTTGATAAAATAAAATCTCATAATTAAATAGTCAGTTTTATAAAATACATGAATTAAATAGTAAATTAGGTCAAATTTCAGGGACGAAATAATAGTTTACTATTTATAATATAGTGAATATTTTTAGTTTTCAATTTAGTTAATCATATATATTATGTTTTTAAATTTTTATTAGAAAGCCATAATTAATTTTGAATAAAACTAAAAAATCAACTTTAGATATATAAAAAGTAAAAGATAATTTACTAAGATATGTATAGTAAATTATGATTTTTTTTTAGCTCAAAATTAGTTTGTTCTTTATATAAAAAACATGTGAAACTAACCCATATAATTTATTAAAAAGCAAAAATTGAATGATAATTGCATTGATATCCTAAAAATAAATTAATAAATTATTTATTTATTAATTATAAATGAATTGATATTGTCAAAAACATTTGCACTCAAAGGAAAGAAAAAATTATAAACCTACAATATGTAAAAATATAAACCAATATATTAAAAAGTGAAATAAGTATATTTAAAATTTGTAAAGTGTATTTAATTATTCTTAAAAATTAATTAAATAGGAAAATAAAAATTATAAAAATTTTAATTTAATAATTATTTGTCACTGTTATTATTTGTAATATTAAATTTAAAATATTCAGAAGTATTCAAGTTCTGCATTAATCCTAATGTGAATTTGTAATAAGTTTTTTATTGAAATAAAAATTTTTAAGATATTCTATAAACTAGAGGTTTATTGATATAATCATTAAATTAAATATTTTTTTGGCTTATAATATAATATGATATCACATAATAATTCAATTGCATATAATTAATATTGAATTAACATTGATATTAAAATCACAAACGATATATTTAATCCTAATGTGAATGTATAATATATATTTTATTAAAATAAAGAAAAAAATTTATGTAGCCTATAAAACTTATCCGGTTCAGTTATTAGTGCAAATATAAACACTGAAAAGATTATTGACTTTTTGGAGGAAGGGAAATTAAACTGTAATATGTCAAAAAGATCAAATTTATCAAAACTAATAAAAATTAGAATTATAAGAAAACAGTAGGCATACCAAGGATTAACACGGAAATCAACATATAATTTTTTTTTTGAATGAGGAAATCAACATATAATTAATACAACATAATAATAATAAAATAAATTTGAAAATTATAATAAAACATTCCTATCAATTCCTTTACTTTTTTTTTCTTTAATATATTTTTGGACATAAAAATATCATTTCAAATTGCAATAAATAATTTATTTAGATATGTTTGACTTATCTTCTTTCAATATTGTAGACATATTAAAATATGAATTTGTTTAAACTGTTTTTTCTTGTGAGGGAGAAAGCTAGTTATGATATTATTTCTAATAATGGTTTATAGAATGCAGTTGTTGAAGAGTATGGATTAGGCCTAAACCTTGCATTATTTGTTAAATTGATTTATATAAATTATTTGGATGCATTAAGAAATGGTTGGAGAAAATTATTAGTGATAACTAATAAGGACACAAATACAAAAACAAGTAATAATGGTTCGAATACTAGTAAACTTTTGATAGAATTATGGTTTAATTTTAATAGATTGATGCCAAAGATATCAAAATGAAAATTTGAATTTAATGTGAGTTCCGAAATGAATTTAAATGGGGCTAAAAAGTATATTGTTGATGATGCAAAATTTTTGCATATCAATATTATAAAAATAGAATTGGACTAGTAAGCTTAATCTGTCTAACTAAAAATTGACAGCTTGTCTGTTTCAGTTTACTGGAAAAACTAAAATTTGGATTAAATCATTCTTTCGCCAAATTTTAACCGATAAAACTTGTATTAATGAAATTTTTTTATAAAATGATTAAAAAAATGAAAAATGTAGAAATTTTGTCCAATTAGTCCAACTGATTAAACCATAAATCGGTGACTTGTTTAATTCAGTCACCAGGGTTTTAAAAACAATAATGCATATAGACACTGGAAAAGATCGTTGTTGATTTTCTGGATAAATAGAAATTAAACTATAATATATTAAAGAGATAAAGTTTATCAAAATTAATACAAACATACAATTTACATTGATATTATTAGAAAACAATAGGCGTACTAAGTATTAACATAAAAATCAATCTATAATTAATAATTAGGTAATATAACAATAACAAAGTAAATTAAAAAATTATAATAAAACGTATCTATCAATTATTCTACTTTATTTTCTTTAATATATTTTTAAATATAAAAATATTATTTAAAATTGTAAAAAATAATTTATTTAGATGTATTTGACTCATTTTTTTTAATATTGTATATATATTGCTTTTTAAAATACATTCATATATTTATATAGAATATATAATTATTTTGTATAATCATTTTAATTGTATTAAATATGCATGACTATATATATAATTTAAATAATGTTTATTTTGTATAATTATATTTTCATTAAATTTTTAGTTTTTCACTTGAAAATTTTACTTAATTTAAATTTAATAATTAAAATAAATTTAATAATCAAATTATATAAATATTTTTTTATGAAAATTTTAAAAACCGATCAATAAAATTTCGATTTTATAATATTTACTTAAATAACAAAAAATGGTATTCGAATAGTCATGGTGTTTATTTAAATAACAAAAAATGATTATCAAATATTTAATAAAGAAAAAGTTAAAGAATAATATCTATATATATATATATATACACTATCAAATTTCATTAACATTACTTTTTAATATTTAAAAAAGTTGATTTATTTATTTATTTTTTGAAATAAAAAGAATTAAAAGTTAATTTTATTATATGATAACAGTGTTTTTTAGCACTTAGTAAATCGCTGCCGACTGCTGAGATGAAAGGCAAAGACGGCGATGAAGAACCATCGCACCGGAAAATGTCGACGGTATCTCGGCATGTTTTCGGCGACAACCGGGAACAACCCGCTTTCTCTGTCTCGATAATCGAGGTTCCCAAAATTCTTGGTTTCTTCCGACGAAAGATTAAAGCCCTGAAATGAAAAATTACAGTTATCTTTGTTTTTTAATTGAACAGAATATGACGGAAGAATATGGACTATTTGTGTGGCATTGTAGTGTAATCCTCGCCGAATACGTTTGGCAACAGAGAGAACGGTTTTCCGGTGCCGGCGTAGTTGAGGTAATTCCACTTGGATTCTTCAATTTGACCTAATTTTTTTATTAATGGATATGGTTATCTACTTTTTGTTTACGTGATTGTTACCTTGCAGCTCGGTGCTGGAACTTCCTTGCCGGGCTTGACGGCAGCCAAGTTGGGTTCCGACGTGACTCTTACTGATGACTCTAATAGATTGGAGGTATTTATCTACTACATTTTTCCCCCTTTTCTGTTCTTGGTTTCTCTGTCTAGTTGTTTTCAGATTTATAAACGGCATGTCGTTTGTGGCGTTTTTTTTTTTTTTTTTAGTGTTGTCACTCCTATTGACCAACTGTCGTTTATGGTATGTCCCATAAAACGACTTATCGCTTTTCTTATGTTTTTCATTCAAGTTCTCACCAACACTATAATGGCTGTTCTATTCTCTAAATTTAATTTAACCTTTACCTGAGACTACTCTCTGTGGAGTAGCAACCATCAAATTTCTAGAAACTAGTATTGTTTTCATCCAAAATACAGTTTTTTGGAATCCTTGTATTGTAAGAAAATATCTAAGGTTCAATTAAGTAGAAACTTGAGCTCAGATTTACAGTTAGTTGAATTTCTGTTTATTCTATAATTTGTATCTTATAGTAATTATTGTTTTGGAATGACAGGTGCTGGACAACATCGGAAAAGTGTGTGACCTTAATAAGCTTAAGTGTCAAGTAAACCATTATGATTATTAATGATCGTTTTTCCTCATTAGAACTCCATTGGCCTTGACATTTTATTTTTATGAGACTTTGTTCTTCTTATCTTGTAGGTATTGGGACTAACATGGGGAGTTTGGGATGAATCTATATTCAGTTTAAAGCCAAAATTTATTCTTGGCGCTGATGTATTTTATGAAGCGAGTGGTAATTTTTTTTTTTTTTTTCAAGAACGTTCTTGATAGTCCTATTATTCTCCTTAACTCCCTTTCAGTTTATTGATTCACTTAGGCTGAAAAATTCATTGCCATTTGTGTCATCAAGCCTTTGATGACCTCTTTGCCACAGTGACATTCCTGCTTCAAAATTCACCGGGGTCAGTCTTTATAACAACTTATCATAATCGGAGGTACTTTTCCATCTGTTTGAATCTAATATAATTTTACTCAATAGCATGTGTCCTCATAGTTTGCCTACTTTGTTTTTTTTTTTTTTTAATTATAATAATGTGCAGTGGACACCATCTTATTGAATTCTTGATGGTGAAATGGGGATTAAAATGTGTGAAGCTTCTTGATGGTTTTTCTTTCATGCCATCCCACAAGGCATCTGGATTAAGTGGAAACATTCAATTAGCAGAGATTGTATTAAATAGTGTACAGAGTGAGGTTAACTTATAGGCGATAGCTCTGATAGCTTGGTTTAGCATCTAGAAAGCATTTGGTGAAGCATTCACTTTGATTGCATTCTTGCTTCTCGCTGTCACAGAAGACTCACTGTACCATGGCAGGATGATTACTTGGACATTCAAGTTTGTTGCAAGCGATAACTCTACAACTATGCTAGCTTAAATTTCAACATAAATGCCCATTGATTACTGGATGATACAGGATTAACTTCATTTTTCATGATATTGTTTAGAGATTTTCTTGCTAATTTGTGCATTTTGTGCCTGGAAATTTTCTTGATTATATATATATATATATATATATATATATATATTCTTTGTATGAAATATTTATGTTTGATGGTTTATCTAATGTACTAAAAAAAAAAAAAAAGGATCATGTTGGAATATTTATGTGCTTCAATTTTATTACAATCTAATCCAAAACCACATACAGATTCTTAATGAAAGATGATAATTATGTTTGATTGATAACCCATCTCTCTTAGTTTAGAATTAACTAGAACTATTATAAGATATTCTTAATTTACCACCCTGCAGTCCTTCCTAACCTCCTGGCCTCCTGTGATGCTACTCATTCTGATCATGGATTTCACAAATGCCTGAGAGAAAGTTTCTTTTGAGTGAGCAAACTTAGAAACCAAATCTTTAGTCCCAGTAGTTGTGAGCAGAGCTTGGTCTGAAGAGAACAGGGTCTTTCCTTGTAGGATCAACTTGAAATATGTGTTATCAAAAGTTGTTGAGGAAGGGTCCATGGGGGCACCGGCATTCTTCGCCTTATTTTTTACTGGGCAAATACTCCTTAAGCTTGCTGCAAATGATGGATGCATGGCGGGGTCTATGTCATGAGTGGCACTGAATTTCCGAATTCTTTTTTGGAAGGACGAACAGTGGGCAAACCCTAAAGTATGTCCGCCTACATATTGATAATTGGTGATATTATCATTTTGAGGAAGTAACAAGTGATGAGAAAGAAGTTATAATGATTTTCAGGCGTATGTTTACCTGAAAGAGCTACTAGATCATCCATGGATAAACCTCTTTGAGAGAAGCTCTGTTGCAGCTGAGAGATGTTAAAAGTTGGAGCCGGCAACTGTATTGTTTCACTTGCCTTGGATATTCTCCCATCCTTTCTTCCTTTCGGGACGTCCCATGTTGGTCCGCCAGCCTGCATCATCAATTGAGTTAGTAATCTCAACAAAATTTATACTAAATGTTAGTTATCAAGTATGACATTTTCTTCTACATGTGTAAATTATTGCTTAGATTATTTTCAAAACGATATCCCAACAAAATTGAGGTTGTCGAGGTTTGAAATTCTGACCGAGCATTATGAGATAAACACTAGACAGTTTGTGTTAATAGTCCGATAGTGATAGGAAAGATTTTAGTTATAGGTTGTTTTGTTATCTTACAATTGCCACTGCATCCCTTGCAGCCAGGGCCAAAATATCAGCACAAGACACCACACCAGGACACAAAGCTTCTACTTCTTTCTTAGCATTGTCAATGACATAAAAGGCATGCAAAGAAATATTAGGCGGCCCATCTTTCTCTGCTTTGTTGCTACCTTTTGAATTTAACAGCACAGAAGCATCACAACCCTAGAAAAAACAATCAATTAGTAAGAGTGCCAAAGAAAAAAGAAACAGGGGAAAGGAAAAAAAAAATCAAGTAGGATGCTCTGTTTTAATTCTCACCCTGATAAAACAGTCATGGAAATGCATCCTTAGTAAAGCTGCCGGAACTGTTTTGTCTCTCTTTGCTGCATTCTTGACAACTTCTGCAACGATCAAATCAACATCAGGACATGTTTTCTCATAGTAATTCAAGCTCAATGCATTTCCCGGTACTGATGATATTGAAAATATGAGAATTGAACTTAAGAGTAATGCAAGAATGGAAGCCATAGTAGCAAGCAAAGTGTTTTGGATAGCTTTCAGTTATGGTGTTTATGGATGGGAATTGAACAAGTTCACAAGTCTATATATAGACAGATTGATAGGAGATCGAGGTAAGAGTAGTTGTTGCCTTGTTGGCCTCAGAACATGAATTAGTTGAATTGGGAGATTGATAATCTAAATAATAGAGTAGTACATTTTAAGCATTCTTACTATATCATACTCATACTCCATTGCAATATCCTTGTAATTTGTCTTGTTGCCTGCTGTCCAAAGACTTCTCAGAAATTCGTTTGATTATATTTCTTTTTATTTTTGTTGCAGTGAAATGGTATTATTTTAGTTTGAAGTAGATCAATATTCACAGAATAATTCATTTTCTTGCAAATATATATAACAAATAAAAGGCCATTATATGTAATGATTATATGGCCTATGATAAAACCATGAATGAATTGAAAAACTTCAACAACACCAGCCTTTCTTTCAGCTTTACAAAGAACTAACCAAATTTAAATTGGCTAGACCCTTAAAAAATTATTATTATTATTATTGAAAGTTAAACCTTCAATAAAATAGGAAGATTCTTTTTTTTCTTTTTTTATGGTATTATACAACCATGTTGTGGGATTAGCATCTCAATCATTTAAGTAGTGACGGATCCTTAGTTTTAAAACCCCCACTAAGTTGTATATGCCAAGAATATAAATATTTATTATTACTCGCCCCATGAAACTTTTTTTTTTTTAATTTTATAATAATTCCTATAGATAAAAAAAAATTAGTTAGAAATTAAAAATTTTAATTGTATTTATGGATTCTAATTTAATACTCTTTTCATTTCATTATACTTGACGTTTTGAGGGTTTACACAAAAATTAAAAAGTTAGTAACTTTCTTTAATTATTATAATAAAATCACTAAATTGTTCTTATTATCTAATTAAGGATTATTATTAAAATATTGAGAGGCGCAAAGTCACGTAGATTCAAAAGAACATATTTAATGAAGACACCCAAAAAAGTAAAAAATAGAAAAAAGTAAATAACTATACCATCAATTCTCTAAAATGTCAACTAATATGCAAAACAAAAAAAATAAAAATAAAAACTTCAAAACGTCAAATATAATGAAATGGAGGGAATGAGTTTTAATAGATTCAAACAATTATAATTAGCCCATTTATTATTTAAACTCATTTGTTAATAATAATAAAAAAAATTCTTAGTATTAATTACAAAGAAAAGTCTCATCTATATATATTAAAAGAAATAAGCAAATAAAGGAAAAAAATTAACTTCAAATTGGGTTTGTAGATTAAAATTCTAAAGTAGCAATTTAAAAGAAAGTAAAAGAAATGTTAATAGGTATGATGTAAATTTTAAGAGATAAAAATAATTATTTAGTAAATATTTGCAATTTTATGTGTTATGATTGTACCAATTTTTTAAAAGAATTACAATACATCTTGAATTTTCTTTTCAACTAATTGATCATTTATTAAAACGAGTATTACTAGATAATTTAATATAAATTTAATTACAGATGAAAAAAAGTAAGACAACATATATAATTTAGAATTTTTAACTTTATTAAAATCACTTACATAAATGATTTTAATTTCCTTCTATTAATCTAATTGAAAATATATGTTCAAATTTATTTATTTTTGATAATCAAATATGTTTATATATCTTTAATATATGAAAGATACTTTATTACATGTACAAATAATAATATTTTGACTAAATTTTTATTAAGTATTTTATAGTAATATCAGTGTTTTAAAAATCAGATTAGACCGGCTAATTCTACCGATTGAATTAAAAATTGCTGGCTTGTTCATTTCTGTTCAATTAAAAAATAGATTCCCAATTTAACCTTTTTTTTGATAGATTTTAACTGATTTTTAATTGGTTGAACCTCCATCAATGGAAATAAATTAAAAAAATTTAAAAATAAAAAAATAAAAAGATTTTATTTAATCGATTAAACTGTAAATTAATAATATGATCGGTTTAATTATTGATTTAATTTTGAAAACACTGAGTAATATATTCTTGCTCCATAGGATTCGCCATTGCACGCAATAATTAATTCGTGATACTAGCTTACTGTTAAACAAACACGGGCACAAATTATATTGGAGAGAACATTAAAGAAGCATCCTTATCCTTCTATTTCCATTTACTTGGTAATGATTAAACCCTATTCGTTAGCTCCATCAGTGTTTTTTTAATCATATTTGCATGCTTAATTAATTTAGTTTAAAAAACAAAAAAACAACCATCAAAGAAGAGCAAATGGGTCCATATGCATGAAACTGATTGCAAAATGTTTGATGGTGGTTAGGGTTAAGCAATCAAAGTAGTTATTAATGTTTGTAGTCAAAACTTGTGTTCTAAGTCTCAGGCTCTATGCTTTATAATTAGTTATGGATTTTTCTAACAAATGTCCTATTAGTGATTCTGACTACTATGACACAAATTAAAAATTAAAAATAAATTAAATACGTAGAAAATAGAGATTTTCAATTATTGTCACATATTATAATAATGAAAAAAACTTACCTAAATTGAATGCATAAACTAATTAAATGAAATAAAAATATATAAAATAAAAAAGAATATCGGTGTCATTTTACTGAATAAAAAATAGATAAAAGAGTCATATTAAATAAAATATCTCATCACTTATTAGTTTGATATATGAAATAAAATTATACATATAATGTAAGCAAGAATTTTTCATAGAATAATAGTGAATACAGCTCTATTAAAATCTTTTCTTTTCATTCAACTTGTATTTAAATTAATCTATTTATTTTATAATTAGATTTTATTCGAAGTAACAGTTATTAAATCTTTTCTTTTAGCATCAAAGATAAAAAATTAATTATGAATTTATTATTCAAAAAAATACATATTTATTATTAAATTATGTCTAAGGAGAATAGTTTATCAGAACACTGAAAAATCGTTAGTTATAACGGTGGGTCTTTTCTTGGCGGAAAATTTTAATGGGGTTGACGGTTTTGAAGCAGGGACTTTGTTAAGTTAAAGACATGATCAACAAATTTTAGCAAACTCAACTACTATATATGCACCAGCACTTTCTTTAAGTTAATGAATCTTTAAGACTAAACCATTAATTAATTTCTGTTCAATCAATCATGTTTGCCGTCGGCAGGCAGAGGCTAAAAATGAGCAGTGTTTGATAATTCAATACAATTAAAATGATGTTTGAATTATAAAATGATCATAAAGGACATTTGTCAATTATAAAATATAAAATTAATATTTTTATTAGAAAATAAATTATTATTCTCTACTAATTCCAAACAATAAATTATTATAACCTCCCATGATAACCATGAAAAATACAGTTCAATTACTAGAAATATAAAAATATAATTATAATCGCATTATTTTTTTTATTAATCTAAAATCATTCTTATATTAATTTTTTTTCTCCCATCATTAAATCAGAAGCAATGTGATCTCTAAAAGTACCTTATGCAACTTCAATTTATTTTATGATTAAAACTCTGTTTAGTATTGCGTTTTAAAAAAATATTTTTTAATAAAAAAATTTAATTTTTTTAAAATTATTTTTAAGTAAAAGCAGATAAATTAATTTTTTAAAAAAAAATTAAAAAAAAAATTTATAAAAAATAATAAAAATCAATCAATAAAATAAAAAAAATATAAAAGTTTTTTTTTAACTTTTAATAGCAATTTTAAATACATCATATATATTACTTTTAATCCAGTTGGTTGGCTATGCCTAAATATGGGCCCAGAAATCCAATGGCAATTGGACATCTAATATCGACCAAATGATATTTGTCTGCATGTATATAGAAAAAAAAAAAAAGAAATAAAAATATCAAGAGTATATATATTAAGAAATCAAATATATTTAAAAATATATGTATGTATAATTTTAAACACCCTGTGGTGTCTTAGGAAATTTAAATAATGCATAATCATTGGTGATTAAAAATGCGCGTGAATCATATAGCCATGGACACTGTTCCAAATCGGAGTCAAACTGAAACTAGATCCACGGTTTTGATTCAATAATTTATGGAATCAAAACCAAATTATAGATAAATAACTGGATTTTGATTCTAGTTCAAATGGTTTCAATTTGATTCTAAACTAGACTCAAATTAATTTATTAATCTTTTTTTTTTTTTATAAAATTTGCTCCTAAAGTCCAAAGCCTTTTTGGCCAATTTGAACCAAAACTGAACTAGCGGTTTTAGTTCTGGTTCAAAATTTTATAGAATCTAAACCGGAATCATGAATGGTAATGATTTGAAATTGGATCAAAACCATAGTTACAAATTGATTTTCGTTTGATTTTTTACTAATTCAATTTGATTCCGAATCGGACCGTGGCTATAGCTAATATGCTATACCCTCCATTCGCACCATAGCAAATGTAAATTATAAATCAAAATTACATGCAGCCATAATATTCACAGTAGTTCCCTTTCTTACTCTTGAATCGCAATTGATCATTCTATGCACATTTGGACATGTGTACCATCAATTAGCCTGAGTATAGTTTTGGGGAATCTAGATATTTGAAAATTTTTGGAATATAACGGAACTTAGAAAATTTTTAAAAATAAATCTCCAAAACTAAACAGTGTGATAAAAATCTTTATACCGAACCGTCTCGATTTTTCAAGATGGTTTGAGACGAATATTTAGATCTAATGAAACAGTTCAGTATGGAACGAAATAAAATATAGATTTAGAGATTTTTTATTTTTAAATAATTAAAAAAATATATTTTTTGAACTTAAACCACTTACATTAAAATTAAATCAATATATATAATAAAAATAAAAATCAAACTATATAGTGCATAATTAAAGAAAATTATTGACAATTTATCAAGCTAAAATAAAAATCAAACTACATAGTACATGCATAATTAAAGAAATAACAAAATTAAACTATGAGGTGCATAATTAGAAGAATTTAAGTACAATCCACATGCAAAAAATAAAAATGGAATGTACATGAAAAAATAAGAACATAGATATGAAATTAACAATACACAGTGATCTTTGGCAAGGGATTTTTTTTAGTTTTAAGATATTGAGTAATTTCTAAAATAAATAAGAGAGATATGAAATTGAAGCCTGTTGAATCAGTAGAAAATAAATTTTGATAGTTAGCTAATGAATTTTAATAAGAATATGATATGTAGGAATGTTACGTGCAGTAAAAATTTTATTTGGTCAATCATTTGACATAATAAATGACTTTAACAAGTAATCTATCATTTCAAAACTTTAATGACATATAATACAAATTCAAATTATTATTTTACTTTATTTATGATTAAAATATAAAAATTAATTAATTGACAATCAATTATTATATATGATACTATAAATTTAATATCATCAATGAAATTATATAGCTCGATAATAAATTAATAATATAATGCTCTTAAGTTTATAAATTGTGAGACTACAAATTTAAATCTATTAAAAAAATTGCATCAAATTTATGCATAAAACCATTATATTACTTAATGATTGAATTAATTATATTGATCAATTAAAGAAGTTGATGAAATTATTAATACCTTCAAAGTTGTATAATCAAATAGATATTATTTTATAATTGTCCAAAGTTAAAAATTTCTCATAGGATAAAATAATTAAATTAGTTTCCATTTGAATTTTAACCATTACTTATTATTAATATTAGTATTATAAAAATTATTAATTTTTTATGAAAAATTAAAATAATATTAGTTTTAAACAAATTATTATTTTTTTTCAAAATTTAGTTTATTTTTATTAGAGTTGAGCACAGTTTAGAGGAATTCAAAAATTTAAAAATCTTCAAAACTGAACAGAATTTCAGAGATTTTCAAAAATAGATCTTTGAAACTGAACCATGAGATAGAAATCTCCATACCAAACTGTTCCAATTTTTTGGGACTATTTAGGATGGAGATTCGAGTTAATGGGACAGTTCAGTGTGGAATAGGGACAAAACGGAGATTTAAAAATTTTCTATTTTAAAATTAAAAATATATATTTTTTCAATTTAAACCACTTTCATTGAAATAAAATTAGTATATACAATAAAAACATAAATCAAACCATATAAATTAAAGAAATTTATTAACAATCCACTAAACTAAAATAAAAATCAAACTACATGGTGTATAGTTAAAGAAATTATAACAATTAAACTACATAGTGCATAATTAAAAGATTTAATTATTGCGAAAATTGACACTGGATTAAAGCAAAATTACAGCTAATAATTTGAGAAGATAATTTTGACACACAGATTTTACGTAGAAAATTCTCAAACAAATTAGGGTAAAAACCACAAGCAATGATAGAAAAATTTCACTATGAGAAATAATAAAAGTTACAATATTCTCTCTAAATCATAAGGAGATAACAATAACAATCTTTCTTGAAAATAGGAAAAACACATAATAAATAATCCAACTCTCTAATTTTCTCTGAATACTTAAGATTATGAGATACGAAATGAGCTTGAATATCTTGCTATTTATAGGCAAAAGGAAAGAAGCAAAAATCAATTTTACTACTACTATTGATAGCATATTTCCATATTCAATTGTCAAATATCAACAATTGCTGCATCAACAATTGTGGGCACCGCTCTTAATTGTGGGCACCACCATTAATTATTCAACATTAATTACAATCTATAAGCTAAAATAAAAATGAAATACATATGAAAAAATAAGAACATAGTTCTAAAATAAAAAATCCACAATAATCCTTTGCAAGACATTCTCTTTAATTTTAGGATCTTGATTAATTTCTAAAATAAATAAGAAAGATACGAAATTGAAGCCCATTAAATTAGTAGAGAATAAATTTTAATAATTAGTTAATGAATTTTGATACGAATTTGATAAGCAGTAATGTCAAGTGCAACAAGAACTTTATGTGATCAATCTTTCGAAATAAAAAGTCTATTTTCTACGTACAATCTATCATTTTAAAGCTTCTAATGACATTATACAAATTCAAATTATTATTTTATTATTTATAATTAAAATGAAAAAATTAATTGATTGACAATTGATTATAATATATGATACTATAAATTTAACATCACTGTCAATGAAATTATATAACTCAATAATAAATTAATAATATAATGGTCTTAACTTTATAAATTGTGAGATTACAAATTTAAATCTATTAAAAAAATTTGCATCAAATTATACATAAAATCATTGTATTACTTAATGATTGACTTAATTATATTGATGAATTAAAGAAGTTAATGAAATAATCAATGTCTTCGAAGTTTATAATCAAATGCATATTATTTTATAATTGTCCAAAGTTAAAAATTTCTCATAGAATAAAATAATTAAATTATTTTCCTTTTGAATTTTAACCATTACGTATAATGTATTATAAAAATTATTAAATTTTTATGAAATTTTAAAATAATATTAGTGTTATACAAATTATTTTTTATTTCAAAATTTAGTTTATATATATATATATATATATATATATATATATATATATATATATATATATATATATATATATATATATATATATATATATATATATATATATATATATATATATATATATATATATATATATGTTAGGATTAACACTCTAAATGCCAATTAATTATAACGACAACTATGAAATAATCACAAATGACAAATGAGAAATATCAAAATAAAAGTGAAAGAATTTATATTATTAAATATCTTGATGAGAGTATAAAAATTCTAGCCACCTTAATAGTGTCAAAATGCTTTTAATAAAAGTCTTAATGCACTAACAATAAATATGAAAGAACAAAAGAATAATATATATATATATATATATATATATATATATATATATATATATATATATATATATATATATATATATATATATATATATATATATATATATATATATATGACTTTCCTAATTTGTGGCTCTCTCTTAAACTCTCATATAATTATCAAAGAAATAACAAAAGTTTTATTTTATTTCTCTGCACTATATTTACAAATGAAATCACATACATATATATACTATTCTAATAACTTAAATTGGGAAAAGACAAAGCGCAAAAAATGGAGAAAATTTGGCTAACTAATCCTAGTTTTAAGGATTTGTTTTATTAGTTTAAACAAAATAATTTAAGCCATCCAATTTTAACAATCTCCACCTTGGCGAAAATTAATTTGCCGATGACTTCCTAGAGTCTCTATTTCCAAATACGCTTTGGACACTAAGCATCATAGGGAACAAGACCAAACGTATCGAGCCAAGCGTCAAACTTCGATAATGGTAATGGTTTTGTCAACATATCTGCAGGATTCTTAGAAGAAGCAATTTTGTTGACCAAAACTTGACCATCCTCAACAATATCTCGAACAAAGTGATAGTGTACATCAATGTGCTTGGTCCTTTCATGGAACATTTGGTCATGAGTTAGATGTATGGCACTTTGACTATCACAGTAGACTATCGTAGCTTCGTGATTGCCTATAAGTTCACTGACCAGATTTTGCAACCATAAAGCTTCCTTGATAGCATTAGCCACTGCCATATATTCAGCTTCAGTTGTAGATAAAGCAACGGTTGACTGAAGTGAAGCTTTCCAGCTAATAGATGTAACACCCAAAGTAAAACAATAGCCTGTAAGTGATCTTCTTCGATCAAGATCTCCAGCATAATCAGAATCACAATAACCGATAAGCTTTTCTATAGATCTACCGTACTCAAGACAAAAATCAGATGTGCTTCTTAAATACCTGAGTATCCACTTTACTGCTTCCCAGTGAGCCTTTCTAGGACATGACATATATTGGCTCACAACACTGACAGCCTGAGCAATATCTGGCGTGAACATACCATAGCATACATAATGCTACCAACAGCACTAGAGTAAGGCACACGAGCCATATATGACTTCTCTTTATTAGAGTTTGGTGATTGATTTGCTGATAACTTGAAATGTGCTGCTAGAGGTGTGGAGACTGGTTTGGCATCTGTCATGCCAAAACGATCAAGGATTTTCTCAATATATCTTTGCTGACTCAGATATAATTTACCACTTTTACGATCATGAATAATCTCCATACCCAGAATTTTCTTTGCTAGACCTAAATTCTTCATCTCAAATTCATTATTCAAAAGAGACTTCAATTTCACAATTTTAGACTTGTCTTTAGAAGCAATGAGCATGTCGTCAACATATAATAATAAATAAATAAAAGAATCATCAGAGAGCTTTCTCAAATAAACACAGCTATCAAAAGCACTCCTAGAGTAACCACTAGAAATCATAAAAGCATCAATGTGCTTATACCACTGTCTCGGAGACTGTTTAAGTCCATAAAAAGACTTCTTTAATAAGCAAACATGGTCCTCCTTTCCTTCCACAATAAAACCATCTGGTTATTTCATATAAATTTGTTATTTTAAATCACCATGCAAGAATGCAGTTTTAACATCTAACTGCTCCAATTCCATGTCTTGCATGGCTACCAAGGCAAGCAAAGTACGAATAGAAGAATGTTTAACAACAGGGGAGAAAACTTCATTATAGTCAATACCTGCAACTTGACTAAAACCCTGTGCAACTAATCTTGCTTTGTGCCGAGCATCCTCAACACCAGGAATTCCTTCTTTAGTCTTATAGATCCACTTACACCCAACAATTTTCTTGTTCAGTGGTGGTTTCACAAGCTCCCATGTACCATTCTTTTTAAGGGAAGCAATTTCTTCTTCCATCGTAGCAAACCACTTATTATTTTCTGGACTAGATATGGCTTCATTATAAGTGCTCGGATCATTATTGCCATCTATTTCACAAGCGACTGCTAGTGCGTATGACACATAATCATTATATCTACTTGGTAGTCTCATCTGTCGCCTTGGTCTATCCTTGGCAATATTGCGCTGCTCCTGAATAGGCTGAACATCATCCAATCTAACCGACTCATTTGAAATAGATTGAGAAGGTTGTGAAGATGAATTAGGCTCTACCTCCACCTGCAACTGAGCATTCTCTAATGTACTTGAATCACTAGCAACAGAATTTTCCTTACATAGAGACAACATATATGATTCATCAAATGCAACATCACGACTGAGAATAATTTTCCTGCTTAATGGGCAATAAAGTTTATAGCCCTTCACACCATAACCATAGCCCACAAAGATACATTTCTTGGCTCTAGGCTCTAACTTTCCATCATTGACATGAGGATAAGCAGGACAACCAAAAATTCTCAAAGATGAATAATCAGCAGGCATATCAGACCAAATCTCAAATGGAGTCTTAGCCTCAAGAGCTGAATGTGGAGACCGATTCACCAAGTAGGCTGCCATAGAAATTGCCTCAACCTAGAAAGACTTGTCTAAACTAGTATTAGATAACATGCAACGACCTTTCTCCAAGAGTGTGCAATTCATTCGCTCTGCCACACCATTTTGCTGTGGTTGTCCAACACACGTACGATGTCTAACAATACCTTCCTTTAAACAATAATTTGTAAAGTTAGACTCACAAAATTCAAGCCCATTGTCAGTTCGCAACCTTTTAATCTGTCTTTCTGTCTATTTCTCAATCATTGTTTTCTACTGCAAGAAGACTCTAAATACATCATTTTTATTTTTGAGAAAATATACCCAAACCATTCTAGAGTAATCTTCAATAAAGGTTAACAAATAATTTGCTCTGCCTTTTAAAGAAACATGAGACGGACCCCATAAATCTGAATGGATGTAAACAAGTGTACCTTTGGTTGTGTGTACACCCTTCGAAAAACTAACCTTTTTATGCTTACCAAACACACAATGTTCACAAAATTGAAGAGTACCCATGATATGTCCACAAAGCAAGCCCTGCTTGCTTAAAGAAGCCATCCCTTTCTCGCTCATGTGTCCAAGCCTCATGTGCCATATCTTTGTAAGATCTTCCTCGGACATGGATGATGAAGCCAAAGCAGAAGATCCAGTCACAGTACTTCCTTGCAATATATATAATCGGCCAACCTTATTAGCTTTCATAAGTACCAAATCACCTTTGCTCACCTTAAGAACTCCACCTTTAGCTGAATATTTGTAGCCATTGGAGTCTAGTGTACCCAATGAAATCAGGTTCTTCTTTAGATCAGGAACATGACGAACATTATGTAATGTCCTTACAATGCCATCATGCATACGTACTCAAACGGTCCCCTTACCAACAACTTTGCAAGCTGCATTGTTGTCCATCAAAATAACTCCACCATCAAATTTTTCATATGTGGAGAATGCATTTATTTCATGACACATATGGTAAGAACATCCTGAATCCATGATCCATTCCGAACCATTTGTTGTAATGGTATCTGCAATTAACAAAAGATCAATCTCTGACTCGTCAGCTGCTACACTTGCTTCGGCTTGAGAATCTTTCTTTGTGTCACCATTTGCTAGATGTTTTTGCTTGTTTTTTAATTTGAAACATTCAGCCTTAATGTGACCCTTTTTCTTGCAATAGTTGCAAGTCAAATTGCGATGCTTTGATTTAGACTGGCCTCTTGATTTGCTGCTACTGCCTCTTTCAAAAGTCCTACCTTGAACAACAAGACCCTCAGCTGTGGAGATACTTGAGTTGTCAGTCAATTGATTTTCAATTAGGTCGCGTTGTAATAACGCATTCTTTACATCTTCAATCGTTATCTCCTCTCGCCCATACAATAAGGTCTCTCTAAAATTCTTATAAGATGGAGGTAAAGAACATAAAAGAGTGATGGCTAAATCTTCATCATCATTAATAACATCAATATTTTGCAAATCCATAACAATTGAAGAAAATTCGTCAAGGTGAGTCTTAATCGATTGACCTTCCCGAAGTCGAAGATCCTTAAGTTTGCTTTTCAAAAGAAGTCGATTAGTCACACTCTTAGTCATATATAGTGACTCTAATTTTAGCCACAATGCCGCTGTGGAGGTTTCTTTAGCAACTTCACGAAGAATCTCATTTGATAAGCATAATTGAATAGTAGACATAGCTTTATGTCAATTTCCTGCCATTTCTCATCTGAGATTATTTCAGGCTTTTTCTCCTTTCCATCTAAAGCCTTCTCCAAGCCATTTTGGATTAAAATAGCTCTCATTTTGAGTTTCCATAGACCAAAATTTACCGATCTATCAAATTTCTCAATGTCGAACTTCATTGCTGCCATTTGTAACGAAATTAGTTGGCAAGTTAATCCAAACAATGCTCTGATACCAATTTGTTAGGATTAACATTATGAATGCCAATTAATTATAACAGCAACTATGAAATAATCACAAATGACAAATGAAAAATATCAAAATAAAAGTGAAAGAATTTATATTATTAAATATCTTGATGAGAGTATAAAAATTATAGCCACCTTAATAGTGTCAAAATGCTTTTAATAAAAGCCTTAATGCACTAACAATAAATATGAAAGAACAAAAGAATAAAAATATATATATATATATTTTTATGACTTTTCTAATTTGTGGCTCTCTCTTAAACTCTCATATAATTATCAAAGAAATAACAAAAGTTTTATTTTATTTCTCTGCACTATATTTACAAATGAAATCACATACATATATATACTATTCTAATAACTTAAATTGGGAAAAGACAAAGCACAAAAAATGGAGAAATTTTGGCTAACTAATCCTAGTTTTAAGGATTTGTTTTATTAGTTTAAACAAATTAATTTAAGCCATCCAATTTTAACAATATATATATTCCTTTGGATTGATTTTAGTTTCAGTATGGATAACCATTAATCTCTATAATCATAAAAAAAAAATAAAAATTCTGAACTATTCAATTCGGAAAAATTCAAATGGTTAATGGATATTTTTCGGTTCACATTTTCTAAACGGTTCGGTATCTCTAAATCCCATGCTCACCTTCAATACAATTCTACACCAAATATAATGCATATATAACTTTAGACTCTCTCTCTTTTCTTTTTTTTTTTTCTTTTTTTTTTAATTCATATAAGTAATATAATTACTGTAAGAATCTTCATGTTTTGTGACGCCGCTTGATTTTGGCATCATTAAAGACATATAGTGACACCATAGCAATGTCACTACGCAATTGCTAAATTAATTTAGTGACGCCATAAATTGTCATCACTATCTAGCATTGCCGTATAGAGAGACAAAACTGGCGTCACAGCAAATAAATAAAGCGTTCGCTGAATGGACGACCAAATACAATGCCGCGACGTCGTTATCGATGCTTGTAGTGAAGCACTATATGCATCTCCCTATTTGGGGACGCCGTAAGGGGTCACTATGTTTGGCAACCATGCATTTGGCAACGCTAGATTTATTTTTTTTTAAATTCTTGTCTTTTTATTTAATTAGATTTTTCAAATTTAAACTATTAATGCATGTGGAACATGTAGTTGAATGGATCAAATTTAAAAGAATTAAAAGGATTAAAGAATAGCATTATATATCCTTTCCTTGTAATTCTTCTAAATTGGATGCATTCAACTAACATACTGTGAATAAATAATTTTGCACCTTTATCATTCGACCGCAGCCTAACACTTATTAAGTTTAGTGCATTACGCAGAACCAACACAGCAATCCCGTAAGCAGGTTAGTAGGTGGAGGTTAAGGGGGTATTACTCCCAGAGCAAAAAAAGGCTTTTAGTCATATTAGTACGAGAATATTTAATTTTCGGACACTAACACATTTTTTATCATGACCGAACTTCCTGTACCAAATATCCTTTTGGAAACTAATCAGATTTCTCCTCAGACTAACTGCACAATTTTTATAAAATTAATTTTGAGCCTGATGACGTTGACTAGTGAATTTTTTGAACTCCCAAACTCTCAAAAACTGACACCAAACTTTCAAAAACTGACTTAAAAATCTCTAAATGAGCGAAGGGCTCGCACCACGTGGCAGTCATAGGAGTGTCCTACGATGCCGCACAGTCAGGTTCAACCTGCGGCCTGCCACTGCCTGTGTGGCGCCACACTCATCTGGGGTGGGTGGTCCCCTTCTGCTCATAAAATGTCCAAAATGCCCTTATAACTCAATTTTCAGTCCTTTTCTAACCTTACTTCTCATTGTCTTTTCACATTTCACTTTTCCATACTACTTTTCACCCATTTGTCTATAAATAAGCTCATATTTCCCACCAACTTCTTCGTTCTTTAAGTTAGAGTTGATAGCTATTATCTAATTCTTCTCTTCTTCTCCCTCTAATAACTCTCTAAATTAATTAATTAGTCTTTTAATTAATTAATTGCTCCACCTCAACCTAAGTTAATTAATCATTTTAATTCATTAATCATCTTTTTAAAATTAATCACTCAAATTAATTAATTAATTAATCTTTTTAATTAATTAATTAATCACTTTCTCAAAAATCAAAATTAATCTTTTTTTATTGAACCACCCATCATCCTAATTAATTAATCCATTTCACTACATTATTTAGTTAATTAATCCTTTTAAATTAATTAATTAATCTCCAATTAATTCAATCGTCTGATCCCGATAAAATGAAATTTTGATCCAGTAAAATACTCTATCCATCCTGTCCACCAAAAAAGGTATTTTCATTAGTCCCACTCTCAAACCAAATTAATTTGTAAACCCCTCTATTTAATTATGAAACGAACCATATGAGTTTTGATTCTTATTTAATGGGATACATAGGTAAGTTTAAAATTTAAATCCAAACCACAAATTCAATTTCAAACTAATTCCATTTTCTATTTACTTTCAATTGTAATTATCTATTTTTATATTTTTGTAAGAGTATTTGTGTAATTAGTTATTTGATTAATTTGGAGTCAATAAGCGATTATGTGGTTCCTCTAGAATCCATAAGGACTAAAGGGAACACCCTCCTTGGCTTGTAAATGTTTATTTGTTTTATTTCTTAAATTTCCTCATGTATTTCATAACTATGACATACTCATGCATTTTAATTATTATCTTACAATCGCAATTCATGAAATATACTTTTCTACGTTAAATTAAACTTAAGAGCCAAATTGCAATTATTTAAAACAAAAAATCTAGTTCTCGAGTTCAACCTGCTTCAAGACTAGTGATTTTATCGTTGGGTAAATTAATTAATTAAAATTAATGAATTAGAGTCACAAATGGTTTTTCCTTAATTTTTCCATTTTAAAAATAAATTAGAGTAGTGATTCCCGACAATCATTTTCCAAATCACAAATTAATTTTCTAAATAATAGCCATTTTAATTATGAGTGTTGAAATTAGTTCTATGACCTTTTTAAAAATCACTCGCATTTCCTTAAGTTAAATTCCTCTAGCGAGAGAGAGACTTTTGGGTGAGGTCTCACACATATTTGCAATGGAGTTTTCTAGTTTTAAAGTACATTAATTGTTTTGTCAAAATAGATTTATTATTGTTCCTAATGTTTTAAATTACATTAAAATTGGACGTTTCCTAGTACCTAAATACTACAAAGTTTCCATTATAGATAGAAAAAAAAATCAACAGGTGTCATACTATACATCTTAAAAGGAATGAAAAATAGCATTATTTCTCCCTTCCTTTTTAGAAAGAATGATACAACGCCCTTCTAATTTTTGTTTCTAGTTATAGAAATTTTGTATTATTCAAGCACAAACATATGTCTAACATCAACATAATCTTTAATGTTTTCACTTATTCTCTGTAATAAGTTAAATTTTCATTTATTTTATAAAATCTTATTTTGTACAAAAATATATTGTTTAATTATTTTTTTTACTAAAGCGTAGTTGAAATTTTCTTTTTATTTAATTTTGTTTATTTATATGATTTGAAAAATATATTATTAATCATAATTTTATTTAAATGTTAGATACGTGAATATAATTGAATAAAATATTTACATATTTATTTATGAAAATATTAATTATAGTGGTTATTTTTGAGGAAAACCATTTATTAAATAATATCTTATATTTATCAAATTAAGATAAATGATATTAGTTTAATTATTATTGCAATATTTTTAATCTTTCTAAATTTTAAATAAATATTTTGAGAGATGTTATTAAACACTAAATATTATATTTTCAAGTTTAAATTAAACTAAATTGTTATTATTATTATTATTATTTAAAAAAAAAAAGAGAGGATTCAGCGCATCTGATTGGCTAAGAATAGCCAATCAGATGGCTATGAAGAAGGAACAACATTTCAGACAAAAGGAGATAGAAAGAGAGAGAGAGATAGAGAACGCGCGCGCAAGAGAGAGAGAGAGAGAGAGTTTAGGGGCGGTGGCTACTGATGGTGGACTTCCAGCCAGTGGTGCACAACACCGCCACCACCACCATGGAGCTTGGCGTCCGGCATGAAGCGGCAGCACCTTGGATAGTCGATGGACGGCAGCATACTAGTGGGGAGAGAATTTTGGTAACTGAAACTTCATATGAAGATTTTGGCTGATCCCGATGACAGAATCTGATGAATTTAGTCTCATTCGATTCTTCAATTTGGTACCTGCCATGCCTTCTGAAAGTTGTCGAAAGTGAAGATAAAAAAATTGAAGATTGAACATTTGAGGGCTTTTTCTAGCGGATTGTCGGTGAGTGAGGCTGGTTTTTCGAGCTCCTAGCATCAAGGTGAGCAAGATGGCAAGAAGATTACCTTGGTTCACCATCGATAAAGAAGGTGCGTGGCTGGCTGGCGACACTCCGGCTGCAGTGCGACGATGCGCAGACCCCGATCCAGCAGCTACATCTTGCTATTTCAGTGCGATTTTCGATGTTCGTTCAATCAAATTTTACTTAGGCATATTCAAAACTCTTGAATTTCAATTATTATTAAGTTATAGATTGATTTAAGTTATGTTTATTAGATTTTAATATTGATTGATAATTTTATGAGTTTAAATTAGAATTGAATTTTGGTTGTATTGTTGATTGTGAGTTGGGTGGACCTAGGAGGGGGTCATTGATATTGCGTTGGGTTGTTGAGGTTATTTAGAAGTGTTTGTTTTCTTTATTTCAATTGGACAAAGTCTTAGTTTAAGGGAAATTCTGTAGAAATTCTAGCAAGAAACTTAAGAGTTATTTAGTTATATCTTTAGAAGCGAGTCGTCCTTTTCTAACAATCTCATTTGCTGTTAAAAGTCGATGTCACCAGTGCCTTTCTGTCACCAAAGGTCGCACTTCAAAGGAAAGTCGATTAGATGCATTATCATGTAGGTGAGTGATACTTTCCAATATAATTTCCTATTTTTCATACGTTCGCATTTATTGTATGCATTTATATATATATGTATATATAATTATGCATTATTATTGTATAGATGCATGTTAGTATTTGATTGTAAATGATGAATCAATATTCATTATTGCATATTGGTTGTAGTTGACAGATGAAATTAGGATGATATAGTGCCACTTAGGAAAGTGGATTTGTTTATAATGATGCTATGATAATTGATGAGCTATGATTGGTGTATGACGACTGCTGGCTTGTACATTGCCTATGCGCTGTTGCCAATCGAGTCAGCACTATTAGGATGGCTGTGACCCTTATATTGGTTATAAGAGATAGTATTGGATTCAGAGAGCTAGGATAAGGGGATCGGCTCCCCATATTGAGGTTTGGTGTGGTACTGTGAATTGTATTTCATTCATGTTTGTTTATACAATTTGTTTGTTTATGTGACATGTTGCATTAGCAAGAAAACTTAGATACATGTTTATAGGACACTAGGTTAATATATTAGTTAGTATCATTCATTGAGTCGAATGCTCATTCATGTTTATAATTATTTTTTAGGTGGTGAAATGAGCTTATGAAGAAATTTCAAATTGAGTTATGTTGCCTTTTTGTCTTTTGGCAATGTTCTATAATTAAGTATTATGTTATGTAAATAATATTCATATGTTTGTATTATTATTTTAGAACTCCGCAATGTTATGTCTATTATCTGTATTTTATTTTATTTGTCTGTTATATATTATCTGTTGAGTTGGTAAGTTGTTTGTTAAGTAAAAACTAATTATATGTTATATGATAATTTGGGATAACAATTTTATTAGCCCAACATGGCATTGATGTGATTGATGTTTGGTTGATTTTGCTTAACATGTGGGCCATATGCATTATCAGTGTTTTAGTACCGATCATGTGCCATCGGGTTTAGATTGTAACATCCTCAAATTAGAAATATTCTTTTACTTATATACTATAAATTTTCTATTAAAGGGGAAAACAAAAATTTTATTGCAGTA